>OX030952.1:49988236-50588236 GCA_943735915.1 Pherbina coryleti | reverse complement strand
CAAGACCAAGCAAGCACCACCACGAACCTGTGTACTGGTGGTCCGCTGAAATCGCCGAAGCACGCAGCCAATGCCATCAAGCCAGAAGAAGGTACTACCGCGCGAGAGGGACCGGCAGGTTTAATGAACTCCGTGAGGTCTAGAGAGCGCAAGAAGCTGCTGAAAAATATGATCCGTTCGAGGAAGCGCGAATGCTTCTTGCAGCTAGGCGATGAAGCTGACATCACCCCATGGGGTACGGCATATCGGCTGGTCTAAAGAAGATAAAATCGGGCGACCATCATCCAAATGTCCTCATATACTTAGCCGCATAGTAAGTGCGCTCTTCCCGCAGCAACCATGGATGCAGCCTGTCATTGATGATGGTAACGTGCATCCCATTTCTATGGTTACCACTCAGGAGATCATGACAATCGCCAGTGCTGTCCATAACGACAAGGCCCCAGGTCCAGGTAAAATTAAAAACCGCGCACTAAAAATTGCCATCACGTTACAAACACAAGCGTTCGTACAGCTGTATAACGTTTGTCTTACAGAGGGCATATTCCCTGCACTATGGAAGATGTAAAAGCTCGTGCTTATAACAAAAGGAAGTGGCTCTCCGGATGATCCCTCAGCCTACCGACCTATATGTCTGCTCGACACGATTGGCAAGATCTTCGAGCGAGTGCTGTGCAACCGCCTTGAAGAACAAATCCAAGCCAGATGAGGACTTTCGAATCAACAGTTTGGGTTCCGAAAGTCACGTTCAACACCCGGCGCCATAAACCTCGTAGCAAAAATGGCAGAGAAAGCTATTGAAGGTAAAAGATGGAAGAAGGGCACAAAGTAGTATTGTCTCGTGACAACACTGGATGTGCTCGCTCAACGCCTTTAACTCCACCTACTGGGAGAATATAATGAAAGCGCTCGCAGAATTTGAAATCCCACGCTATCTCTCTAGGGTAATAGCAAACTACTTCGATAGAATATTACTACGCTACGCAACAGACGACGGATCAGTCCTAGGCCCCCTGCTAGGGAACGTTATGTACGATGGTGATCAGTAGTGTTGAAATTGGCACCATCTATAGCTGGCTTTTATCAGTGGGGCTTTGCCAAGCCGAGCATAAAACTGAGGCGATGCTCATAAGCAGCCGCAAAAAGATGGAAATTGCAAGCATCAATCTTGACGGGACGGTGGTGCAATCAAAGGCGTTTATTGAATACCTTGGTGTAATAATTGTCCCGACTAACATTTAAACAGCATCTCCAGTATGAACACAAAAAAGCATCCGACGCATGTATGGCCCTATCGAGGATAATGCCTAATACGAAAGGCCCCAAACAAGCGCGCAGGAAACTACTCCTTAATGTAGTACGATCCATCGTGATGTATGGGTCAACGGTAGGGCCTCAGCAATGAAGACGAATTCTTACCGGCAAGGTATTGAATCTGTTTACAGACTCGGTGCTCTCAGGTATATTGTGTGGGTATATTGTGCCTTCAGAACAGTCTCCGAAGATGCAGCATTAGTCCTAGCAAGCTCGATACCCATCGACCTTCTCGTGGATGAGACGCTTCTGACGGCCAACAACACGTCCATTTGCAAGAACGTTGCTAGAGAAAGAAGCATGTTGAAGTGGCAAGACCGCTGGAATACATCTCTGAAGGGTCGCTGGCTCATTCCGAACATAACCGATTGGTGTAAAAGAAGTCACGGCTCAGTGAACTTCTATCTGACACAGATTTTGAGCGGCCATGGGTCTTCAGAGCATACTTGTTCACGCGGTAAATCCATACTGCTCACACTGCTCTTCAAATATAGGGTTTTGCAATAGGGACTTTGCAACTTTGAGTTAAATTTCTGAACGCACCCTTTCACTAATCATCGAACTGTCACCGTCAATTTATTCAGCAAACTGAACATTTTCATCATGGTAAAGTACACGTACGAACAGCGTCTGAAAATTATAAAAAGTTACTTATTTATTTATTTATTTATTTAGTTATTTATTTATTTATTTATTCATTTATTTATTTATTTATTTATTTATTTATTTATTTATGTATTTATTTATTTATGTTTTTATTATTCATTTATTTATTTATTTTTTTATTTATTTATTTATTTATTTATTTATTTATTTATTTGTTTATTTATTTATTTATTTATTTATTTATTTATTTATTTATTTATTATTTATTTATTTATTTATTTATTTATTTATTTATTTATTTATTTATTTATTTATTTATTTATTTAGTTATTTATTTATTTATTTATTTATTTATTTATTTATTTATTTCTTTTTACAGCTTAAAAAGGCCTAGATTTTAATAACACTTACACTAAATAACAATTTTAGTATATTTTAATCTATCTTATAGCTGTAGCACAGCAATAATAGTACAATTTCCTTATGAATACATTTATTTCACCACTGTCTTTTAAATTATTTTGAAGCTTTTGAAGCTTTTTAAGCCTTTATAAAATAAATTTCGTTGTCCGCTCTCTGTGTCAAAAAAGGGCAATATAAAATTGTTTCGACTTCTCGTATTTACGTTGTGAATATCCCTATTGTATACAATGTTATTACATAAATATTCTGGCAGTTTACCGTTTTTACTTTTAAAGACAGGTTCACTTAACATTTCACCTATTTCTGTATCGCGACTCTTTTTCAATATAAAGTTATCTATTACGCTATCTGATACTATGTATAAAATAGATGAAAAATAATAAAAATGTGGTTCTACTATTGATTTATTAACTTAAATTTTATATTCTCTAGATACAAATCTACATGTTCGTTTTAAAAATCCAATTTTCTGATTAATTTTTTGTTTCAAACTGTTTATGTAATCATCAAATTTCAATTTGTTGCCGATTAGTATTCCTAAGTATTTGATTTTTTGAACTTCTTTCAGTTTTTCATTTTTAATTTTTAGTTCATAATTATTTGTAATATTCAGTCTACTTATAATAATATACTTAGTCTTATCTATATTTATCTTTAATTTGTTTTGACACATCCAGCTATATATATTGTTCAAATCATGCTGCATTCTTTCCATAGCTAGGTTTAAGTTTTTTCACTTACACTGTGTGACCGATTCGACCTTTAAAAAAGTTTCAGCCTAAATTCTTAAAAATTCCGAGAGAGGGACATCTTGTGATTATATCGCGACCAATCTGACCTCTCAGTTCCATCCATAGCTGTTAAGTAATGATTACTCGTCGTAATCATTACTTATTCGATTCTTTTTTTCAAAAAGGTAAAATAATTGATTAAGTACGATTCTTTTCTGTTTGTAATCGTAATTACATGATTACGATTACAAATAATCAAAAAATAATAACGATTACTTGAGATTACGCAAAATAATCAAAAAGAATCAAAAGTAATCAAAAAAGTAATCCGATTATTTTTCGAGAGTATTTTTGATTCTTTTTTGATTATTTTAAGAATTTCAGCCTTAGGTACAAAAAATTTTGTTAAATTTTATTAAAAAAAACGAAATTATGTATTTAATTATAAAACAAAGATTGACAAAAACAAGAACGAGAACAATAAGGTATTATAGTACAACATAAACGAAACAAAAATAAAACTTATTTACTCTAAATTACAATTTGCATTCATAAGACCTAATTTTTCAAAAGAAAAATCAGACAATGATTGCCGTCTTGGAGTGTTTACTATGCCGGCAAAAAAAAAATAGTCTCTCAACTGACGCTGAGGGGATTAAAGGAGTATTGAATGAAAGAAATGGTTCCTTCAACAAGCCATACTTTTGCCAAATCATTTCAACACTTGAATTGTCATGCAAGTAGCAGAAGAGTTGGCCTTTTGGGATCACTAATCGGGTTTAACGGTGTCCTGTGAAAAACCAGTTGTATCAATTTCATCATCACTTTCACAAAATACTCCGTACTTCAGACTGAAATTCTTAAAATAATCAAAAAAGAATCAAAGATAATCTTTAAAAGTAATCGAATTATTTTTTGATTACTTTTGATTATTTTTGATTATATTGCGTAATCTCAAGTAATCGTTATTATTTTTTGATTATTTGTAATCGTAATCAATTACTAATCATAAAATTCTTGCTTAAGGATTATATAATCATTACAATTCTTTTTAAAAAATAATTTAATTGATTACTAATCGTAATAGCAATTTAACAGCTATGGTTCCATCACAATTTTTTTTAAAAAATTCTTAAAGTTAAAAAGTAGGAATTCTAGTATTCCGACTTTTAACAATTTTTTACATATGCTTAGGTTGTGAGAATTTAAAAACAAAATGCATTTCTGTTCAATAGAATTAAATGTTAAGTTTAACAGTGCCAAAAGATTTTTGAAAAAAAAATATATAAAGTGGGTTTATCGCAATGGAGAAGTCAATTTTTCAAATATTTTGTACACATGTTAGTTCTTTATTTTTTTAAAAATGGTAACAAACAAAAATCCTTATTTTTTTACAGGAATTACTTAAACTACTAAATACCTTTCAAAAAAGTTCAAGATAACTGAAATTAGTTGAAAATTGGAAAAATGGCAGAAGTTTTAAGGTGTTTTTTAAATCGACAATCATCGATTTTTCTGATATGCGTTCACAGCGTTCAAACTGCTGCATTTAACCAAATGATAACGGATTTTGCTCATACATGGCTTGTTAGAATGCACAAGCTAAATGCCACATTTTGCAATTTTAATTTTTGTAGAAAATGAAAAAAGCAATATCTTATGACTGCGAATAATAAAAGTTTTATTAATTTTTTGGGATAAAGGTTCAAATATTGAGTGAATGTATGTTTGTGCCTTTATTGTAAATTGTATTTATGTTGGTGCTCTTCACAACGCCTCATCCGGTTCCAAACACAAACACAAATTTGCAATAAAAGATTGAAAATTTTTATTTTTGTACCGGTCCTCCCTTGTTTTTGTCGTTTGATGGAAGCGCTCGCCTTGTTCATCAGACTTGGTTGGAATTTGCTGTTCGAATACATCTATATGATGGTGCAGAAAAATACTTTAAGCGACATTTGAACGTTGAGCTGGTTAAACGCTTCCATAAAATCAGTGACAAGACTTGGTGCTGCGTTTTCTTCTGGAAATGGATGTGGCATTGGCAATTCCTGAGGCGTTGTGAAGAGCACCAACATAAATACAATTTACAATAAAGGCACAAACATACATTCAATCAATATTTGAACTTTAATCCCAAAAAATTAATAAAACTTTTATTATTCGCAGTCATAAGATATTGCTTTTTTCATTTTCTACAAAAATTAAAATTGCAAAATGTGGCATTTAGCTTGTGCATTCTAACAAGCCATGTATGAGCAAAAAATCCGTTATCATTTGGTTAAATGGCAGCAGTTTGAACGCTGTGAACGCATATCAGAAAAATCGATGATTGTAATTTTAAAAAACACCTTAAAACTTCTGCCATTTTTCCAATTTTCAACTAATTTCAGTTATCTTGAACTCTTTTGAAATGTATATACACTAGTGGCAATTCCCATAAACTCAGTTTTGCTTAAATTGAAACGAGAGCTTATCTTCTTTATTTTGGCGTTAGAAAGAAAAGTTTACTTAGGGATTAGTTGTTGTTTGTTTATTAAAAATAACCATATGTGTACCGTTATTGAGTGATCGTGCCATTTGAGTGAGCGTGCAGAAATTCAACTGAACTAATGTTTTCACAGTGCTTAACGTGGCAGTTCATATAAATTCAGCTAATTGAATTCCTTAGTTTAAGCAAAATTTTATTAATTCAAGGTTGGAAATGCCTTTTTAAAGTGTGTTAGTATTTTTTGTAACTAAAGAATCCGTGTTCGTTTCATCTGTTTTAGAATTGTGAAAATGCCTAGAGGAAAATTGCTGTCGCCTGAAGAAAAAGCTAAAATTGAGGCATTTAATGAATCATTGCTTTCGACGCGTGAAATAGCGGTAAAAATTGGAAGATCTCAAACATTAATATGTCACTACTTAAAACTACGCGGATCTTATGGTATAAACGTGAGATATGACAGAAATACTAAAGTTACCCAAAGGCAAAAACGAGATATAATCCGATTGGCCACTAAAGAAAAGCTAATGTCAAGAGAGATTGTGAGAAATCTCGATTTACCTATAACCCTTTCAGACCGTGATGCATCGTTTGTGCGGGTGGGTTCTGTCTTTAATATTTCCACTTTTATTTACCGAATGTTATAAAGAACGAAATGAATCGATTGTGGTTGTTATTGTTTACTTTTGTCTCTCACACTGTTTCGCGATTCGCTTTACCGTTACTAGATCACGCGTGGAATTCTTGATAAACTTTTTAGTTTTGTCAAAATGAGTCGCAGAGGTTAGTTGTGTCTTCAATTACAAAAAATATAAACAGTGTAAAACTAGTGAAGTTAACGCATTTGAACTTAAAAAATAATAAATTTTGATGTTTCAAATAAATTTGAATCATTTGTTGCTAAGAAAATGGGTTTCAGATAAAGTTTTAAACGAGTGCATCAAAATTGTGCGTGTCCTGAAAATCCTTAAAGGATATGTAAATTGCGAAACCTAAACATTGAGAATATTTTCATACCATATAACAACCATACATTCCAAAAATCATAAAAAAATGTTCAGTAGATAAGCGTCGGGTCTGAAAGGGATAAAGAGCAGACGTGTTCGACAAATTTTGAAGGCATCAGACCGCGTAGTTTACACCAAACGCCTCAAAAAACCTCCCTTGACTGCCGCTCATAAAGCTAAGAGATTGGAATTTGCGGAAAAATATATTCAGTGGCGTGAACAGTGGTCTAAAGTCTTATTTAGTGACGAGAAACGTTTTAATTTAGATGGTCCTGATGGCTTTCAATATTATTCGCACGACAAGTTGGTCGAAAAAGAAGTCTGCATGAGTCGAGCATCGTCAGGCGGTGTAGTAATGGTTTGGGCCGGTTTTGCCATAAATGGAACAACGGAAATATCATGGGTTCCTCAAAGAATGAACTCCTCTATCTACTGTGAACTCTTGGAATCAATGATGATAGAGAGGGCAGAAGAACTTTGTGGTCAGACTTTATTTTCCAGCAGGACAACTCCGCAATTCACCGCTCTAGAGAAACGATGCACTTCTTTTGTCAAAAAATATTAATGTTCTTGATTGGCCCGCCCGAAGTCCAGACTTGAACCCTATCGAGAATCTTTGGGGAATCCTAGCTCGTGGTGTTTACGCAAAAGGGCGACAATTTCATTCAGTGAATACACTGAAAACTGCAATAAAAGAGGTCTGGGCTGGCATACCGACTCAAAATTTAAAAAACCTTGTTTTATCCATGCCTAAAAGGTTGATCCAGGCTCTAAAACGTAACGGAAAATGTACTGATTACTAAAAAAAGTATTTGAAGGTTGCTAACTATGAAAGTAATTTTAATTTATCTAATTATCCTAAGTTAAATTATAGTGAGTTTATGTAAATTGCCGCTGTAAAATATGTGTTTAAGTTAAAAATGACTAACAAAAATTAAAAATATTTGAATTTGTTTTTTCAAACGAGTTTTTATATAAACATATAAATATTCAAATACGCTTTTGTTTGCCTGAACTAGTTTTTATTGAAAATAAATAAAAAAATCGAGAAAACTTATGTGAGTTTATGGGAATTGCCACTAGTGTAGTAGTTTTAATATTTCCTGTAAAAAAATTAAGGATTTTTGTTTGTTACCATTTTTAAAAAAATAAAAAAGAACTAACATTTGTACAAAATTTTTGAATTTGAATTTGTACAAATTGACTTCTCCATTGCGATAAACCCACTTTATATATTTTTTTTTTTCAAAAATCTTTTGGCACTGTTAAATTTAACGTTTAATTCTATTGAACAAAAGTACATTTTGTTTTTAAATTCTCACAACCTAAGCATATGTAAAAAATTGTTAAAAGTCGGAATACTAGAATTCCTACTTTTAACTTTAAGAATTTTTTTAAAAAAATTGTGATGGAACTGAGAGGTCGGATTGGTCGCGATATAATCACAAGATGTCCCTCTCTCGGAATTTTTAAGAATTTAGGCTGAAACTTTTTGGCGGTCTCACCGTGTTATCATAATAAGAGCATCGTCTGCAAATAACTTAACATCGCAATATCTGAACGAATTTTGAAACATCATTTATATATACTAGAAAAAGTAGCGGTGCGAGCACCGACTCCTGAGGTAGTTCAATATCAACTGGCTGCTGATCAGATAGAAACTTTGAGTTTATTAATGTTTGCTGAAGCCGATTTCACAAGTAGTCTTTGAACCATTTAAGCGCTTGACCTCGTACACCAATACTATAAAGTTTATCGATCATATGTTGAGCGATTGTCTCAAAAGCGCGTTTTAGATCTAGAAATACTGCGATTTTTATATTATCTTCATTAAGTTAATTTTTCCATTTTAACACTATCATATTTAGAGCTATCTCGCAAAAATGTTTTTTCCTGAAGCCAGATTGCTACAGTATTAATATTTTATTTTCTTCAAGGTACTGAGTTAACTGTTCTTTTACTATTGTCTCAATTATCTTTTCATCAGTTGGCAATATATTTATAGGGCGCATTTCAGGTGATTTTGTGGTATGCTTCACTTTTTCAACTGGTATCACTGTTGACAGTTTCCAGCAGTCCGGCACACTACCCAGTTCTGATACTTGCATTAATTATATTTTTGTAAAAAAAGCCAGTATACTCAATTGAGTCTTTTACGACACCTTCAGATAGCAGGTTGTTTTTTCCGCATCTTTTATTTCGCAATTTTTTCACAACTTCAATCACTTTTTCAGATGATACTTCGTATAGTTTGCGTATTAACAATGCATAACAATGTTTGCATATTATAATCATAGGGGAGATAATATGGCACTATTTCAATTCTCTCGCTTATTTCTTTTACACTATCCACGAAATAGTTATTTAGTTTATCTGCTATTTCTTTTTAATTTTCATATACCATATTTTTGAATTTAATTTTTGTTATTGATGTGTATTCTTTTTTTATGCTAGTTGCTTCTTTGAAAAATTTCCACATTTGTTTACATTTCTGTCGGTTCAATGGCATTTTCTTTTTAAGATATTGTTCTTTCTGAATTCACAAGTTTTTTTATTGCGTTTGTTAATTTGATTATAATGACTCTAATCTCAATTTATTTGACTGTTTTTGTACAAGTTAATTTTAGTTCTAATGTGGCGTCCGTGGCGTAGTTGGTTAAAGTGCGTGGCCTCTATGTCAACAAACCTGGAGACCCGGGTTTGAACCCCAGCACAGAACCCCAGACAGAAAATTATTTGAATTAAAATGATTTTTTGTACGGCCGCCACCTCTCTGCAGACAATGGCAAACCTCAGAGAGTAATCAAAATGCCATGTAAAGCTTCTTGAGAACAAGAAAATATTCCGTTCATCGCCGTTCGGAGTCGGCGTTAAACCTGTAGGTCCGGTTCTCGGTCAATTGTGTACAAACTTAATAACACGCACAACACAATTGATCATAAGAAGCTAGGTCAAAGTCCTTTCAAGAGCTAAAATAGCCAGTTATTTATTTGTTTATTTTTTATTAATTTAAGTTCTGTTGAATTCTGTAAGTTCACGATCATACCACTCATTCATTAATTTCACTTCTATTTGTTTTTCAAATGTTAAGTACAGCATTGCTTGATGAGTTATTTCGTTAATTATTCTTATTTTGCCTTCAAGTGATAGGTTATTAGAAAAGTTAAAGTTGAAATTTCTGTAGATTCTGATGAGGTTTTCGGCGCTATAATTTTCCCATGATGTTATGTTTTTTGTTATTCGCATTTTATACTCTTCTTTACCTATTACACCAAAACCAAAGTCTCGTTTAGTTTTTTACTTATAATTGTATTTCTATTCATATCAATGTTAAAGTCACCTATAAGAATATTTTTATTACTTAATTCCAGCTTTTTCAACACAATGTCGCTTAAGTAAGTTATGAAATCAGTATCACTGTTGTTAGGAGAATGGTATAACACTCCAACATGCCATTTCATGTCACAGTTTAACAATTTGATTATTATGCACCACATTTTATTTTTAATGTTATCATTATATATAATTTTAAACTTGATTTTTTTATGCACATATACTAACACTCCGCCAGTGTGACGACTATGTGAGTCGCTTGTTAATGTTTTGTATTTCACAATATGAAATTCTTGGTCATTTATTGCATTTGTTGATAGCGATTCTGAGCAAAGCAGGGTTAAAGGTTTCTTTTCATTTATCAACACTTCGAGCTCATTTTTGTTAGCAATTATACTATTTATATTCAGATAAATATATATTTCCTGGTTGCTACTTTCGGTTTCGTGTTTTTGTTTGGCACTTACATACGCTGGGCATTGAACACTAAAAGCATAGTGGTTTACATCGGCATCTGATACTTTCTTTTTAACTAGTTCGTCACAATTTACATATCTTATTATATCTGATTTGCAATCTTCTATCTCATGTTGTTGGATGAGATAGAACCCCAAAACTTCCATTTTTGTTTTTAAGAAAATAAAAGTTCGTAAAAAATCATTCAACTTTTGTAAAGAAACTTTTTGATTTCATTCGTAGGAAAAAAAGTTACAGCGAATTTAATTTTCGGACAAGTGTGGCTTCGTTTTTAGGATTTAGCTTTCGGTTCATCTTCGTTTGCCTTCGTTCATCTCCGTGTTTGTTCGTTAGTTCAGCTTCATATGGTTTCGTTTTTAATACAAAGTTTCTTTAAAATCGGTCCAGTCGATCAGGCACTATGGAGTCATATACTATATTTTATTACTTGAAGCGCCCTCTATCGAAAGTTTTTGAAACTTCTCATAGCCTATCTTTTAATCTTGAGTCAGGAGAATCTTTATACTAAATGCCAACAAAATTGCTCCAGCCGTTTAGTCTGCAATTTATTATTGCATATAAAAACAAATCAACAAGCAAAACAGCAACTAGAGGAAAACCACACAACCTCACACACAAGTAAACAAAATACTCCTGCCATTGCTTGGTCAGGAGTATTGTCATTCTTTATTTCATCAAATTCGTTCTAACGGTTATATTTTAAATTTAACTGTTTTTTTACTGCCGCTCAATATAATAAAATAAATGAAGGCCCTGTTTCAATTTTTTGAGTAAAAAAAAGGGCTTGTTTGAATGCCTGTATTTTTTTTATTTTATTAAACATCAATACAATTTTTTTTTTTTCAGTCTTTAACAATTAACAATTTGTTTGTCCTTGTTGAGATCTATCCGATTTTTTACGATCGGATAAAAACTGATGAAGTTATACAAAAAAGACCATTTGGGGCAGATTTCGGGTCCACCTAAAAAAAAAATTTGTATGCTACTTTTAGCTTAAGCTTTCAAATGAGGGGCGGTCTTTTGATATTTTTTTTGGTGACCCACCTTAGTGCATATGACAACTTACTTTCAATTGAGTTATTAGCATTGTTATTGCTTCAAAAATATAAAAACACAATATTGGAAAAAAAAAATTTGTTCGAAAAAATCTAGGGGTGGCAAAAAAATTTTGCTTTTTTAATCACAAAAATGGTTTTTAATTTTTGCGTAAAATTGAAATAACTTTTGCTTATATATGTTATAGTTTTTAAATAGAGTTGCGAATTTGAATTTAAATTATTTTTACAACAAAAACAAATTTTGAGCCTTTTTTTGAAGGAAAACTCCAAAATTTCAGACCTTTTTTAAAAAAAAATATTTAAAATATAGGGTGTTTTTTTTAGAGGTATAGAACTTCGAATTGAAATAATACACAAGAAAATCGTTTTAATGTCCATCAATTTGGCTTTATTGGAAGGATAATTTTATGCCATTAATGTTTAAATATGATTTCGGGCATGTGGCCGCCGCGGCTGGCTCGAATAAAGCCAATTCTACAGGTCCAATTTTCAACCACTTTTTCGAGCATATGGGGCCGTATGTCGGCAATAACGCCACGAATGTTGGCCTCCAAGTCCCCTAACGTTTCTGGTTTGTTGGCGTAGACGAGCGACTTCACATATCCCCAAAGAAAATAATCCAATGGTGTCAAATCACACGATCTTGGTGGCCAATTGACAGGTCCATTCCGCGAAATTATGCGCTCATCGAATGTTTCCTTCAATAAATCGATTGTGAGGTGCGCTGTGTGGCATGTAGCGCCGTCTTGTTGGAACCACAACTCATCCACATTCATGCCATCCAATTCGGGAACAAAATAGTCGGTTATCATGGCTCTATACCGGTCTCCATTAACGGTAACTGACTCTCCAGCATTATTTCGGAAGAAGTATGGCCCAATGACTCCACCAGCCCATAGAGCACACCAAACAGTCAGTTTTTGTGGATGTACTGGCGTCTCAAGGATCTCATGTGGATTCTCTTCACTCCAAATGCGTCCATTTTGCTTGTTGACGTAGCCATTCAACAAAAATGAGCCTCATCACTGAACAAAATTTTGCGATGAAAATCAGCATCGAGATCAATCTCATTTTCGGCCCATACACCAAAACACGACGCATTGCATGGTCTCGCGGCTTTAATTCTTGCACAAGCTGGATCTTGTAAGGTCGCAAGCCAAGATCTTTGCGCAAAATCTTCCATAAAGTTGATGGACAAAGCTCCAATTGCTGTGCACGGTGGCGAATCGATTCATTCGGGTCCTCTTCAACATTTTGCTCTACAGCGGCAATTGTTTCTTCGGTGCGCACTGTTCGACGTCTCTGCGGATGCGTATTATCACATAGAGTAAACGTAGTGCGAAAACGACCCATGGTTAACCGAATTAATTGCTCTGATGGACGATTATGTCGACCATAAAATGGACGGAGCTTGCGGTAAACTTCGCGAACTGAACCATTATTTTCGAAATAAATTTGCACGATTTGCAAGCGTTGTTCTTTTGTCAACCTGTTCATGATGAAATGGCAAACCAAACTGAACATAAATGACATTAGAGTTGCCAGATTTGACCACAAAATGCCAGTTTTATCTCTATTCGAAAAACAAACCCCTAAAAAAAACACCCATTACTTGTTGCAATTTTAGTTTATCTATATTAATATTTACCTCTTTGTTTCCTTGTTCTACAATATGTTTTTTCATTTCTTCGTATTTCGTTTTTACTATTATTTTTATTTTTTTATTATTATTTTATTATTATTATTTTATTATTATTATTTTATTATTATTATTTTATCATTATTTTCTTTCAGTTGCTGTTCAATCAAAGTATTAATTTTATTTAAAAATTAATTTTTAAACTTATTGGACTTTTTTGTGAGCAGATCTTTAATAATGTCTTTTACATCATTTCTTTTTAATTTATTTTTCTCAGCTTTATTAATTAAGTATTTTATTTCTTGAAATTTCGTATTTGTGCTTGATAAGCTACATTTATTACAAAATTATTTTATGTTGATGTTTTCATTTATTATCTTAATTTCAGTTATCTTTATGCTACTGCATTTAAGGCAATATGTTTTGCCACAGTCACCTTTACACTCCACGGTTTCGTCTATTTGCGACAACTTAGCTGTACACTCACTGCACTCAATTGTAGGTATGTTGTTGATTTCACTCAACAGCCTGATAATTTGTGTCAATGTTTCTTATTATGATTTTATCAATTCCAATTGAGTTTTACACAATTTTTTTTAAAAATATTAAATAGAGTCAATATCTCTTATTAGTTTTATGCAAAATACATTTTTTTTTTTTTTATTAATATTTCAATAAAAACAAAATTACTTTTGGTACGATAACTTAGAGCTTTCAAATAACATGCCCGACCGGCGCACAGTGGGGTATTTTATGCCAAAAGTGACGATTAATTGACAGGGGCCACTTATCGAAACAAAAATTGTATTCTGGGGGTTTTTGGGGTCGCTGATCACGAATCTGAAGTCAAAAATCTGAAATTCAAAATGGCGGCTTCAAAATGGCGGCCATGAACAAGGTAACTTCTACAAAAACCGTTTAATGGAAGTAAAATTTTGTATACAGGGGTTTGTGGGGTCGCTGATTACGAATCTGAAGTCAAAAATTTAAAATTCAAAATGGCGGCTTCAAAATGGCGGCCATGAACAAGCTAACTTCTACAAAAAACGTTTAAAGGAGGTAAAATGATGTATACAGGGTTTTGTGGGGTCGCTGATTAAGAATATGAAGTCAAAAATTTGAAATTCAAAATGGCGGCTTCAAAATGGCGGCCATGAACAAGCTATGTTCTGCAAAAAACGTTTAATGGAGGTAAAAATTTGTATTCTGGGATTTGTGGGGTCGCTGATCATGAATCCGAAGTCAAAAATTTAAAATTCTAAATGGCGGCTTCAAAATGTAATCATTAGCTATGTACCTTTTACCGAGTTACATAGTATATAGAACATAATTTTCGTTATTACTACAAATTACAAGAAAATAAAGAATACATGTGTTGTTGACAGTTATTGACGTTTAATTTTGCCTACTTTAACCCTGCTACTATGTTACAAAAAAAATACACATGTTATGCTCGGGTCATATTTTAACCCTACATTTTTTTAATAAGAAAACTCAAAGTTGTACATTTCAAATATGTTTTTAAGCTACTTATTTTTTAAACAAAAAATGAATTATTTTGAGTTCATGCAAAAACCTGCAAGATGTATTTTTTGAAATAGAAAGCAGAAACCACGTGCTTTGAGGCAACATAAGCGATTTTACCCAATGTCATCCTAAAATACTTTAAAATCCAACATTTTTATCAAAAATTTCCTTTTTTAGGACCTTTTTAAAAAAAATTAAAAATATTTGTGTAACTCTTATCTAAATAAAGTTATATTATATATTTTTCTTAATGCCTGAAGTTAATGGATAAATTTTTAAAGACACTTTTTCCTGAAAAACAAATGGAAAAAAAACACTTGCAATTTCGAGGGCTTCACTTTTTACAACCAAACTTTAAATTCACACAAATTTTTGAACTTTGAGAGAATATACCGGAAGAAGAAAATTAATAACGCTTGTTTTATTGACAGTTATTGATGTTGAATTTTGTCTTCTTTAATATGGTATCAATAATTTTTATCACAAAGTAACTTAAATTTTTTAATTAATCCTCTGTTTTGGCACATTCAACCCAATGTGCGGCGCGGCATTCTTTTCTTTCTCCTTACGTTTTTTACTATCGAAATTCGAAGTCGGTGCTCGCAACTTTAAGAGTATTTGCGTTATTGGCTGGGTGAAAATCCACATGTGCTTCATGAATCACCACTTCATCCACAAAAAATAACTTTTTGGTGCGGTTTGCATGCCGGCGGCGCCATTGGACCATATTTTTTCGTCGACGATAACGATCGTAACATTACTGTGAATGGCCATCGTTATCGTGACATGATTATCGATTATTTTTGGCCCGAATTGGAAGATATGGACTTGGACGACATGTGTTTCTGACATGATGGTTGAATTGATTATTGAGGGTTGACTTTACAATCGACTTATTGAAGAGTAAGTTTGATGAGCAGACAATGGCAAACCTCAGAGAGTAATCAAATGCCATGTAAAGCTTCTTGAGAATAAGAACATTATGTTCATCGCCGTTCGGAGTCGGCGTTAAACGTGTAGGTCCCTTTCTCGGTCAATTGTGTACTTAATAACACGCACAACACAATTAATCATAAGAACCTAGGTCAAAGTCCTTTCAAGGGCTGAAATGGCCAGTTATTTATTTTTTATTTTAAGTTTGATGAGCATAATATCTCAAGAAATGGTTCAGTCGATTGGCCGGCTCCTTCGTGCGATTTAACGCCTCTAGATTTTCTTTCTGGGGCTACGTCAAGTCATTGGTCTATGCCAACAAGCCGACGAATTTGGAAGAGCTCAGAGCCAATATTGAATGTAAAATAGCGGCCGTTTCGGCCGAAATGTCTGGCTGAGTTATCGAAAATTGGGTTAAAAAAATCGACCGCTGGATACGTGCCCGCGGTGGCCATATGAACGAAGTCGAGTTCCATTCATAAATGTTTTGATTGTACTTCAAGCCGATAGTAAAGTTTTTGAAATATCTCAAATGGTTTGCATTTTATTTGAGTGCCCAAAGTTCGATAATGTCCGCCTTGAGGCTTTGAACAGTCTCGGGAAAACTGTGACAAAACACAGTGGGCTGAGTAGAATACTTTACGTCTATTTACCCCTTAAACGACGCTTATTTGCCATCCCGTTTTCAGCTTAGTGCTGTTACCATGCCCCGTGGAGTCATGCTTTGCGGCGGTACCGCGAGGTTCACAAAGGGACAAGTTTCAATGCGGAGGTTCAGGTTTGGTGCGTAAGTATCGTACACTGCCACTGCACGGTAGGGCCTTCTGAAGGTTCCCCCTACGCGAATAAAATAAAAAAAAGATTGAGTTGGAAGATTTTTGCACTTATAAATGTCTAGCGTTCGCCCGGGCTTGCATTGCTCTGTGTCCTCTGCACGCTTCAGACATCATTCAATGCTTGGAGGGCATTCCCTTGAATGCACAGTTACGGCAACTCAACGCATTGTTGCATGCCCCAGCCTTGTGTCCACTCTGGACACACCTGGATCCACCCTGTGATGCAGGCTTAAGCATCGGTAGCACCCGAACCGAGTCCTGTAAGCCCTCACAAAAAAGGAGAATCACTTGACGTAGCACCACCCGACATCATGAAGCGCTTCCATGGCTACGCCACTGCCCTCCACAATGAGGTCCGACGCCGCACCAGAGCCAACCTTCCAGGGAGCACTCATAAGCTTCACGTTCTTCCTTAAGTCATCGTGAGTCATCTTTTCCCCGAGGTTCAACTCGTAAAGATCCCTCATGAACTCGTCAATCTCCGAGTGAACCCTTTGGAACACCACCCTTTCTCCTAACATTTTGTTCACACTTACCTTAAAGATCTTGTCGAGCTGTGCGACTGAGGGAGTATGCATGAGCGTGCCCCCTCCCTTAATGGGTTTAACGTCATGGACTCTCACATCTAATGTGGGTCCAACTTGGTTACAACTACTTAACCACCTCCTGTAGGCTCTCCTTGGCGTTCTTGCTCCGAACCACCAGTGACTACGTCTCAACCAGTTTTACCGGTTTTTGGGCCGGCAAAACAGGCGGAGCTATAGCCCTGGCCACCAGAGCTGGCCAACCTGCACCCATATTAGATGTTGCACTTTTTCCCGTCTGAAGGATATCTAAACGTCCCCTCAGTCGCACGTTTTCTACTAGGAGACCCATGAGAATCTCCTCATAACGCCCGGCCGAATGGATGAAACATCACCATCAAAAATGGCTTTTACCAACTTATTGGTAACATCCTTAACTTTCCTGAGGGCCGAATCACGCCCACTGACAGCTGATGCGCCGAGAGTAGGCCCCCACCAACAAGGACCCTTCCGACGAAGCCCCACCAGATGGTTGCGCCAGTCGAGGGACCCTCAGGCTAAGGAACTCTAGCCGACGGACCCCCAAGGCGAGACCCATCATCGGAGGGAGACCCCCATGTCAAAGTTCTCCCTTACGAAGGCCCCAGTCGAGGTCATCTCTAACGTAGGCCTCTCTAGTGAGAGACCAACAGTTGAGAGGCACCCTGGTGACGGACCTCCAGTCGTACGACCCCCGGCAAGACCTCCCTCTCCGCATAGGTTGTATCTGCAGCTACCGAACGGACGGACGAACGAACTCCAATTCGGACTCCGAAGTCACGATGGCAGAGGCATTCCCAGGTTTTCCGAGAACCCCCTCGCCCACATTTGTCACACTCAGCGAAGCCGGTACCGGCTTGCCCTCTTCGACCTGGTGACTGGCCCAGTTTTTTGGGTGTTACCCCCTTCCCAGACTCAACCGATGCATGTCACTGTCCTTACTCGAGGTGTGACGCACCGGCGGCCTCTTCAGCCCATTGAGGACATCTTAAGACGGCATCCCAAATAATTCTACCTACTAGATTAAGTAAACTGTGCAGCACTTACCTGGTATCCCGAATCGTCCTTAACAAAACGCGGCAAAGGGATATGCTCAGGGATTTGCCTTGAGCGAGGTGGCAACGCTGGAGCTCCTGGCGGCGAACGCGATGTTCACAGCTGGTTGCTGTCCCCGTTGCGTCACTATTTGAAGCTTAACAGCTTAGTCTGGGCACAAACCGTTGCTTAATTAGTTGCGCTATCGGCCACTGGTAATGACGCCGGCGCAACAAAATGGCGTTCGTCCGGTATCAGCACTCGCGGAGAAATTCACAAATTGAGATCGAACCCGTTTCGAATCGCTTACTATTAAAACGATCAAGCCATGGATTAGCACGCACCTCAATTTAAGCGAATCCTAATCGCACGCATTTTCGACCGAACCGAAACCGAATTAAAATAAGCACCGTACAATTCACTTGTTAAAATCACTAAATTAAAACTCATTAATAGAGCCACTTGCAAAATACGTCTGTTCAACTCAACTGCTACCGCAAAAGTCACTTTAGTGGGTCATGATAAACTGTGCACAGAAGTCTGAAGCAGCAGATATTAAGACTGAATCCAAAATACAAAAACCTTGTTCATGGATGGATAAGCATAACGCCAAAAGCTTGAAATTAAAAAAAAGGTAATTGAGTGGAGTGAAGAACATTTAAAAGTTGTCTGTTAAATATAAAATTAATCCTGTGGGCTCAATAGGGCCATGTCATGAAAAACAGATCCACATTATAAAGTATATGTATATAGGAGATATATAAAGGAGATATATACAGTATAAAGGAGACATTTAAAATCGTTAAATTTAAGAATTCAAAAACTGGAAATTCACTAAAAACTGGTTTAAACAGAAAATAAACAAAATTACTTATGCCAACCAATTTACTTTTAGTACAAAATAAAAAAATTGTGCCACTGTATTTTTCACGAATATAATTTTTCATCATTGATTAAAAAAAAAAATTTGTGTTATTTTCCAGCTGATTTGAAAATCATATTTTTTTTATATACAAAAATTAATTTTATAATATTATTTTTCAGCTTACCTTTGGCATTAAGGAGCGTGTATATAATATGATCCGGTGAAGTATTTGCCCTCCAACGTAACACTCCAGTAATAACTTGATGCTTTTGTATAAGAAAATAAAATTTTTTAATTATAAAAAGAGAAAGTAAGTCTTTGCTGTTATTATCACATATAGGATTAGAATAATTTAAGGTTAAAATTGTTTTACAATCTTATCAAAAGGTCTTCAACAACTGACTGCCTGTCTTTTAGAACATAATTTAGTACGTCACAAAAATATCACTTTTGAATAATATTTTAAAATTAAAGCTTATTTCACATTTTGGTTGAAATTGTTCGGTTTTGAAATGTAAAAAGCTAATTTGGAATTTATGGATTCTGAGAATCAATCAGCAAGAAAACTAAAATTTGTTTTAACTTTTTTAGAATGGTTTACGCTCTATTCTATTATGGTAAGAAATATGATTGAATAATAATAGAAATAGTGTGCTTCTCCAAGAAAATTTACAACAAAGCCATCAATTTGATCAAGTTAAACCTCTTCAAAACAAAGCATTTCTACAGCAAACCGCAAATGGCGTCGTTTGTTAAATAATGTTGAATTTTTCAAGCCCCCAAGTATTATAACGACTGTAATAAATGAGGAATTTGATGCAGACTTTTCGTTAAGACGAAGATAACTGGAACTGGAGCTGAAGATAACTAAATGGCAGTATGGATTGAAAACAGTATCATTAAATCTTTACTCCTCTAAAAAAAGAGTTGGCTGTGTCGTGGAAACACCCGTAAGTTTTGAAGTAACAGTTTTTGTTATTATTGTTGTTGTTGCTGTTGTTGATGTTGCTGTTGTTGTTGATGTTGTTGTTGTTATTGTTGGTGTAGTTGATGTTGTTGTTGTTTTTACGAGGCTCTACACAAGGTGATTCCTTATCGTGCGACTTTTTCAACCTTATAATGGAGAATATCATCCGAGTTGCTGATTTGAGACGGAGTGGTACGATATTCTACAAAAGTATTTTGCTGCTGACGCATGCTGATAATATAGATATCATTGGCCATAATGCGCGCGAAGTCACTGCAGCATTCTCCAGATTAGCGAAAGAGTCAAGTCGGATGGGTCTTGCAGTCAACGCAGATCATAAGAAATACCTAGTGTCAACAAATAAACAGTCCCACCAGCGTCTTAGCAACCACGTCACTGTTGACAACACCTTCTTAGAGGTTGTTTAGAACTTCGTCGTCATGGGATCCAGCATAAACTCTTTCAACGATGTCAGTATTGAGATAACCCGAAGGATAACTCTTGGCAACAAGTGTTACTTTGAACTGAATAGACAATTAAAAAGTAGAACACTCTCTCGACGAACAAAACTCACGCTCTATAAGTCACTAATCACACTAATCATAGACGTTGAGCAGTTCTGATGAAAAGACTTTGCGAGCCTTCGAGAGAAAGATCCTTCGTAACGAGGTTTATGAGCTGTACGCTAAGTCATGTTGAGCAGATGGAAAACGACCTTTTAAATTCCATCCAACAGACGAGTTTCTTCAACTTAACAGTCTGAAATGTTAAATTAACAGTGGACCGATGAAATAAAACAGTTATTTTATCAACATTCAGACTGTTAATTTGAAAAACTCGACTATTGGGTGGAATTTAACCATTTCATTGTTAATTTTTTTTTTTTCTAAGTGTAGGAAATAAGTACATGTGAATGACTGGATATATAAAATTAATAATAACCGAATGTTTTGTTTTTTTTTTTTTTAATTAATATGTTTTCTTTTTTTTAACAAAACCTGATAAATCCTATTTGGCATGCATTCCGCCAATTGTTTTGAAGTTATGTTGCTTACTTGATCCCACCCAACTATCAAAAACCTCTTTGAGCTGTTTTATGGTCTCAAACTGTCGACCATTCTTGTAAACTTTACTTGAAAGTATTGACCACAAGTCCTTAATTGGGTTGAGATCGGGGCTAACCACAGGCCACTCCAAAAGAAAGTTGAGATCGGGGCTAACCACAGGCCACTCCAAAAGATACATATTGAAACTCCTTCGTAGTTCGCGCAGTGAGGATTGGGGCGTTGTCCTGCTAGAAGATCCAAGAATCTTCATACATGTCCTCAGCGCATTCGATGAGAACATCGACCAACAACTTTACATACATTCTTGCATTAGTTTTTGCATGCCCAAAAGCTGCCCAAAAGCTGCCCAAATCATCAGCGATCCTTCACCGTGATGGCGCTTATGGCGAGTTTAGCGGGATTGCCTTACATCGTGCCATTATTTATGACAGCCATGAGGCTGTCTTGTCAGAGAAAATCACGATTTTAAAGTCTAAAATCAAAACTAAAGCTTTTCAGCAAATGCTAATAGTGCTCTTATGTGGCGTTCCAGTTATTTATAGCAGGTACAGGCTCTCGCGTTTCATATCTTACCATTTTATTTTCGGTCAGGACTTGATGGATTCTTCTCTTTGATATGTTGAGATGTAAGTGATCTCCAGGCAAGACATGTTTTTCCACTGCTAGACGCCGAATTTCCCGCTTACAGCGTTCGTTGATACTGGTCGGTCTGCCATAACGCTGAATCTCGCCATAACTATCGGGATTTTTCGGAAAAATAGAAATGGTATTTTTTCATGTAAGCCTGTTACCAGCTTCATGTACGTCTGTTATCAATCCGCGCTCCACCTCCGATAAATTTGTTCCACGTGGCATTCTAAACTAAAAACAGCATTTGCTTTAATTGTTGTTTGTTGCATATATACACAATACTTTTACATACTTGTCCCTTATTAAAAAATAATCACTGATTTACTGATAACAATGCGTCAAGGAAAAAAAAAATAAAAATAAATAAATAACTGGCCATTTCAGCCCTTGAAAGGACTTTGACCTAGCTTCTTATGATCAATTGTGTTGTGCGTGTTATTAAGTTTGTACACAATTGACCGAGAAATGGACCTACATGCTTAACGCCGACTCCGAACGGCGATGAACGGAATGTTCTTATTCTCAAGAAGCTTTACATGGCATTTTGATTACTCTCTGAGGTTTGCCATTGTATGCAGAGAGGTGGCGGCCGTACAGAAAAATTATTTTAATTCAAATAATTTTCTGTCGCTGGCTGGGGTTCGAACCTGGGTCTCCAAGGTTCTTTGACATAGCGGCCACGCACTTTAACCAACTACGCCACGGACGCCACGGACGTCAAGGAAACGCATCGCTAAATCGAATCGATTTTATCGGAAAACCGTTACATCAAATTATTGGCTCTAAGCTTGTATCGAATCGCCAAGTTTTGCAAATATTATTTTACAATATGAGTAACGCAAAAATGTCCGCCAAAGATGGTTTCAAATTAGTTATTAGTGCAATGCTAATATTTTGGTTACAAGCGCGTATTCTCCCACTCGTTATGAGGCACTATTAGGGCTGCCAGGTTTTTTTTTTTTTGAAAATCGGGATTTTACAAAAACAAAATCGGGACATAAGCAAAAAAATCGGGATAGAGATTTATAGAAACAAAATGAACTTATATTTTTATTAACATACATACACATATTCATATCTACAAATTCAAAAATTGCATATTATTTCAGATCTAGCTATGTTTGGTTGCTAGAAAAGGATGCGATATGTTGAACTTAGCGAACATCGTGGATGAAAATGAGCAAAGCAAAATGAACAATATCCACAAAGAATGATGTTGTTGTTTTATTCGTTCCCTTTTCTTTATTTTACTCACTGTTCGGTGGCTTGAAAAGCATGCGATTCGGCTCAATTAATTAGTGGCGTACAAAAAATCTACAAATTTAGTCATGTAAAAATAAAAACGTACACAAAAAACAATGTTTTAAAATTGACGACAATTGTTATTGATTTGATGAATTTTGTGTTTAGAAAATAGCTTACAACAAATTTCGTCAAAGTAAGAGCAAATGTGTTTAAGACTTTTGAAAAACATATAAAAAAAAGGCAAATTATGAACATATTTTTTTAATACATTGTGTTCAAGTTTAAGCTTATGTTTTTTTCAGTGCATTTTTTAATTTTATTTTTTTTCAAATATTTTTAAAAAATGGTAAAAATATTACAAAATAAAATTGTTTTTCAAGAAATCGGGACATTTGGCGTCCCGCGTGAGGTCTTCGAACGCACATTTTTAGGCTGAAAATCAGGACAACCCGCGTGGAGATCGGGACCTGGCAGCCCTAGCGAATATGTATCGAAAAGTTATTAAAACAATGCGAGTGATGGAAGAATCAGAAAATGAATATAGTATAGAATAGGAGAATATAGTGAATCCAATACCTACTGAATACTTAGAAAGTGATGACAGTTTAGAAGAGAGTCCAATTGGATCCAGTATATCTTCAACTGCGAAAACAAGAGGTCGCAAGCAATTTATTACCCCACGCTTGGTATCTGCATTAGACAAAGCCAAGGTATCCAGTGAAGATGCTGTTTATTTTTAATTATTTTTTTATTGCAATTGCGGAGGCTTTGGGCCACAAAATTGGGGACCTTGTAATCAACCGTTCATCTATTCGTAGGATTCGGGAAGATATCCGTCAAATGGAAGCAAGACGTATTCAAAGCGATTTTCTAGACGACGCACAGTGTTGCGTCTAGTGGACAAAAATCAAAAATTTTTTTTCATCAAATCATACAAAATGGGTATCGTTGTAAAGGAAATACTCCAATTAAGAAGAATTTAAATTTTTAGTTCCATTAAATAATTTTTGGAGACGCTACACCTGTTTAAAGTCAATACAATTTCATAGTTTTTTTATGGTACAATTTTCGTTTCCGAGCACTTGGTTTATTATCTTTTAGAATCTATAAAAAACTTTTCCGAATACGTCCGATTCTTTGAGTAATCGTATTTTTAAAAATGGTCCAAAATGCAATTTTTCATAATTTTTCGAAAAATTGTTATTGTTTTAACAGCAATACAAATGTAAACAAACATGTTTCTTATCTATTTTATTAAAAAATGATCTAAGTCTGTTTTTTTAGATGTTTTTTTTTATATTATAGGACATTTTTTGAATAATATGTATTTTAATATATACAAGAAATATATCATACCGGAAAAAAAACTTAATTCATTTTAGAAATAAGCGAACAATTTTAAAAATTTGTACCCTACAAGTTAAAGAAGGGCTTTAAAGATCTTGCAATAATTATTGGGCACAAATTAACTAAAAAATAAAAGATTCATATTTAATTAATTGTATTTTTCGGAAATATATATATTTCTTTTGCAAACATATATTAACGTAATAGTTTTTTAGGCAATTACTGGAAATTACGTAAATTTTTTTTTAAGTAGAGTACACCTATGATTACTATTGCCACCCACAATGCGTTTACCGTTTTTAATTAAACATTTTACATAAAAGTTTAACGCGAGATTTGTAGTAAAAATGTCATATATTTTTAATAATTCCGATTTATTTAATAGTTGGATTAGTGCTGGACCACGAGATAAAATATCTTTCATCCTAGTTTTTGTTAAAGAAAAAATTGATGAAAGAGTATTTGATGAAAATCAAGTAAAACAAAAAGTACGCGTTTTTTGTCAAAAACTTCAAAGAAAGTGGATTGAGTGTGGTTACTTTATCTGAAGAAGCTTTAGAAGGAAGCCACAAAAATATTCGATATACTCGTCTTAATCACACGCGGAAGTGCTCAAGAGAAAATTCCAATACAGATCTTATGACCTATTTGGTAATCTCATCAGACCCTCTTTTATCTTCTCAAAGAAAAAGTAAATATAATAAAAAGATAATTGAGGAAGATTCTAACATCAATTTGTATATTTATAATGAAAATAAAGATGAAGATTAGCACTTTTTTAATTCAAATAATGTACATAAAGAAAATATTAAATAATTATTAGTAAAATTAATATTTGCATTTTATTATTCATATATAAGTTTTTCCAGCATAGTTTAGTACAAAAATACTCTTACAAAAATATTTATATCTTTTAAACTATATAACATATTTCAAAGAAATAATTTTGTTTTTGATAAATCATAAATCATATATTAAACCAAAATTAAAAAAATTGTAAATTTAAGAATTTTAAATATGGTAATAATTTTTTAAAAAACTTAAAAATCTCAAAAATTGAAATTTATAACCTTATTTTAGACATGATGGAATTAATTTTTTTAAAATTTTTTTCATATTTGATATCAGCGACCTTAAATAATTCACCACTCCAAACTTCATCCAAATCGGACGACTCCTTCTATTTTTGTCCAACTTTTGTATGGGCTCGCAACACTGTGCGACGTATGTTAATGCATGTTGTTTTTTTCGATAAATGATTGTATAATTTTTTTTTAATGCAGCTAACTATTGAGCACTCATTATAGTGCACTAGGCCAAAAATCCCGCCAGACCTTATTGGGAAAACGAAAGTTGATAGGATAGCTGTTCTTGTCAGTTGCAATGGGACATCTAAGTTTCTTGGTGTTCCTAAGCTTACGTCTGGCACTGGGGAGAATATATCATCAGCTGTGTTTTTAATTTTAGAAGAGAAATAGAAGAGAGGATTGAAGCCATGGATTTTGATGCAACCACCAGTAATACAGGTGGCAAGGTTGGCGCAGGTGATCTATTGGAGAAACGTCTAAATCGAAAACTTTTAAAATTAGCTTGCCTTTTATATAAAATATGTGATGTATTTGAAGTCATTTTAAGAAGTATTTTCGATTTGAAATTTGGACCCATCAAAAGCAGAGATGTTTCTATTTTTGATAGGTTTCTAAACGCCTGGTCAAACTTAGATCACAGTTCGTATATAAGCAGCTTCGACGATATGACTTTCGAAGACAAATAAGTGATGAAGAATGCAAGGACTTTATTGATTTTTGTAGCAATTTCATAACAAATTGATACTACCGGGACGACTACAAAAACTCGTCTTGATATTTCGGTAACAAATTCCGATTTTAAAAACGGATTTCAATACTGCCGTGAACTGTTTGTCATCAATGACAATGCCGATAGAAATATGCAATTTATAAAAGATTATAATCGCAGTAGAAGCGGCTAGTTAATATTCCAAGTGGTTAAATCGTATAGGAAAAAGTATCCATCTTTTCAAAATTGTCATATCGAAATAGTTTAAATTGGTTTTGTTTTCCTTTTTTTAATTTTTCGCAAATAAACAACTCAATAAAGTATTGAAATTATTGAAATTTAAACTAATCTGGTTTTTTTTTTTCGTATCAAAAGACAGAACCTGAAATTTGTTCTTTAAATGAGAAAATTTCGGATTCAAGGCAAAACCGGGTCCATTTCCCACGGTCCGATTTCCTCCAAATTTCGCACTATGAGTGTTTATAAGCAAACGATAAAAATTTAGGGGAATCCATTTGAAAAAAGTCATCTTTAAGAAAGAACACTCTTACTGATGGTATTTAATAACTAAAGACCAACTTTACAAAAAATCCATATTTCGTTCAATTTTTTGACATTAAATCAAAAATAAACTTAATTTGGATATCGTTTGTATTTCACTAGCAGAGTTTATAACGATTATAAGTAGACAAATTTTTGTTTTTGTTCCAGATGATAATTCAGATCAGCTGTGTTTCAAATTGCTATTAAATTAGTTTACTATATAATATATTGAATGAAATTTTATTTTTTTATGCAGATTTAATTATAAGAGGGTTATCCAAGAAGTGCCCGACCTAAGAAAGACAACACAAAAAATTTGGGAATAAAATATCTTTATTTCTCTACAGTCTCATTTTCGCTCGAAACACTATTACCAAAAATGCTCAATGGCTCGATATCCTGTTTATAGTGAGAACCGTCGGGCTTTCGAGAGGGCTAAATCTGGTGAATAAGGTGAGTGAAGAAGCAATTCGAACTTTCAACTCATAGATCCATTTTCATTCATCGCGAAAACGTATGTGTATACTGGTGCATTGTCTCGATGAAATAAAACTTTATTTTTCGCCAAATGTGGATTTTTTTCGTGACTTCATCACTCAAACGCTGCTCGCATAATACTCGCCGTTGATTATTTTTCCTGCCTGTAGATAATCAATGGAAATCCCAAAAATCTGCCGCCATGGTCTTTCCTGCAGATGAACCTGTTTTCGCCTTCTCTGATGCCAATTCTTCCCTTTCTCTGTATGGACTCATGTTTCATCCACGGTTATAAATCGAAGCAAAATTTCTGCTTTATTGCTGTGAAACTTCGCCAAACACTCGATTCACTCATCTTGCTTTCTCATGTACAAATTTTTCATCAATATGCGATGTACAGCACTTTTTGAAATGCCACCATGTCTGCTATCTCGCGCACTTTCAGTCGGTGGTTATCCAATACCATTTTGAGGAATTTTTCACCATTTTTGTCGTGGTTTCATTTGGTCTATCACCGCAATGCTCGTCTTGGCAGTTCGTTCGGCCAGTTTATACTCTACGACCCAATATTTTACTGTTGTAAACGAAAGAGCAGGACCCCCCTCAAGTAGAATTAAGCTCCGCTTTTGTATTTGTATGCCTGTCAAATTAAAGTATTGCACTATAACACAACGATGACCAGTTTTTTTCCAAGTTTAAAAATTCACTGAGAGCGTGAAAAACTTCGTCTTTTTAATATATTCAAAGCCTCGATTTTTCTACAAATGCTTTTCAATGTATTTTTTCCGCTCTGTTTGTTACCCGAATTGCACTTTGTTCGTTGTTTTTTACATCAAGCCAATAGTCGTAAAATCATGATTTTTCAATTATGTGTTTACTGGGAAATTTTAATAATTTTCAAGTTGGCAGCTATACGAAGCTAGTTTGTCGTTTCTTTTTTTTTAAATACATAATTGTAATCATAGAATATAATTAACTTGGAAACATATTTTTTGTTTTTTGTATTGAATTCGGTTGACAATCGTACATTTTTTTATCTTTTTTTTAACTTATTGTCTTATAACAATGAAACAACAATAAAAAACTTAATAACTTAAATGAATTTAACTTAAATGAACTTACTTAAATTAACTCGCGTATATTAAATAAATATCAACAAGTTTTGTATACAATATGGCATAATTAAAAATTTCACCTATTAATACTTAACCGGTACACCTGGTCTGTGGGACCACAATACAAAAAAAAAAAGAGTATATATCTTTTATTATTTCACAATTTGTTCTCGTATGCCGTGGTTATGCTAGGCAAACATGTTTGGTGAGCTTTTTTGTTACTCTCTTCTGCTCAAATGTTTGTTTAGTTGTTTAATTGTTATGCCTTGTTTGCTGTTCAGATGCATTAAAAATAATTTCTTGATAGAAAACTCTTGAAGAAATTCGACGATTCTGAAATGTTTGGCGTATTTATTGTTTCAAACATCAACAGGGTTGCCAACTCTTAGAGCCCCCCGCCCGGAGCTTTTTGTAAGTATATTTTGTAAAATTTCTCAAATTAAAATTTTTTTTATTTGTTTTAGAATATAAACTTTTTATTTTTATTAGAAGCAATGCAAATCTTGTAACCATAAATAAAGCATGTATTAATTTTAACAACAATGACCAAAAAATATAAAAATATGTATGGGTACTTAATTATTTTATCACAACAATACATTGTAGGCAGAAACAAATTCATTTTAAACTATTAAGTACACATAAATATAATAAATAAACTTATAATTTGGTGTTTAAACAAAAAGTTCAAAAAAACTTATATTTTATTTCAATATTTTAAAAAATATGACTTAATTTGATTCAGTATCACATTTTAAAATTATATTTGTGTTGCGATTTTGAGCTTGTTCTTGTTTGAACAAGTTCTTGTTGATCCGGGTGTTGAAGACACGACAGAAAATGCTGGCAATCCAAATTTACATTTATTCGTACGCAAAACTCCACTTTTACCAAACGTGTGCTCATTTTGTTTCTGTCGTCCCTCCATACAGACTCCATTATGGAGAACACCCGTATTACAAAACAAAAAAAAATATAAATGTGCGAAAGCCGGAGAAAACCTATCAGATCCGGAGCACGGAGATAAACCTTCAAAAACCGGGCCAAATGGTATGAGTTAGTAAGCCTGAACATTAAGATGGTTCTTATTTTTTTTCGATTTTCTAAAATCGTAGCCCAGTTTTGTGTTAGGTTTGGGGGGTAAAAAAAAATTAGACAAAAATATCAGCTCGATCGGTTTAAAATAGCCGTGCCGCACACACATTGAAATTTGTGGGAACGAAATTTGGGCCAAATGGAAAGAAAAACTTTCGTAATTCTTCAGGATTCACTCCTAAGTACATTCAATGTATAAGCAGCGCCCATTATTTCTCTAGAACATTATTATTCCTCAATATTTCTCTAGAACATACTTATCCTATATCACCAACCCTTCTTGGGGTCCACACAAAAAAAATCTCAATTTTTACGAAAATTTACCAAAATAGAGACAAAATAGAACGCATATTTGTTATGTACTTAAATATTTTTATTTGAATGTATAAGATACTTATTATGACTTATATCAGTTTGCCTTTATCAAAACTCGGATGTTTTTTGCACACTTTGTTATCGGTTCTTTATATTTTCGTGTACGCTGATCACGAATATGCAATTATTTTTTTCATGTCACCTCTAGTTTGGTCCCTACAGGACTTTGAAATTTTAAAGGATCACTTTCTTTGAATAATTAATTAGTATAGAAGTTTATGTCCTATCATAACAAATTTGGTATCAAATTAAAGAGAAAAGTAAAGAAAATTAAAAATATATTAATTAAAAAGGTTGACGAAAAAAGGGTATGGAAAATGTTAAATGTCATGAAAAAAAGCTTAAATATCGAATTTCTTGAAAATTACGGCTGTAATCGTGATCACAGACAGACAGATACACAGACGGAAATAGCTAAATCGGCTCGGGTGGTGATGCTGATCAAGAATATATGTACTTTTCTATACCTACCATGCCTCCTTAGGGGCGTAACAAACGGAGTGACAAAATTAATGTATTCCTTTTACGTTTTTTAAACGTGAGACCCAGAAGGGTAATAGTTTGGTATATTGGCAGGAAATTTTGAAGGCGAAAAAATAATAGGACCCGGTCATACATTTGACCACTCGAGGGGCCACTCGCGAGGAGCTATGGATTATTTTTCGAAATTTACCTCAATTTTTTTGTTTTTTCTAGGGGGGCTTCCAGAGGGGTGTCGGTAGGGGGTAGATGTTAAAAAAAAATGTTAGGCAATAAAAAAAATTGTAGCTGGTGATTCATGTGACCCAACTAAGAGTTGCCCCGGAAGAGTTACATAGATTTTTAAAAAAATGTGCAGTTTGTAAAGAGGGACCCAGAAGGGTGACAGATAGGGGGTTGGTATGTTTGAAGGGTATGTTTGGGGTGAACAAATAATAGGACCCGATCATACATTTGACCCATCTTGGGGTCACCCCGGGGTAGGTATTAACTATTTTCGTCAAATTTAGGCAAAATTACCCAACTTCGGGGCCGGCCAATCTCTTATGTGAAGGCAGTATGGTGAAGAGAATTGGTAAATAAGTGTTCTGATTCATTGGTTGGACCAACCCTGACTTCCTCATAGGAATTAGTAAAGATTAAATCTAACCACCTACCGTTCAGGTTTGGAATTGCAGCAACTTGCTGCAGATCGTTGCTGTAAAACATGCTGAGTAATGTATCAATCGAATTAGAGAGGTTAACTGGAAAAAGATAGTCATCATCTTCATCAGTGATAAAGGAAATGTTGGGACGGTTAAAGTCACCAAAAATTACAATTTTATTTTCTTCAGTTAAGGCCGAGGTTATCTTTCACAAAGTTCGTTATATGTTCATTCAGTTGAACTGGGGGGATGTAGAAGTCTTTACTTGAACAGATTCTGACAATAATGTGTTCAAAGATGACAGGTTGTTTCGACAAGCTCACTTGAAAGGGAAATGTGGGTTGCGATAAGAACAACTCCTCCCCGGGAGAGACCGGTTAGAGAGTAATCTCGATCATTTCGGAAGACTGTCCAATCGCTGTCAAGAATTTCCTCATTTTTGAAGTTGTCATTTAGCCATGTCTCAGTAAAAACCAAGATATTGAAATATCATGATTTAGCTTCAACGAACAGTTTTTTAACTTTTCTCTCATACCACTACAATTATGATAGAAAATTCTTTAACTAGATGATGGGTTAGGTTGAGCTGAAGAATTTTAAGATAGAAGTTAGGAGCCATAATAGCTTTTAAAGTTGGAGCGTGATCTTTGTAGGTGCCAATGCCGTTTTGAACTTGTGTGTGAGGCGAATGAAGATAGGGCATTTTCAACAACAGTTGGTGAGATGTTAAAGCTTTCGTGACATCCAATAGAGATTTTCTTAAGATCTGGCGGATTCGGTGGAAGGCCTTCTTGTTGAATCGAAACCATGACACTTGTCTTCCATCAATGCAAATCGAATCTGCTTTATTGTGCAAGTATGCGAGGTAGAGGCGTACAATGTCATAAAATCTCCGGTCCCTAAGTCGAGACATATCGAAGCGGCCATCACCAATTACATCTGAAAGATTTTTCGTAAGCTTTGCTGTTGGCGGGAGAAGAGGATCAAGAAAGCTAGATGGCGCATCGAAAAAGATTTGAGTTTCAATGGAGGGAGGTGGTAAGACTGTGGTTGGAGTGGGTGGTGTAAAAGTTTGTATTTGAGGACTTACAGTGGGTATTTGAGAAGTTTTTGAGTTTATCGATGTGGTAACGAAATGAAGAATATGAGTTGAAGATGGGTGGATGTTGAATAGGTTGAATTGAAGATTAAAGGAAACTCTTTTGGTGTGACGTTTGTTTCCTCTGAAGTATTAAACATCCATTATAATATAAAACTACTAAATTTGGAGTACTTAGATGACACCTTCTGGAGCTACTGATGGTGATTCTATATTGTTTTCGAAAATACCTCTGCACCCAAGAATCTTTGGTATTTTTAGGAAATCCTTTGACATACAGTGTTGTGTATCCTTATGGTCACGCTTTAGTCTTTGGATCCTATTGTCCTATTCTGATGTGGTCCAAGAAGTTCCAAAGCGTTCAAATACTTTGCGAGGAGCTCCAATGGGATGAGTTTGCGTTTGCGTTGCTGCAGAGAGGCAGTCAGATGGCGAGTTAAAAGTAATTGTGGGTAGTTTTGATGGAGGAGATCCAATTTGGGGTGAATTCAAGGATGCTTCCATTATTTCTTCCAAGTTCGAACTGGAGTTTACATGATGATTATATCTTGTGAGGTTGGTATTGTTATCATCTCTGGTTGGTGGATGTCTGACAACATCAACAATTTCCTCAAGAGTTACGCGAACTACACTTAGTTCATCGCTGATGTCATTTAATTTGTGAAATAAAATTTCTACAACCGGATCAAGTTGCTGGACTGACTGTGGGCGTTCCTTGGATGTTGATTGGATCATAATATCCATGTCATCGCGGAGAGAGTTCAGATTATCGATTATTTGATTGTTTGTATCTTGGTTTTTTAGATTTTCAGAGTTTCTATTAAAGTCTGGATGCGTCGATTGTCTTAACAATATCTTCACAGAATTGCGTAGCTGCATAAGTTTTTGCTAACTTTTTTAAAGCCTTATTGGAAAAGATTTTATTTTCCAACACCATCGCATTAGTTGTGGCGACCGTTGGCGTAGTTGGTTAAAGTGCGTGGCCGCTATGTCAACGAACTTTGGAGACCCAGGTTCGAACCCCAGCAGCGACAGAAAATTATTTGAATTAAAATAATTTTTCTGTACGGCCGCCACCTCTCTGCAGACAATGGCAAACCTCAGAGAGTAATCAAATGCCATGTAAAGCTTCTTGAGAATAAGAACATTCCGTTCATCGCCGTTCGGAGTCGGCGTTAAGCCTGTAGGTCCATTTCTCGGTCAATTGTGTACAAACTTAATAAACTTAATAACACGCACAACACGATTGATCATAAGAAGCTAGGTCAAAGTCCTGTCAAGGGCTGAAATTACCAGTTATTTATTTTTTTTTTTTATCGCAGTTAGAGAGTCACTTAAGCACTTTATTGCTAGGATTATGTGCGAAAGCGATATTTCTCGACACTCATCGCAGAAAAACATAAAATTGTAAGCATATTCATTCAGATAGTTCAGGCTTCTTTTAGACAACCTAACACAACTACCATGAAATGATTTACCGCATTAGCCATTACGTTATTTTGGCGGTATTTTCATCTTCAATTGCGCAGATCGATGTGGCAACTCCACATAATTCCATAATTTTATTGTTTTTTATTATTGATTTTTGGTCGTTTTAAAGTTCAGAAACTTTTGACACAGTTACTGAGTTACCAATATTGCAAAGTTAGCAGCGAATGAACTTTATGTACAGCAGCTTTACGTTGGTAATTTTGCTGAATTGCAGATTAGGCTGTAAAATTTTTTTGTATGATTATCAACAAACGAGCACTGACACACAAACAGTTTTTTATTTTTTGTTTTGTTTTTTGTTGGGCCAACTACTTGGGCCAATTTATCGATTTATTGAATGAAAACAAACTTGAAGACCTCAAAAAGAACACGTCCGAAATGACGGTGTAAGAAAGGCTCAATCATTTTTCTTTTTTGAGTAGTCTAACAAAATAGGCCCTGATAAGCTTTCAATATTTATTTTTTCATACGACACTAAGACGAGGCTAATGAAAATCTGTCTCGCCTGCATTTTTTGGTTAAGTTGAAATAAATGGCTGCTTATTTCGTCGATTTTATCGCAGCCTGGCTGTTCAAGAGTATAAATATTTTGGAACCATGGTTTTTAAGAACCATTATGCAAATTCTTTTATTGTCATCACTTCCAATTGAAAAACTCTGGTTAAAAAGGGCAGCGATGTCTTTACTTCTTTTGATTAGACCCCGTATTCGAGCTTTGACACATCTGTGTAAAGAATACACACCCTCTTTACCACGGCGCACTATCTCCAATAAGATCTAAGCGGAATAAGTGCCATAGTTTTCAGTGATAACAAGAGTTGATAATAGTAAATTTTTGTTGGAATGAGATCCAACAGTTTAGACGCATGTCCTGTTTCCAGGCTTTTTCATTCTTAAATTTTTTAAGTCTAACCGCTGAAAATATGCCGTTTGTTTTTTCACAGCCAAATCAAGTGGTATCAGATTAAATACGAAATTCAGTATTTCATCTCCAAATCAGTAGAGAGTGTTGTTCTTAGAAAACCGCTGATTTGCTTAAAATATGTGGGTTTTTTCAGGATGATCACCATATTGCAATCTCATATATAAGTATAACTCCAATGAAAACGAAACGAGAATTCCTAGCTTGTCCTTACAGCTTTTTAACAGATGTACAGCGCAATTGTTGCTGTTTTAATTCGCTCTGTTTAACTTACAGCTAAGCTTCCTATCAATTATGCGTCCTAGATACTTTGTGTTATCAAGGAATAGTACAGACCAGGAACATGATTGGTTGAAAGGATTGAGTTTTGTATTTCCTCGTAAACAGAAACAGCTCTTCTGGTTCTGGTTTGCAAAGAGCTCTTTGCATAACTTTACATAAAGTAGCGGGAAACTTGCCTTTGAATGCGAAGTAGGTCATCGGCGTAAGCTGCTACTGTGCATCCATCACTCTTCATAGAAAGCAGTTTATTATTTACTGCAAAACTTCAAAGAAGTGATAAGAGCGTATTCCGAGGCACGCCCCCACCCAACATCTTAGGGTGTGCCTCGGAATATATGTAGATCTTACGGCGCTTTCTGTGGCATGTATGATTAAATTGCTCTGCAGCTAGTACACAGAAAAAAAAGAGTAGAACTTTTACCTAAAAATGTAGTGAATTCAGCTAAAGTAATACGGTGATTTTCAGTCAACGAATTTGATTAGGTGCGCTACCAATTTCTAAATGTTAATTATATGCAATTATATTGGGTAGTTTAACTGCGAGAGTAGATAAAGAACCTAAATATTTAGGTGTACCTTCAACCATAAAATAGATAAGACACATAATTTATTAGAAGAATAAGCTAATTTTTTTTTAACTATGACCACTTCAGATTAGGCAAGCCACCTACTAAGTGCAGAAAAATCATCTAATTATTTAGATAGCATTCCCACTTAAGAGGGGGAATGCCGTGCAAAAAATATGCAAAAAATATGTTTTTTGTTTTGCAATTTCTATTTTGAAGTGAAACTTTCCTTAGGTGACTTTACTTCATTTCGTCACATGATAGAGAAGAAAGATTTGTTTTATAGTAGATAGAATGAGAGAGATATATACATTGTATAAATGACTGAAAAAGTTTCTTTGCCACCGCTGAGAATCGAACCTGTGATCTCAATATTTCAACAACCAACGCCTTATCTATTGAGCTAAATTTCCAATACAGGAATTTACTCTACATACCAATTAATCAAATTGCTGTAGATGCCCAGTGGAAAAATAATTTCAGAGTTGTGGACCTCATATTTTTATATACATTTTGTTCACAAGTTATCAAACGGCGTAACAGCAGAGCGGTAAAGCGTTTGACTATAACGCCAGCGGTCCGAGTTCAATTCTCGCATTAGACTTTACTTTTTGTAAAATTTTCTCACTTTGTTTTTATTTATGTTTTTTATAGGAGAGCGCTGCGCTCTCCTTGGGCTAACACTTTATGATATGTTTCACTTCTTTTATGTTTTGCGTTGCACAGAAATAAAAAATTCAAAAACGGGAAAAAACAAGTTGTAAGGAAAGCATTTGATTTATCCACGTAAATATTTATATAAAATTTATACTGAGGCGTGGATAATGCTAATATGCGTTATTTCCCTAGTGTACGAACAAATCGACAACTTGCATTAGGTAAAATAACTAGAAGAATTAGATGATTTAATAAGCAAAATTTTAGTTGAATTAACTAATTTTAATTAGGTGAATTACCTAATGCATGATTGTTAAATTAACTGTGTAAGTAGAAAAGTTGTTGAAAAGATTAGGTGAAATAGAAACTTTCACATTAGCTAAACTAGTTTAGGTAATAAATCAATTCTTTTATTTTCTGTGTAGTTCATCAATTAAGTCTATTTTTATTTTACTTATGTAAATTGTATTAATTGCGGCATAACGTTGTTGAAAGCTACCAACAGTTCGTCAAGAAAGTGTTTTGACAATGGGAAAAATTTGTGATTTCTATATTTTCTTTACAAAAAATACTTAATATATTAATACTTAAAACACTTTTAAGCTAACAGAAACAAAAGTAGAATATTTCAAAAAGTATTAACAAAAACAACAGGTCTTCATAAATCTACTTATCAAGAAAGTGTTTCTACGTGTAAATTTTTGAAAAATAAAAGTAATAAAAAATGAGGAAAAATTATAATATTAATATTTTGTGTGACCTTCTTTGGCATCTATAACAGTTTGCAGTCTTCTTTTCATTGAATAAACTAACTCCTTCACATTATATTCTTGTTGTATTTTAAGCCATTCATCGATTGTTGTTGCTCTTTTAAACTGATCACGGGAGTCTTTTCGCTAATTTTTTTTAAATGAATTTTTTTCAATCTGGTTCAAGTCTGGACTTGTACAGGACTGTCCAGTACCTTGCTGCAATTATATAGAAGCTACATTCTCACTACATCCTATTTGTGCTTTGGGTCATAGTCCTGATAAAACTTGAATTTTGGTTTGTTGTCAACAATGAACTCAAATTGTTAGGCACTGTTTATTAAATGACATTTTAGAATCTGTAAATATTGTTGAGCATACATGGTGTTTTCAATAAATTCTAACTTTCCTACTTCTTTACTTGAAATACATCCCCACAAAATAAAGCCGGGAGTAGAATGATTGCGTATGCGTTTGCGTCCGTGTACTCGCTGGCGCAATTTACGCAACAAAATATGTGAGGCGTATAATGAAATTTGTTCTTGCGCTTAGAGCAGGTATACAAAACAATTGAACGTTTTCTTTATTCTTGAAATACAATTTTAGGTGTATTGACCCTAAGAGCTTACAAATATTTTGATGATTGGTAACATAAATTATTAACCATTCGCATAAAATAAGGAATGTTTACAAAATAACAAAATAACAAGTAATATTTATTAAAATTCACGATACAGGGTCATCCCTGAAAATTTCAAAGAATATACTAGTTTCTTTTCTTTGTTCTCGGTGTTCGCTATTTGTAACGAGCTGTCAAAAACGCAATTTATGCGAGAAAAGTTGAAAGATTTTCTAATTTTCTTGCGTAAATTGCGCTAACAAAATTTGCGCACGTCAGCAATCTATTCTGTACCATAAGCTTTCGTGTATTTCGAATCTAATTGCACCAGCGAGTAGACGGACGCAAACGTATACGCAATCATTCTACTACCGGCTTAACTGATAATTTACCAAACTTCACTGTTGGAATTATATTACGATTTTCCAATGCTTTTAAAGGCTGCCGTCATAATTTAAGTATTGGGGCCATCGTTGTAGTACATCATCATTTTGGTTTCGTCGCAGAATATGACATCATCCCAGAACTCATTCGGTTTAGAAACGTCAATCGTTGCAAAACATAATCGCCTTTCAATATGCTGCACTGAAAGCAGTGTTTTTTTCTAGCAACTTTTGAAGTGTACTTGTGTTTTATTAAGACCTGTCTTATTGCGTTGTGAGATCTACATTAAGCTCACATGCAAGATTCCTAGTCAAAAATTCGTGGATTATCGTTGACTTTTCGAATTAAAAGCCGTTCTGCCTTTTCGATAATTTACGTGGACGACCGCTTGATGATTTTGCCTACAATCTTTCCTCTTTTTTCGCGCGGTTTAAAATATTATTAACTGTCTGTCTAGTCAAAGCGAACATCTCTGTTAACTCCCGAACACTTTTTCCAATGTTATGGTTGTAATAAACCAACTGAGCCAACCAGGCATTTTAAGTTTAGAGCCCGAACAGAATCAAAAATCGTTGCGACCGACGATCCTTTCTGGTCGTCATGCTTTTATTAAGTTTTTCTACTTCATTTCAATGTATTGGTCTCTTCAATTGTGTGAATACTGCACACACAAAGAAGAAATGTCAAGACATAATAAGAACTAAGGAAATGGATTTGAACATATCCCATTTCTAGCAAAAATATGGCGACATTAATAGCACTCAGAGAGAAAATCGTCGGTCGCAAGAGAAAAAATAGAATAGATTCTAATTGTACAATATATCGTTGCGGCTGGACGTGTTCATACATTCTCGCAACGATTTTTGATTCTATTCGGGCTCTAATTCAGGCGTTGACTAACTTATTAGAACTAATTCAAATGACATTGATAAACAAAATATCATCAACGCATGCAGAGAATCGAACCCATAACGGTACAATGTGCAAAATAGAACATGTAAACTACTTTGTTGACAAGCAAATTTTTGACATCTTCTTGTTTTTGTTCCTGCTTTTTGTTCCATTTTCTTGCAAATGCAGTTTTTTGATATTGTTCGCTTAAGAATAAATCAAGTAAATGTTACGAACGAGTAAATTCTATAACAATTTTTACCAAGCGGTATTTGGTGCATAGAAAAAATATAGAAGACTTTTTTTTTCATTGTAAAGAGACTTTCTTGACAAATTGTATATCTGAAAAAGCAACTAATGTGAAATCCACAAGTTTCAGTTAGTGAAAAATATTAACTTCGGTTACAGGTAAGTTAAAACTGGTGTAATGATTCAATGAAAAAATTTCCAAACACAAGAAATTTTATTTAACCTCACATCTACTGTATCTTGTACACATTGGACTAAAGAGAAACTTTTTTGTTAAAAATTTGTTTGCTTTGTTTGAAATTTAATCCTAAACAACTTTTTTCAACATTTTCTCATATATCTTCCTAAAACTTTAAATTTAAAGCCATACTCTGTAAAAACCAAATTTTTACACTTTAAATTCAAGATGGCTGTTTGTATAAAGATTAGAAACTTGGAATTAGAAAAAACTTTTTCCCTCACTTTTTGAAAGGCGAAATTCCCGACTGTCTAGACTATCCATAAAAGATAAAAAAAAATTTTTTAATTAAAAAATAAAACAGTATACTGCTTGGAAATATTTTGTTACGTACCTTTCGTTCGTTGTCCTCAGATAATCCGATATCCCTTCCTTGAGCTACTGCTAATCGATTTCCTTGAACTAAATTTCCAACCATTACAGAAGCTGGTCCAACGGATGTGTCTGCAATACCACATCCAGATGAGCTTATTTTGGTAGATTGTTGCGCACCTTTTATCATAATGTTAGTAAAATATTTTCATTTCGTGTTACAATAATGTGATTTATCCCAATATCATTAAATTTCAACTCAACAATTAATAGAAAAGGGCGATGTTTTGATGTTAATTGAAAAGCAATGAATATTGTCATGTATTTAAGAAATTTAAGTATAGATTTTGAGTTGCAGTGCATGGTGTTGTGTTGTATAAAATGCCGCGTGAGTAGAGAATGTATTTACAGCAGCATTTAAATGAAGAAAAAAGAAAAAAATTTACAATTAATGCATATTCAAGTCATGTCCAATTAAGAAAGGAATCTACTTAGTTTTTTCAAATATACAGCAATAAGAAAATTGAGTCCACTAAACCCAAAGCAAACATTTAACGAAGAGTGGGACTGTTTCACGCGTTTGGAGGTAGATAGATTTACAAAGCTTGTGTTTGTTTTCAAATTACAAAATTTCGGGTAAAAACTCTAAAAAGTAAGTGGTATTTTAAACAGTGCCTTGAAATCAACCTGCGCCTGAATATAAGTATAGCCTGCTTGTATAAACAGGATGCAGTTTAGTGAATGCAACACAGTGTAGTAAGAGTTAAACATTTTTAATTACTTGTAAAGTAAGAAAAGCACTATTAAATAGCACTGGTAAATAAGCTAAACAATGGAAAATAGTTTTACTTTTTCGAATAAAGTAAATAGTATGGCATTATGTTGTAGAGTGATATTTTCGATCAGCACAGCTATATTCATTAATCCAAAGAAAAAAGTAACAGAAAGACACACACAAAACAAAATTTCCTTAAACAACAAAATTAACTCAGATCTATTCACTTATATATATTGTATTTGACTTAAATTCTGCTAGCCATAGTAGTATAGCTTTATAAAAAGGAATAAGTTTCCTTTTAAAAATTAAGTAAAATAATTAACCTAGCTAGGGCTTTTGTACGCTCGTGTGTTTGTACTAAAAAATTTTATTTTTCCATTCAAAATTTAATCTTAGGAATGAAACAAAGAACTTGAAATTTTTTGGATTTTTTAAAAAAGTGTTGAGGAAAATACACTGATGTAAAATGCATGTTTCCGACCTTAGCGTTTGTGCGCTTGAGACGCCATCTTGGATTGATTTTTACAAAATAACCCTGTTATGGCAAAAAATATTGAAAAAATTTTGTAAGAAATAAATTCCGAAAGTTTTTGTATACACAGTATCCTTTTAAGACTTTATTTTATCTTAGTTCCTAAGATACAGTCGACGAATGCTACATTTAAGGTACTAGTATTACACTTTAAAAAAAAAAGAAATTTTTTTTGTGGTAATTATGATATATGTGTCAGGAATAAGTATCTGAAATTGTATCAAAAAATGTTCAATAACAAAAAAGTTATAGCTATAAATAAGCATATATCATATAGCATATATAAACATACTAGCCTTTTCCCGGCGCGCGTTGCTGCACCCTGCAACTATATGGGAACATAATAGGTGTATTCAAAACTTTTCTTAAACTCATAGTTTGACACCACTGTCATTTTCCACTGACCGCTACAGTTTCCCAGTAGCAGGAGATCACCAAATAGTAACTCCATTTTGAGTTTGTATGTAAGTACTGCTACTTTTACTTTCAAAGCTATTCGATAATACAAATTTTATTTGTATGGGCGGAGCCACACCCACTTATATAATGCCCATCCCAGTTTTCTAGTAGATGGACATTACCCAGTTTTAGTACAGTTGCCGACAGTGAGCATACAAACTAAATTATCAAATTGTAGCCATATCGACGAAAACCGTTAGAAATATAGCATTTTTATTGATTTGTGGACGGTAAAAGGGGGTGTGACAAAAATGTAAACCATCTCGTACTTGAAAAAAAATGTACTGCCAAAATTTCAGCTCTATCGGCTTAATAATTTTGAAGTTTCCAGCTATCATACAGACAGCGTTTTGCTTTTTGTATATATATTTAAAACTTTTGATTGGTAAGAGATACTAAGATAATTTTTTCTAAAAAATTAATTTTTTAGCTTGTATATTTTTCCAAAAATATAAAAACACAATTTTGGAAAAAAATTTTGTTCGAAAAAATCAAGGGGTAGGCCTTGTTTTTTGAATCACAGAAATGGTTTTTAATTTTTGCGTAAAATTGAAACAATTTTTGCCTATAAATGTTGTAATTTTTAAATGGAGTTGAAAATTTGCGAATTTGAATTATTTTTACAACAAAAACAAATTTTGAGCCTTTTTTAGAGGAAAACTCCAAAATTTCAGACTTAGTACTTCATAGTACTTTGATGAAGCTTTAAGACAAACAAAAATTTAACAAAGTGTATAAAAAAGCAGCGGAGATATTTCAATCGAAAGTCACAAAATTAAATTTCTGATTGTGTTTTTCTCATTTTTGAGCACGATGTTGCATTAAATATATCGTTATAGTAAAATTTTTCATAGTTTTCAAGATATGTTCATGTTTTTGATGTCAAAATAACGGACATGTTTTAATGTTACTAAATTTTAGAAATATTTTATATTTTGTGTAACATATGTAACAACTAAAAATGTGCGATTTTGTAAAAAACTTGTACTACAGCACCATCGGGTGTCCAAGGTGGTTCAAAGAAGATACTGTCAATAAACTCATCGTACCTGAGAACTACTACATACCAATTTTTATTCTAATCGCATGAGCGGTTTGGGAGTTTTAGGTGGTTTTGCAAAAAATTTGTACTACAGCGCCCTCTGGTGTTCAAGATAGGTCAAAAAAGATTGCAGCAAAACACTCAACCTACATGAAAACCACTGCATACCACTTTTCATTCTAATCGCATAAGCGGTTTGTGAGTTTTAGGCAGTTTTGTAAAAAATTTGTACTACAGCGCCCTCTGGTGTTCAAGGTTCACAAACACGCACCGTACCAAAAAACTTCTATACACAAATTTTCATGCTAATCGGATGAGTAGTTAGGAGTCTATTGCATAGTTACATACGACATTTAGTTCCAAAGCAATTCGTTATCAAAAATTTGGCCTGTGTGGCCACATTCCCCCTTGTCTAATGTTCGCTCAAATATATAATAACTACCTCTTGGGCCCATAACGTCTACATATCAAGTTCCACTATCAAAACATGTACAACTCAGGAATAATAATGATCTCTAAAAAGTGGACGTATATATAGTTAGACCACGCCCAGTTTTAGTATAGTTGCCGACAGTAACCATACAAACTTATTTACCAAATTTTAGTCTAATACGACCAAAAAAGTCTTAAATATAGCATTTTTATTGATTTGTAGGCGGTAAAGGGGGTATGGAAAAAAGGGGTATGGAAAATTTTTACTATGCCTATATTTTTGCCCAAATGCAAACTAAAGTGAGACTTGCCGATTTATTCCAATATTCTATTTATTTCCAATTACCCTTGCAAATATTTCCCCATATACACCATATGTGCGCACCTGTATTTTTTCACACCTGTATTGTTGCTAAGTTCACTAAAATGCCTATAATTCATGAACCAATACACATAAAAGGACCATTTATACAAAAAAAAAACCTTTGTATTGACGTCACCTTTCATGGGAAATTTCCAAAAACAAAATCGGTTAACGCATTACCGAGAACATCAATTTCATACACAATGCAACTTATTTTTATATATATAGATAACATATAGAACTATCAAATTTTAGTTTTAAAATTATCAACATATTGCCTCTAAGTCGTATGCTATGATGAGTTTTATAAAAGGAAATACTCAAAGTTTCAAGGACCCCTTGAATGTAACTAATTATTCCTTGAATGAAACTATAGCTGAAGAGGAATTCGTTATAGTATGTAATAACTTTTCTCAGTTTCTCAATTTTAACGTTAGTCTAAATGAATTTCGTTTACAATTATTCATTATTTTTAGTTAGGTTAAGATTTATGAATTGTAATAGTCTGTGAGGGTGCGGACATAGTGCAAGCGTTTGAGCGTTTCGTGTAGGCGATCTACTCTTACAATTTGATTTGCGGGACTGCGCTCATAAAAATACGGATAAATGCGGTACATTTTTGAAATTTCAATACTACAGCTCCCACATGAAGTGATAATAAACGTTTGTTTGACATTTATTTTAAGCAGTCATATTGCGTCATCATAAAAAGGTAGAATTCAATTAAATAAAAATTACAGTCGTTTTATTTTTTCTATGTAAATAAGAATTTTATAAAGCTTAAGCAAATCTAAGGACATTACAGAAAGATATAACATAATCTTCTTGTAATTAAAAAAAACAACGGACAGAACGATAAAACAAAAATTAATTATTTGAATCAATAGCAATTTGTATTTAATATATCTAAACATAAATATTTATGAATTAAAAAACAGTAATCTTATTATGTTAAGAACTTCAATCATAACTTGTAGATATTAACATTAAAAAAAACAATGGTTTACTTCTAGACTTTCAATAACAATTTGTTTTAAAATTTATTAAAATTAAAAAAATAAGGAGTTGGCTGTGTCTTGAACACACCCGTAGGTTTTGACGAGACCTTTCTTTCTTCCTAAACATGACCTCATCCTTATTCTTGTTCTTATATTTGTCCTAATAATTGTCCTTATTCTTGTCTAAATTGTTGTTTTAACCTTTTTTTTTGGATTCGACCGGAGGTAAGAAATCTTCATAGATACGTATGACCCGCGCCATACGCATGCACGATTTACATTCTAAGAAGTTCCCGGATCAGCCTGACTGATAGAATGCACCTACGTGCTAAAACTTACCACCTGTTGGCAAATAATAGCCTCCACTAAGCACAATTGCTTGGCCTTTCAGCGGAAATTAAAATTAAATAAAATTTGAGAATTTTTGTGCTTATGTAAACTTCATAAACATCATCGAATAAAAGCACATTCTTCATAATACGAAGCAATACAAGACAACATCCAAAGTTATTTATTAGACCATATATAACCGCATTTATAATTGTTGTCGTTCGGCTTGGGGCTACTGTCCAACCCAAGATCCTACGTGGAAAAGAGATGCAACTCTCAAACACCAAACCAATACCAAACATAGCACAGATATGCAAGTATGTTTGGTATTGTGCAGGTACAATATATTTATATATTCGGGTCACTAAAATAAGGGAACACCGAGCTAAAGTTATTATTTGGATATGCATTTGGGCCAACGCAGGTAAAAACTTGTATGGAAAAGAGATAAACTCTGACACACCAAGCCGAGAGACACGGTATACATGGTCAACTAAGGAAGAACTAAAGATCTAAAATAATTTCATGAAAAAATAAAGCAACGAAACTGAATAAAACGAAAACTTAAAGTATCTATCTATCTATCAAATGTAATATCATTTTGCGTTTTAAGACATCCACCGAGTCAGAAAAATTTATCAAGTTCAAGTTGCCATTAAAATCACTACACATACATCGGAAAGGCCCGTGAAGGGCATAATTAGAAGTGCACTGACTCAACTTAAAGAGCTGGAAATGTCTGGCTCCGCTCCTGGGGATGTTGAAGTTTAATGAAGAAAGGAGGTATTGTGAGTCTATATCACCACTGAGTAATTTGTATAAAAAAGAGACATTGAGCATAATTCTTCTGCTTCTTAAGGAAGCCAGGGAAATAATTTTTAGGCGTGTTTCATAAGGGGGAAGAATAATATTGGGGTTCCAACGATAATGTAAAGCAAAAAGTAAGAATTGTTTTTGAACCGATTCTAATGCATCGATGTGGACATTGTATTGAGGGTTCTATATTACGGATGCATATTCAAGAATTGGTCTAACAAGAGAGGTATAAAGTATTTTAGTAGTGAAAGGATCGTTGAATTCTTTAGCCCATCTTTTAATGAAACCAAGGACACCTCTAGCCTTATTTACCACCAAATTAACTTGAAGATTGAAACGAAGTTTAGGATCCATAATTACACCTAAATCAAGAAAACTGTGTACAATTTCTAAGTTAGTATTATTTATAGTGTAATTTATACTATTAGCAATTCGACGTGAGAATGTCATTTGCTTACATTTTTTTAAGTTTAATTTTAAAAGGTTTAAATTACACCATTCCACTAGACTATTTAAATCGGATTGTAAGAGTTGTTGTTCTTCAGGCGATTTGCAAGTTAGAAAAAGTTTTACGTCATCGGCGTACATTAAGACGTTACAGTGTTTTATTACAGAAGGAAGGTCATTTATAAACAGTAAAAATAAAACCGGACCAAGATGACTTCCCTGACGAACACCTGATGTGACCAAAATATTTTTTGACATAGAATTCTTATATAAAACTTTTTGCGAACGATTCGACAAGTACGATATAATCCAGTGTAATAGTTGGACGGGAAACCCAATTAGATGAAGCTTTTTCAGAAGAAGATAATGATTAACACTATCGAAAGCTTTGCTAAAGTCTGTATAAATAACGTCAGTCTGTCGTCCTAAAGTAAAACCTTTAATGACACGCGTAGTAAACTCCAAGAGGTTAGTTATCGTAGATTTTCCCTTTAAGAAACCATGTTGAGAGGTGGAAATGGAGGAAGATACGACGTGGGTTATTTGATCAGTTATGATTTTCTCAAATAACTCAGGGATTGCGCTTAGTTTTGCGATACCTCGGTAATTGGAAACATCAATTTTTGAGCCGGATTTATGAAGAGATATTATATAAGATTTTCTCCATATATAGGGAAAATGACCACTGTGCAAGGATGTGTTAAAAATGATTGATAGGGGAGAACACAAACTAATAGAACAATGTTTTAAACAATGTGCAGCTCGGGATTTCGTCAGGACCAGTCGTAAAAGAAGATTTAACTTGTCGAAGGTAATGCATAACTATATTAGAATCTATTACGAGGGTTTCAAAAGAGTTAACTGGTGGTAGGTAAAGATATTCAACACTCATGCTCAATGGTATATCGGAGTAGGTTGTTTTAAAGAAGTTTGCAAACATGTTGGAAACTTCGATGTCGCAAGATGCTTCTTCATGATTGAATTTCATAAGAGGTGGGAAGCTGGAGGTTTTTCGTTTTGAGTTGACAAAAGTGTAGAAAAGTTTCGGATTATCTTTGAATTGAATTTTTATTTTGGCTATATAGGCAGAGTAGCATTGTTTATTTAATAGTTGATATCTGTAACGACAAGAGGAATAGCAAGCGAAGTCTAAATTAGAGCCTGACTTTTTATATTTTTTAAATAAGCGATTTTTGGAATTTTTTTTTTTAAACTTTTGGGTTTAAAGGTTTGAAATTACTATTTTTTTTTTTTGCACAGATAATGAGAAACATTTTTGCAATGTATCATTAAGAAACTGTACTGAAGATTCGACATCATAAAAAGAGTACGAAGACCTATTATTTAAAATTGGGGACCAGTCAATCCGCGCGAGAAGAGCATTAAGTTTAACATAGTCTGTTTTTTTAAAGTTAAAAATTTTATTATTTCGCGTATCTGGAGCTAATTTATTTTCATTTATGTTGGCAAGTAATATTGTTATTTCAAGAGTTGGATGATAATCGTCTTCAGGTAAGGAAACTGGGTTCGAACGACGGAGATTTACGGAAGTGCATCTATCTACAAATACAAGGTCAAGAGATCTATAATTTTTATTAAGAATATTATTAACCTGCTGAAGACACAGATCGGACAACTTATCTAAGAAATCATTTATCCAATCAGAGGCAGAAATAGGAGTAAGAAATGCGGAATCATCGGAAATACTCCAGGATACAGAAGGTAAGTTGAAATCACCTAATGCAATGATAGTATCCATATTTTTAATCATAGTATGGACTGTTTCGATGGCACTAATATGGTTTAAGTAAATTGTTAAATCACTTTTAGGTGAAATGTAAGAGCAAGTAAGAAAAATCGTATTATTATTTACTTTTACTGTAACACAAATAAACTCCAGGTCGTTGGTACCAGGAATTGTTAATTCCTCCGAAGCAAGCGAGTTATGGACAGCTATCAGAACGCCACCACCGATCTTATCATAGCGATCTTTACGAAAAATTTGGTACTTATTGCACATTATTTCAGAGTTTAAAACGTTAGAGCGAAGCCAAGTTTCAGTAAAAACTATAAAGTTATATTCAAAATCAAAACTGTTCATGAAAATATAGGAAAGTTTAGAATTGAGACCTCTAACGTTTTGATACACAAGCTCAAATTTAGACTTGTGATTTTTTAATCGTTTTTTGTATGGTACTGAGGACTATTAGAAGGACGAGGCAAGTGTACAACATTTGCAATACGCGGTTTGTTTTTGAATTCAAATTCATGAACAATTGTATTACGGGGCCAAAAGTTTACATCCACAAGAGTATTAAATAAATTTTCCGGAACAGTCAATCTAAAAGAAGTAGTCAGTCTCGCATTTAAATATTTGAATTTTTGGATCGAAAGAGGCATACCACTATTTAACTTTGAATTAATAAAAAATTGTATATCATCTTCAGTTGTATCAGCAGCTAAGCGCGAGACAAAGATTGCTTTAGTTGGTGGAATTGCGATTAATGGCTTAGGAGAAATAGTAGCAGTAGTAATTGGAATCCGTTGAGCGTTAACAACTGAAGTTGCAAAAATAGGAGTTTGAACAGTAGGAGGAGCAATTGAAACAGCTTGAGCATAAGTAAGAACAGGTTGGTTAACAGGATGGTGCTAACATTGGCAAGGCAACGGTCTCTGGTACATTTGGAGCAGATATAGAGGCAATCGTATCAGTACAAATGTCCATATCGTCTGCAATGTCACGTTCAACAGGTGGTGGTATTGGTGGTGTCGAGTTAGTTTTCTGTTTATTGCGCAGGTTCTTGTATTTCTTTTTACGCTTGGGCGAAGGAATTGGCTCATCAATATATTTACACTCATCGAAAAGTGTTTGGTACTTTAAAAATTTTGTAGAAAGCAAAGAAAGTTCCCTACTTATCTCAGAGAAACCCTGCTTTGTCTGCTTAAAAAGCTTATAAAAGTTGACATCAGTCAATCTGCACTTCTCACAACACCAACGCAACCCTTTACCTTCTTCAATAAGGTCTGCAACTCTACCCATTATGCCCACACATTTGGTGTGAACGATATCATCACATAGCCAACATGATAAAAACCGCTCAGTTTCACCCTTAGTGGAACAGCCAGGCTTAGAGCAGAGCATTTCAATTAATAAATAAAAAAAAGACCAAAAAAGTAGTAAAAATAAATAAAAGTAGTAAATGTAGTAAAAATATTAGTAGAAATTAATAAATAAAAATAAAACCAAAAAAGTAGTAAAAATAAATAAAAGTAGTAAAAGTATTAATAATAATAGTACTAAGCAAAAGTAACAACTTGAAGTGATGGCAACCCTTAGTATGTATAATAATAATACGTATTCAATAGCTTAGCTAGACAGAGCTAGGCAGATGTCTTAAACGCAATTAGCAATAGAACAAAAAGAAAGAAAACAACTAAAGTGCGAAGAATATAATTAAGAAAATGTAAAGAAACTTGTTCAGCACTTTAAAGAAATATTAATAATAATGATAACACTTATGTTAACAATAGTAAAATAAATGTAAAACTTATCCGCTGTAATTATTAGACTTCACATAAGCACAAAATTTATTAATTATTTTTAAAAAACCACTGTAATTAAATTTAAATTTTGCAGAAATTAACAAACACAACTTAAAGAAATTTTAGCGCGTTGCCAACTGAACCTAATTCCAAATTGTTGACCCATTCTATTAATCATGCCCTAATTATGTCTTTAAGTGTGCCTTAAAGTCTTTGTCCTAGCCCTTGTCGTAGGCCTTTTTCCAATCCTTGTTTGAGTCCTTGTTCAATTCCATACTCCAATCTTTGACCTTCTCCTTGTTATTCTTAGTTCTAGCCTTTATCTAAATCCTTGCCCTCGTTCTTTTTCGAATCTTTGACCTTATCCATATGCAAATTCTTGTCCTTGTACTTTTCCTAATTTAATTATATTTTTATTTTACATTTGTATTTTGCTTTTGTGTGGTTACCTTAACGTCATTTAGTTACCTTAAGAGGGGGGGGGGGGGGGTAAGGTTTGACAACTTTTTATTTTTTTTTTTTATTTTTGTTTCTGAAAGTACAACATCTGAAGAATATTGTATTAAATTTTTAGGTCATTCGGAGCAAAACTAACGAAGTTACAGTAGGTTGAATGACCGTACCTCCAACTAGTGTTACTTAGTGTACAAAACTTTAAATCGATTTTCCCAAACATGTCATTTTTTAAAGTCGGTGACCAGCCTACAGAAAAAACTACTGAACCGTTCGTTTTGAAAGTTTTACCACATATTCTACATATAAGTGACTCTCAAGTGACGTCGAGTTTTTTTAAAGTTTTTAATTACTAACAATTTTACAATAACAAATAGGATGATTTTTTCGTCAAAAATCGTCATTTTGGCTTCCAAATGGTGCCAAAAATTGAAAAATTGAAAAATTAAAAAAAAGTCGACGTCACTGGAGAGCTAAAGTAATAAACTAAAGAAAGCATTTTGATTTTTTGGTTTCAGATGATCCAGTGATGCTGTAGGCTGGTCACCGCACAAAGACTTTTTTTCGAGGCACCTGCGGAAATCTTCAATAAATCCGTTATTTCTCTCTATTTTTGAACAAAAATTTTTTTAAATACGGGGTGGCGCACGAATAGTGCTACAAAAACAAAACGTAATAACTTTTTTTTTTGTGTGAGTAATCGGCTTATTTTTTTTTTATTTTGCAGATTAGTATTAAGATTTACTAAATTGGATGCTTGGGATACCGAAAAGAGGATTTGGATTGTCGGGCCATACTTCTTCGAGGAAAACGGTGTAACAAGTAACCGTAAATGGGGACCGTTATTTAAACATGTTGAAGGAGTTTTTTTACCCAGAACTGCGGCGAATACGTATCCCTTTTAACAGCATTTGGTTCCAGCAAGATGGAGCAAGTTCACGTATAGCCAGACCGGTTATGGCGGAGCTCCAACGAAAATTTCCAAATAAATTAATATCCAGATACACCACTTTCCGCTGGCCCCCAAGGTCACCTGACCTCACCGCGCCAGAATTTTTTTTATGGGGTTATGTCAAGCAAGAGGTGTATAAAACGAAACCAAGGAATTTGACTGAATTGAAGCAGTATAATTGAGGCGATCCCGACAGCTACCCTCCAGGCCACAATGAATAATTTTCTGATCAGGTGTCGCATATGCGTGAATGAGCATGGAGGTCATTTACGGTCTATCATTTTCAAAACCAATTAGTTAAATAAAATAAAATTGAATTATCTATACAAAAAAAGAAAAAAAAAAATTAAATACATTGATTAGAAAAAAGTTATAACGTTTTGTTCTTGTAGCACGATTCGTGCGTCACCCTGTATTCTTAAAATGTTATGCTTTTATATAATAATATTTACAATAAACCTATTGTTATAGTTTTTTCTAAAAAAATTCATGAAAAGCCTCAGCATTCGATAAAACTGGCCCTAGCGCCTATAGTTATAAATCCATGCAACGTTTTTTATTGTTGTTGCATTTTTACTGCATTAAGCTGAAGCCACCTTATTGTTATTTTAATTTTAGTTACGAGGTCAAAGAACTATTTTTTACTATCGTAAAATAAAATTTTTCGAAGCACTTCTACAAAGCAAGTAATAATTCCAAGCAACTTAAGTTTCTATCTCCGCGACCTGACGACGCACAGAGTAATAATTGCGGCCAAAACTAACTTTTATTTGTTGTGAATTATAAGCATGCATAAGTAAAGAGTTTTCCATTAAGGACTTGACACCTTTTTTTTTTTTGAAATAAAATGCAAACCATTTGAAATATTTCAAAAACTTTATCATCGGCTTGAAGTAAAATCAAAACATTTATGAATGGAACTTGACAGCGGTCGATTCGTTGGACCCAATTTTCGATGACTTTTTAACGTTCAATGTTGGCTCTGAGCTCTTCCAACGTTGTCGGCTTGTTGGCATAGATCAATGACTTAAAGTAGCCCCAAAGAAAATAGTCTAGAGGCGTTAAATCGCACGAACGAGGCGGCCAATTGACTGGCCCATTTCTTGAGATAACACGCTCATCAAACTTACTCTTCAATAAATCAATTGTAACGTGTGCTGTGTGGCTTGTGGCACCGTCCTGTTGGAACCATATGTCGACCTGAATCTTCCAATTCGGACTAAAAATAATCGGTAATCATGGCGCGATAACGATGACCATTCATAGTAACGTTACCATCGTTATCGTCGACGAAAAAATATGGTCCAATGGCGCCGCCGGTATGCAAACCGCACCAAACAGTTATTTTTTGTGGATGAAGTGGTGATTCATGAAGCACATGTGGATTTTCACCCGACCAATATTTTAACTCATATTTTGCTTATTGACGAACCCATTGAGCTTCGTCACTGAAGATGATTTTGCGATGAAATTCATCATCTTGGCGCATCTTTTCCAGAGCCCAATCGGAGAACGTACGTCGCTTCAAATGGTCCATCGACTTCAATTCTTGAGGCAGCTTGATCTTGTATGGGTGTAAATCAAGATCCTTACGCAAAATTCGCCATAAAGTGGTCTGGGCGATGCACAATTCTTGAGAACGCCGTGGAATTAACTGTTTTGTATAGCTTGCTACGGACGCCTGAACGGCAGCGATATTTTCGACACTTCGACCAACCCGTTGTCCTACTGGCACGGCAACATCACACAACGAATATGTAGATTCAAATTTTTGCACTAAACTTGTTATTGTATGTCTACTAGGGCGACAATTACGACCGAAAATTGGAGTTAACGCTCTTAAAGTTGCGATCACCGACTCCGAATTTTGGTAGTAAATTTTTATAATTTGCAAACGTTGTTCGTTCGTGTTCTTTTCCATGATGAAAATGTTGAGTTTACTGAATAAAGTGACAGTGACAGTTTGATGATTAGTGAAAGGGTGCGTTCAAAAATTTAATTCAAAGTTGTCAAGTCCCTATTGGAAAACTCTAGAAATTTGCTTGATTCAAGCAATCAATTTGTTGATCACTAAAATTATTATCTGCGATTGCTTAAATCAAAAAAATATTTGCTTGATTCAAGTCTTATTTCAGGTTCTAGAGTCAAGTATATAATGCTTGTTTCAAGCACTCATTAATTTACTTAACTTTAGGCATATTTGCTCATTACAAAATTTATTTTTTGACTTCCGAACGTAATTTAACGATTTTCGACCAAAAATTCGTCATTATTTTACCTATTAAAAATTAACGAAGCTACGAAAAAAAAAAATCCTATGACAAGTACGAGATTATTATGAATAAAATAAGCCTGCAAAAAAATCAAAACAATCGGTTCACTGACCTTCGAGAAATCTTTGTTATTTTTTGAGATATCGACCTGAAATTTTCACCACATATTCTTGAGGCATAAAGCTTTAAGAAAAAGAAAAAAATATATGTGGGTATATTTACCCCCTTAACTGGAACTCAAAAAATTGTACATACATTGCTTAAATATCTTAATTTAAGTATTTTATAAAGAACTTAATAGCTAGTATGGCATCCATTTGCATTAATGACCTCTCGTAAACGGCGTTTCATTGATTCCACCAATTTGGATGTATCGTCCGGCGATATTTTATTCCACTCCTCTAGAATAACTGTTTTAAGCTGCTCTCGGTTGGTTATCTCATGATGTCGTACTTTACGCTCCAGCAAATCCCAAAGATGCTCAATAAGATTAAGGTCCGGTGATTGAGAGGGACGTGGAAGTGTCGATTTGCAGTTGTAGACAAGCCAAATTTTAATTAGTAGTGAATTAGGCTTGGGGTCATTATCTTGGACAAGCATGAAATCACGACCGAATTCTAATTTTTCAGCACTGGCTCTTAAATAATTTTTTAAAATTGATAAATATTGAAATTTGTCCATTATAGTTTCAACGAAAGCTAAGTTTCCAACACCGTTAACTGCCATGGCACCCCATACCATAACATTTCCACCTCCATGTTTAACGGTTGGCGTTAAATTTTCTTTATTAAGAGAAGTATTAGGTCTTCGTCAAACGAAACAACGTCCATCGACAATCGATTCGACATTGAAACGACAAAAGTATTAAATTTGCTTTCATCAACAAAGACAACTTTTTTCCAGAACTTTTCAGGCTTATTTATATATCCTTTTGCATATGCTAAGCATTTAAGAGCATTCTTTTTAGATATAAACGGTTTCTTGCGGGACACGCAACCGTGAATTTTCGTAAATTATTGAACTCAAGTTAAGTTAATTGTTTTTGCTTTTAATATCATTACACTAAGGGAAAAAAATATTAAATTTATCCAAAAACTTTTTTAATTTATCCAAAAAGCGAGTCATTTTTGCACCAATAACGCATTTACTTAAATCGACTACGTAAATATTTAAAATTTATTTAAATACTTTTTTAATTAAATAAAGTATTAAAATATTTAAACAGAATTATAAAAAATTTATTAAAATTATGCACGAATATATTTAAATATCTTTCAAATATTTACTATTTGAAAATAAAACTATCGCATTTAAGGAAAATTTATATAAAAATATTGAAATTGAAAAACAATTTATTTGCTTGCGACTGCTTGGCAACTGTATGGAATATGTGTGTCTGTGGCCCAAAATACACTGTAGTGCTCAGTCTGCGTGAAACCGGGTTTCTTAGGCAAGGGAGGTGAGTCAGCGAACGTGAAGTGCGTGAAATTTCACTCACCGAAAAAGCTGTAGTGACGATTGACTGACACGCACACATAAGGCAAGTCGTCATATTTTATTTAGGGGCTCACAAAATTAACTACACTAATACAATCAAACACAGTTTATGTACACGAAATAAAACTGGTTTCACGCAGACTGACCAGTGCAGTGTGTTTTTGAATGATTGACTGCTCACGCAGACTGAGCACTACAGTGTATTTTGGGCCTATGTGTGGCATAAATTAAATTTAAATACAGGAAAAAAACGAGTTGTAAGGAAAACATTTGATTATCCACGTAAATATTTAAATGAAATATATACTCAGGCGTGGATAATGTCAATATGCGTTATTTCCCTTAGTGTACTCATGAATAACTAAAAAGTATGAAACATGCTTATTCAATATACGTACATTATTTTAAAAAATACAATGGTTTATACAAAAAATTATTTACTGTATGTGCAAATTTTTGATGCTGTGTATAATAATTGAACCATGCTCAAACCAAACAGAATTACAAGCAGCAACTGGACCTATGGCCAGTGTCGCCAGATGAAATTACCACCAAAATTATCTTTTTCTCACACTTAATCCTCACAAATTACCACACTAGCAAAATACCTCAAAATACCAAAAACTACCTCAAATTACCACAATACCTCAAATTACCAAATCCCTAAATTTTCTTTTGAGGTATTTTGAGGAATTGAGGTATTTTGTGGTAATTTGTGGTAATTTGAGGTATTTTGTGGTAATTTGAGATATTTTGTGATATTTTGAGGTAATAATAAAATAAATAACTGGCCATTTCAGCCCTTGAAAGGACTTTGACCTAGCTTCTTATGAACTATTGTGTTGTGCGTGTTATTAAGTTTGTACACAATTGACCGAGAACCGGACCTACATGCTTAACGCCGACTCCGAACGGCGATGAACGGAATGTTCTCGTTCTCAAGAAGATTTACATGGCATTTTGATTACTCTCTGAGGTTTGCCATTGTCTGCAGAGAGGTGGCGGCCGTACAGAAAAATTATTTTAATTCAAATAATTTTCTGTCGCTGCTGGGGTTCGAACCTGGGTCTCCAAAGTTCGTTGACATAGCGGCCACGCACTTTAACCAACCACGCCACGGACGCCACTAATATTTTGAGGTATTTTGTGGTATTTTAAGGAATTTTTTCCTCAAATAGAGTAAAAATAAATTATTTAGAGAGTAGGCTCAATTGGAGAGAACAAAAGCTTTTTGAAAATGAGTTAGAAATAGTTGGTTTGCCTAATGTAAGCAATGAAAATTCTAAAGAGTGTGTCGAAAAAATTCTAAGAGTCTTTAAACATTACTTGCTCTTCTCATGATATTGATAAATGCTATGTTAAAAAACCAGGAAAAGAAATACCCCGAATACCGCGATTACTAACGTTGTTTGTGTAAAATTCTCTTCAGTTGAAACAAAGAATAAAAGTATGTTTCAGAAAAGAAAAGTTAAACATAAATTAAATGCATTTGTTTTAGGCGGTGACAAAAAGAAAAATATTTACATCAATGATCGCTTTACTAGATATACAGCAGCTTTATTTATGAAAGCAAAACAAATTAAAAAGAAAAAAAAATTTAAATACTTGTGGTTCAAAAATTCTAAAATTCTTTTAAGAAAAGTTGATGGTGGAGAGGTTTGGGTAATAAAGTCATTTGATGACCTTAGTTTAATTTAAAATGGGTAATTCCAACGATAGTGTAAGTAACGAACGATATTTTTCATGTCAGGATAAAGGTTTATACAATTTTTTGTTTCCTACTTTGTTTTTTTTTTATTACAAAGTTTTCTCTGAGACTTACAAAATGAAGAAATAATATAATTTTTACAGAGGTTTTAATATTTAAAGGGGGAAAAAAGCAAATGTTGTGTGGTAGCTGACAATACACAAAATCCATTTCACTGGAATTATCAAAATTAATTAATATCACAGTGTGACGAATAAAAAGCACAACCAAACTTTATAGAAATTCTTAAAGAAGGATATGTTGTGAGTCCATCGTACTTGGTCTGACCTCTCAATGTCGTCACAATTTTTTTTAATTCGTTTTTAAAGTTGAAGGGTTCGATTTTTTTGTGCCGACGTTCATTGATTTTTTACGGCTATTTGCCTTGTTGGAAATGAAAAACAAATTCCACTTCTTTTTACTAGAATTTCACGTGGAATAAGGCTGTATAAAAATAAATATGATAAAATACAAAATGAAGCGTGTAGCTTAGCAAATTCCTTAATTTTTCTTCAGTTTCATAAAAAAAATTAGTGTTTCTATATATTTAAATGATATAATACTGCATGAATTACATCTTTTTTCACAAAAATTTATTGCACATAAAAATACCTTTTCATTGAATCCAAAACCATCAATATCGGTTGAGAATTAGCAAAATGGCAGCAGTTTTAATGTTTTGTTTTTTCGTCATAAAACACTGATTCCCATGTATATGTTTGCTATTATACAAAAAGCTCTCATTTTGTCCGACATTGAGAGGTCAGGCCAAGTACGATGGACTCACAACATGTCCCTCTTTAAGAGTTGCTATAAAGTTTGGTTATGCTTTTTTGTTTTGGTCGATTCGTCACACTGTGTATCATTTAAAATTAAATGAAATAATCAACAGAACAATTTTGATTTAATAACCAAAAACCTCCCTCCATCAACTATTAAAAGTATTTCAGATGAAATTTTTCAAGTAAAATCAGATCGTAAATCTTTGTTTGTTACCCATCAAAATATACGTAGTCTGCGAAGAAATTTCGACTTGCTGGTATCTAATCTTGAAGCTTTTATTAGCCTTCCTGACATAGTATTTTTATCCGAAATCTGGATTTATTCCTTTGAAGTAGAAAATTTCCATTTGCCTCAGTACAATTTTTATGCAAAAACAAATGATTCTTATGCTGCAGGTCTTTTAACCTAACCTTGTTACCGCAGATATTCTTAAAATTTCTTGGTGCATAGATAAAGTTAATTTTGTCTTTATCTGTGTTTATAGATTTCATTCACAGTCTATTCACTTATTTATTGAAGTGTTTAAAGAAATTATATGTAAAGTGCAAGCGGCAAATCTTATAATTTTAGGTGATTTTAATATTGATTTACAAATCCCTTGCGCTGCGTTGAGCTCATGTAATTTACTGATGTACGAGCAAGGATTATATTCTTACATTAATGAAATAACAAGGCCAATAGCAGGAACTTGCATAGACCGTCTTTTTGTGTAGATTTTCGAATATTGTGCGTAACGTTTGTACTGGTGTTCTGTTTGACCTAAAAATATCTGACCATTGTATGACAGATATCTTCATCAATAATATAAATATTAAAAAACAAAATACTTCTTCTCGTATTAAAATAGCTAAAATTAATTTTAATAAATTAAATGCCGAACTGCGTGCAAACAACTGTGAAGATGTATATATTGAAGACAATGTAAATAATGCTTTCAACTTATTTCTGGAGTTTTTAAAGAATCGTATTAATTCTTCTACGGAATTATCTATAACAAAGGTTTCTGAACAAAGGTTAAAGCCTTGGAAAAGTAAACTTGGATAAGTATTATTTTGCTGAAAAGAATAAGATTGAAAAATAAGCTTAGGCAGGGAAGTGCTACACACATCCATAAAATACTGAAATTAACGCCCGTTTTCGTCAACTGTGTAAGCGCATAAATAATGGAATTCGTTATTTTCGGGAGATCTAAGGAAAGAGTGGAAAACTATTAATTGCATTGTCGATAGAAAGTGTAATAACAATGACGTCTCAATTACTCTTAAAGATGATTATCATGAAATATCTGATCCCAAAGAAATTGCGAACACATTTAATAATTATTTTGTATCAGTTGGGAGTTCAGTTATTACTTCCAGTATAGCTTCTCTTTGTAATGAATGTCGCAATTAGGTCTTGTTGATGAAACCTTCTATAGACAAAGCATCTTTTTTGAGCCTGTCTCTGGATTAGAAGTGCTTAGAAGCATATAGTCTCTTAATAATTCAAATTCAAGTGGAAATGATGATATATCGAACCGAACTTTATATTTCTTTGTGTATTTCTGTTATTGTAATTGTAAGATTTAATAATAATAATAATAATAATAATAATAATAATAATAATAATAATAATAATAATAATAATAATAATGATAATAATAATAATAATAATAATAATAATAATAATGATAATAATAATAATAATACTAATAATAATAAAAATAATAACCAAAAAAAAAACTAAAAAACAAAAAAAAAAAAAAACTAAAGAGAATTGCTTTTAATAGTGTGGATATATTAACCTATATTTTCAACCTTAGTATTTTTGCTGGCGACGTTCCAATGGAACTAAAGTGTGCAAACATAATACCTTTATTTAAAAAAGGAAACAAAAATAAGACAAATTATAGACCTATTTCTCTCGTCATCATTCTCAAAAGTCTTTGAAAAAATAATCAAGGGTATGCTTTTGTCTTATCTTAATAAAATTAAATTTTTTAGTCCCTTGCAGTTTGGTTTCAGACAGGGTTGCTCTTGAGAGGATGCCCTTTTAGATTTTTGTAGGCATGCACTCTGGTCTCGATAAAAAACAAGTGTGTGCTGGTCTTTTTGTCGACATTACCAAAGCCTTTGATATGGTTGACCATAACATTCTCCTAAAGAAACTTTTCAATTTAGGTGTTCGTGCTTTTGTATATGAATGGTTTGTATCCTATTGAAAAAATCGAGCTCAAAAAGTAAAATTAAGTGGAAGCTTTAGCGACCCCAAGGTTCTAAGTTTAGGCATTCTTCAGGGGTCAGTACTGGGTCCTTTATAATTTTTAGTTTACATAAATTCTCTGTTTATTCAACCATTTAAGGGAAAAGTCAAAGCTTTTGCTGATGATCTGGGTATCGCTTATAGCTCAACAGATCCACTGAATTTGACTGGTTATATAAACCATGATGTACATTTACTTTGATCCTGGTTTGCGAAACACAAACTTATCGTAAGAAATAAAACCAAAAGAATGTTTTTTAATTCAAAAATCGGCAGGAATCGGTAGACCTAAATATCACATTTGATAGTGAATATTGCAAGCGATATCCTTTAAACAGTGATGAGTGCTTACCAACGCCGTAGATAGGTACTTCATAAGGGGGGAGTTTACTGAAGCAAAATAAAATTATATATTACATTATATTTAACTTAATATCTGCTAACAAAAATAAGCAGTTAAAAATACACAATTTGCAATTTATCTTCACACATAATATGGCAAAATTAAATATTTTGGAATATTTGCGTTTTTATTTAATATGGAAAAATATTCTGGATTGCTAAGGGGGGGGGGGGGGGAGGGGGACCTCCAGAACCCCCCATATCTACGGCGTTGGTGCTTACATCAATACACTTCTACTTCTTTCAGTTGCGACACCAATTGTGATGACAATTGCTTTATAATTGAGAAGGTATATAAATTTAAATACTTAGGTGTAACAATTGATAAAGGACTTAGCTGGAATGAACACATTGCTAATTTGAAGAATTATTTACTTTCGTCCCTTCGTAGTTTTTATCGACTGAGAAAATTTGTCTCGAATAATACATTAAGAACTATTTATTATGCTATCTTTCACTCCAAATTAGTGTATGGATTAAGCTGCTGGGGAGGCGCATACTTCATCATATTACAACAATTGACTGTGTTATAAAAAAGTGCTATAAGAATGCTTTGCAATGCCTCCGGCTTAGCCTGTTCTATGGTATTATTTAGAAAATTAAAAATTCTTTCAAATCGGCACTTGTTTTATTTCAAAGAACTGAAAATATTTTTTATTAAATGTGGCTACTTGCATAGTCCAATTTACAACTCGTATTCCCTACGAAGCAATGTTAGCTCTGTAGTTTCAACGCCTGTTTTTCATACTACTCTGTATACAAATTCATATACTATAATTTCATGTAAGCTTTTCAATAGCCTTCCTGAAAATCTGCGTTCAATAAGATCATTACATATGTTTTTAAAAAAAATTAAACTATGGCTTCTTCATTTGAGTGCAAACCACATTGAAAATTTGATGCAATACGTTGTTTGATACTAAAACTTACTTATAGCAAATAAATATATACACAACATATACAACAAACATAATTATATTCTAAAAAAGTAGTTATTTAATATCTTTTTATCATCTGTTGTTAGTTTTCCGGTATTTCTTTTGAAATACCTTTTGAAATTCTTTTCTCTTCTGGTTTATACAATATTCTTATTATATATTATACACTAACACTTCATTAATATCTCACCCAACCTTATCAATTTATAAGTTATAATTATGAATATTTTTAAAGCCTTAATGTGACATTTATCACTATTTTTTTATATAATAACTAAAAATGCTAACTATTCTCATTATTACTTGCAATGTAAAAATAACCAAAATGAAAAATTTGTAATTTATCTGTAAGAGAATAGAGAATATATATTGAATTGTGTTGAACTGTAAAACAAAAAACAAAAAATTAAACGATAACTGAGTTTAGTTGATGGCAAGCTGTAAGCGCGACAATAGAAAGTTCAAGTTTTGTTAAAAGTGATACAACTTAAGTAATTTGAAAGAAAATATATTGAGGTAATCAATTTTATAAATTTTCCACTTTGTTTTGTGAAACTGTTCTTTTATTATTGTTTCGTTTTTTTAATTTTAAAGTGAAAAATACGAAAGTCCGAAGATAACAGAAAATTGATTGTTGAGGAGGGGAAAAAAGGTGGATCGTATGGAAACATTACAAAAAAAATTTCCATATCAAAGACAGGAGCCTTATATAGATAGCTTAAAGAATGCTTAGAATTAGATGTTTCAGAAAGAACGGTGCAGAGAAAATTGGCAAAGAAGCGACCGTTAATTTCGAAGGTTAATAAAAAAAAAACGCCTTGCTTTTGTTCTTCAATATGTGAACATGCCGGAGTCGTACTGGAACAAAGTTATTTGGTCTGAATTATCAAAATTCGAATTAAAAAATGCAAAACAGAGTAAACGAGTGTGGTGTAGACCAGCAGATCTACTTAAGCCGAACATGGTGCAACCCATTGTTAAGCATAGAGGACGTGTGGGGTTGCTTCTGTTTATGATGTCGGAAATCTCGTAAAAATTGATACCCGGATGACAGCTCATATTTACGTTAGTATACTGTAATCAAACCTTATTGAAAGAGCAGAAAAAACTAACTTGGAATCTTTTCTCTTTCAACAAGATAACGACCCTAAGCACACATTACGCATTGCCACCCAGTATTTTGAAAAAATAATTCAATTGAACAGCTCAACTGGCCGGCTCAATCTCCAGATTTGAACCCCATTGAGCATCAGTGGTCAATATTGGATGAAAAAAAAAAACTCTAAAGCTATTCGATATCGCAAATTTGGGTAGTATGGGATGTGCCACGCCCACCATAGATATTCGATGCACTCCTTCTCCCTACTTTTATTGATTAAAAAAAAAATTATCAAAATCGGTTGAGAAACACGGGAGAAAATGGTTCTTAACTGTTCTGCCTACGCCTATTTATATTTAGATAAAACAAATTAGAAAAAATGAAAATAACATTTCGACTTAATAAGATTAGCGCCGACTTTAGAGGCATATTCATAAAGAACATATATTTATGTTAATAAATAAAATTAGAAAAAAATGAAAATAATAAAATTTCCAATATACTCGTAATCTATATCTATATTTATACTATTATATAAAATGAAAGTGCAAATTTTTTGTTGCCGCTAAACACCAAAACTACTGGTCTGATTTTTATGAAATAAGTTTTTAAATATCACATTTGTGCTACAAAAGGATCATTGGGTATTTTCTTTATGCAATTTCAATAATAAGTATCTTTAATTAAAGTGTAAAGTTTTTAAAAAATCGTCCGCAATGCCATGCATTGCTTGATCTTTAGCTTTTTATGCGTTTGTGCTGCGAGAGCTTCAATAAACTACATGTTAGTCTACTCTCATTGTTCTCAACAAGCACAACACAACAAAATAAAAAAAAACAAATACATATACATACATACTTTGCTGCGCATAAAACAAAAAAACAAATGAATTCACCACACCAAATGTTTTGATTAAATGGGGATTCACTGACCATCTTCAGCATGTTCAGGAATTTTTTTTTATGGAGTTTTTCCGCTCAATCTCTCTACACTTTTAATGAGAGTCAATCCGACTTGATGTCATGATACAATGATATAAAGGTAACATATTCCCTGCGCAAAAAATAAAATCTACTGCGCATCTACGTCATCACAGACTTCAGCTGTTTGTTGTGTTTAAGTTTTGAATGTAATTCGAAGTAAAGTTACATCAATTTGCTTATAAATGTTAGAGAACATGGATGCTAATTTATATACATATGTTGTGAAATATATGGAAAATGTGGCTCGAAACGGAGTTAAATAAATATAGAAAAACTAATACGCGAGTTGTCTTACCCATATCGTATTGCAACTTATTTGAAAAATTATCTGGCCTAAGGCCTGCGATGCATTTAGAGGTAAAATGTCGCTATTGAGGTATTGGTTTTAAACAGAGAAAATTAACTTAAGGGTTTGAAATTTTCAGGTTTATTAAATAAATACATTCATATTTTAAAAATTGTTATTTTTTTCATTAACAAAGATGGCGCTTGTTACTATAATTGGCGTAAAGAACCTTGTTTTGCACTGCGTGCAATCTGGCTGCTAGGTTGACCTGAAAAAAAAATAATAAGAATTTATTTATGTATTGAAAATATCTCCAGGAAGAATGGAACAGATTAATAAAAAAAAAAACTAAAAATTAGTTATTTTAAGAGCGTATACATTTTTGAATAAGGCTTTTTTTAAAATTATGCATCTTTCATCCTGGAGGTACTTTCAATATTTAAATAAATTTTAATTTTTTTATTTCAGGTCAACCTAGCAGCTAACAGATTGCACGCAGTGCAAAAGAAATCTTTTACGCCAATTGTAAACAGCGCCATCTTTGTTTTTGAATCTATTCAAAAAACAATTTTTAAAAATTAATGAAATTTTTAATAAACTTGAAAATTTCAAACCTTTAAATTAATTTTTTCTGTTTAAAATCTTCGCCTCAATATGACTCCATTTTACTCACTTCTAAATATATCGCCGGCCTTAAAATGGTCCATGCAAACCACAGAAGTCTTAGGATTTAAATTTTCGTTGCGGCAACAAAAACGTATCCATTGCTTTTGTAAAGCTGCATTTAATGGAAACGCGAAAAAACTAATTGGCTCGTTTTTGAGTCGTTGTCGTTGTTGCAATTTTTTACTGCACAACTCATTTTAATTTTGTGCCATTTTTTATTCGATATTTAATAATTTTTCATTTTAAATTTAAGTTTTATTTAATTCTTTCAAATTTTTACTAAACTAACTTTTTAAGAAAAAACTAACGGACCTGCGCAGTATGTAATCTTATTTTATTGAATCATGACTTGATGTATAGTATATATCTACGTATGCATATTTGTTATACACTAAGGGAAATAACGGATATTAACATTATCCACGCGTGAGTATAAATTTTATTTATATATTTACGTGGATAAATCAAATATTTTCCTTACAACTCGTTTTTCCCGTATTTAAATTTTATTTATACCACACACGTACACACATATTCCATACATATGTGTATGTATGTTTCCGTTGCATGTTTCTTATAGTTCTCATTTAGTTAATGTTGCAAGGGTAATATAGCGTGGATATTTGGCCAAGATGGTTTGTGAGTGCGATGGATGGTCGCTATATGAAATGATGTAGGGTTGAGTGACAACTTGATATTTTCTGGTTGTCATATACCTGCATATTTTGCTTCTTATAAATTTTAATTCTTATTGAATTTAAATATATTGTTTTTTAAATTCAGTATTTTTATATAAATTTTCTTTAAATGCGATAGTTTTATTTTCAAATATTGAATATTTTAAAGACATTTTAAAAAAATTCGTGCACAATTTTAATATATTTTTTATTAATTATGTTTAAATATTTAAATATTTTATTTAATTCAGAAAATATTTAAATAAATTTTAAATATTTACGTAGTCGACTTATGCAAATGGTGCAAAATTGACTCGCTTTTTGGATAAATTAAAAAAGTTTTTGGATAAATTTAATATTTTTTCTCTTAGTGTATATGTATGTTTCGCGGCATGCAACTTTTTTACACATTTTTTTATATTTTATTTATTACACAGTGCAACACAGAAATGTACACATGATAATCTTATAATAGCCCTAAAAGAAGAGTCTAAGTCTAGAAGAACGTCATACTCACTTTTTCTTCAGCAGCCTTGGTTTTTTTTTTAAAATTCGTAACAATTTTTACTTTTTAACTTAAATTAAATTTTGAAAAAACGGTATCTTTGTGCAATGTTTTATTCATGATCACCCAAAACTTGGTTCTTTGAACGTAATATTTATCGTAGAAAAAAACTCTTCTTCTTCTTCTTGTAAGCTGTAATGTACTGCACTTTATAATACAGGCCGATTTTCACGATATTGTGAGGGACACGAATATATCGCAGAAATCTTGGGATCACGCCTACAACAGTGGAATTTGGTGGCGGAAGACTTTAGAGTTCCATCAGCTCGAAAACGTGAACATGCTAAAACTTTAGACTCGTGTTTTAAAACTCTTGAAGGAAGCAACATTACCTAAGCAAATGATATTGATGAGTTGTTCGCAGCCATGGGTGAAAGTCATATTCCAAATGAGTGGCGCTTATTCATTGATGGTTCCGTCAAAATCCTCAAAAGTGTGTTACTGCACATTGGCAATGAGTATCCATCCGTTCCAGTTGTTTATGGTACAGATGTAGTAGAAAACTATGAAAGAATGAAGCTGATACTTGACCTAATAAAATATGATGTTCATGGCTGGAAAATTTGCTGTGACTTGAATGAAGTTGCCATATTGACTGGGCTAAAAAAAAAGAGTTTCGAAGCAACAATGTTTTTATGCCTATGGGAAGGTCGTAAACGAGAGTTGCATTATACGGACCACCAATGGCTACCTAGAGAAGCATTACAATTGGGTCATGATAGTATCGACTAGTGTCCGACCAAATATTCGGCTTCGGGTTCGGTATTCGGCATATTCGGCCGATTTTTTAACTTTTGGCTACGGCTTCGGCCTAAATAGCCGAATATTTTGGCAGAATATTTTTACTTTGTAATAACTAAACATATTTTTATAATTCTTTAGGAAAATTTCAGTATAATTCGATGAATTCCGTTCGAAATTCCATACTTGAAACACTTGTTGGTTTTGTTTTTCTCTTTCTTCTGTTCTTCCATAAGTTAGTTTTTTCTTGTTGATTTTATTCAAATGATAAATGCAGTGAGTCCGACCCATGATACAATTACAAGGAAAGCTCATTTTAAGATGGCTGTTCAAATGAGCAATTTTGCAACAACAAAAATTAGAAAAACTAAAAATTAACATCTGATTTTGACAACTAGCTCACCCTGCTCTCCAATGTGACCCTACCTTGTAATCATGTATCATGTTCTGACCGACATGGGTTGATATGGTCGTACGATCGTATCAGTTGAACGAACTGGCAGAAAAGTCAAACATTTTTGATATTTACCCGACCGTCTCATTTGCTTTCGATTGATCATACATGATATCAAAAAAACCGAGTTACGCTAGAAATTTTCTGCGAGATTTCAGTCAGTTTTGAATTTTTGTAGCTTTTCTCGACTAAATCGAAAATCGAATTAAGTATCTTCTATGCCATCCTGACGTTACTAAATCAGGTAAACTTTATATCTAGTCATAAAAGCTGCAACAATGCAATGCTGACAGAAATCAGGCAGAAAAACGAATGCGTTTAAAATTATTTCCCTGCCTTCCTTATGAAGCAGAAGAATTATGCTCAATGTCTCTTTTTTATACAAATTACTCAGTGGTGATATAGACTCACAATACCTCCTTTCGTCATTAAACTTCAACATCCCCAGGAGCGGAGCCAGACATTTCCAGCTTTTTAAGTTGAGTCACTGCACTTCTAATTATGCCCTTCACGACCCTTTGCGATGTATGTGTAGTGATTTTAATGGCAACTTGAACTTGATAAATTTTTCTGACTCGGTGGATGTCTTAAAACGCAAAATTATATTACATTTGAATACTTAACGCATTCCTTGTGATAACAAATATAACTCGCGATAATTGTGTAGATTTTACGACTTAACAAATAAGCATCATCGAATATGATAGATACTTTAAGTTTTCGTTTTATTCAGTTTCGTTGCTTTATTTTTTCATGAAATTATTTTAGATCTTTAGTTCTTCCTTATTTGACCATGTATACCGTGTCTCTTGGCTTGGTGTGTCAGAGTTTATCTCTTTTCCATACAAGTTTTTACCTGCGTTGGCCCAAATGCATATCCAAATAATAACTTTAGCTCGGTGTTCCCTTATTTCAGTGACCCGAATATATAAATATATTGTACCTGCACAATATATACTTGTATATCTGTGCTATGTTTGGTATTGGTTTGGTGTTTGAGAGTTGCATCTCTTTTCCACGTAGGATCTTGGGTTGGACAGTGGCCCCAAGCCGAACGACAACAATTATAAATGCGGTTATATATGGTCTAATAAATAACTTTGGATGTTGTCTTGTATTGCTTCGTATTATGAAGAATGTGCTTTTATTCGATGATGTTTATGAAGTTTACATAAGCACAAAAAATTCTCAAATTTTATTTAATTTTAATTTCCGCTGAAAGGCCAAGCAATTGTGCTTAGTGGAGGCTATTATTTGCCAACAGGTGGTAAGTTTTAGCACGTAGGTGCATTCTATCAGTCCGGCTGATCCGGGAACTTCTTAGAATGTAAATCGTGCATGCGTATGGCGCGGGTCATACGTATCTATGAAGATTTCTTACCTCCGGGCGAATCCAAAAAAAAAAAAAAAAAAAAAAAACTCGAACTTAATATTTGTTGTTTGATTTATTTTTCTTACTGAAATAACGAAAGCCAGTACTAAATTTTATCATTTTTTGTACTTGAATAAAATTTTATTAATATTCGGCTTCGGTATTAGGCCGAATACTTCCACTTGGCCGAACATTCAGCTTCGGCCAAAATTTCACATCGGACACTAGTATCGACCATATAGCATTAGTTCCAAGCTCAAAAATTATTTTACCACCTCTGCATATTAAACTGGGTTTGATACGATAGTTTGTTGTTGCGCTTGATCGAAATAGCGATGCTTTTAAGTACCTTAAAATAGATTTTCCTTAATTGAGCGCTTCAAAAATCGATAACGGTGAGCATGTTTTTTTATTTTCAATTTTATTTTGACTCAGATATTATTTCTCATCGTTTTGTAGGTGTTTTTATTGGGCCACAAATTAGAAAACTGCTAAAGAACGTGGTGTTTTTGGAGCTATTGACACCAGTTAAAAAAAGAGCGGTGCTAACGCAATAATTGAGAATTTTTTAAGTAACAAGAGAGCAGAAAATTATAAAGAAATTGTGGCTGAAATTATTGATGCTCATCATGAAATGGGAGCCAACATGTCACTAAAAATTCACGTTTAAGCAACCATTTGTATTTTTTACGAACAATTTGGGTGATTTTAGTGACGAGCATGGAGAGCGGTTTCATCAAGACATTGCCAACATGGAGCAACGCTACATGGGAAAGGACGCCCGTCACATGTTTGCCGAATACTGTTTTGTCGAGCCACAATTCGAGAAGAACACAAACGTCAAGCAAAATGCTTGTGTTTCCTTATTTATTTAAATTACATAATTTCATTAGTCATTGATACCACACATTAAACAATGAATATTCTAACTCTACGACTAATATCACGTTAAAACTACTAAGTTTTGAATGATCATGAATAAAAAATTGCACAACGATATGATTTCCAAAATTTAATTTTTATTAAAAAGTAAAAATTGTTATGAATTAAAAAAAAACCAAGGCTGCGGGGAAAAAAGTGAGTATGACTTTCGTTTAGAATTAGACTGTTCTTTGCGACCTATTAGAAGATTTTAATGTGTACAAAAAAAAATTCAATTTGTTTCACTGTGTTATAAATGAGTAAAAGGAACAAACGGCTGACTTATCACTTTTTTCGAAGTGACATTGTGTGAATCAATTAGTTTTTTATAATTTGATAAAGATAAACTATTCATAAAGAGAAAACGTCCGTGGCGAAGCCTCGGGCCACTGTGGCCTGCTAGTAATATATATAAATAAAGTATCAAATTTGTTTGACGAAGAAATTGATAGGAAAAGTAATTTAAAATTATTTTTTAATTTGTTGTGATTTTTAAGTCGTTTTTTTGTTTTTTTTTTTTTTTTTTAAGTTTTTATTTCTTCCTTTTTAGAGAATATTATAAATTTTATGTAACATTATTCTTAAGAAAAATTTCATTTATGAAACTTTTTTCTAAAACAATTAGTTTTATTAATTTCTGAAAGTTTGTTAGTTTTCAATTTCTGACTCTTAACAAATTTTATTAAAGTGTCAGGCCCTTTTTCAAATTCCGTCCACTTTATTGATCGCATAATAATCTATCTAGCCCTGCACCAAATTTCAGTTGCCAATTATCAATGTTAACCGTTATACAGCAGTTTCTTTACTCCATTTTTGTAATGATTCTACCTACTCACCTATCCACGTACCAAATAATTAGTACCCTAGTGTCAATATTAACTGAGATACAGTGTTTTTCTAGTATTGCCACACCCCTTTGTCTAATAACGCTCACTTTATTGACCGTAATTTTTAATAATTGTGACTACCCCTGTACTTAATTTCCTGTAACCTGTAGTGGGATTCTGTAACACATTTCGGCCGATATTCGGTGTCGCGAAGTTCTGTTTGCGATAATTTTCGGAAAGTGGTATTCAGTAAATACTTTCTCCGATTTTGTCGGTGAAAGTATCGGAAGTTTGTCGCAAACGAATCCTACAACTTTGCGACGAATATTTTCTTATAGAAAAGTGAATCGAAAATATCTGTAAGTTTTTTGTAATTAAAATTATTTACAATAAATTAATTTGAAATGAAAAAATTTTAATTTCTAGCATTTTTTGTAGCTTAAAATGGTTTTTAGTTATTTGACAATGGATGCTGCGCTCATGCTCGTGAAATGAATTTAGAACTATCATTTCTTCAAAGAGTTGATTCTCCTTTGATTTGCAGTTGAACAAATTCAAAAATTTGTATCGCATCACTCCAAATATAACTCATGAGCTAATTGACTTATTAGACGACCGTCTACAGCGAAATAGAATCACTGCTCTATTATCTGAAAATCAAGTTAATATTGTTTTATGACTCATAGACATATTGTAACTTTTCTATTTTTTTTTGTAGGTTTTGCAGCATTGCGCTTTTATGCCACTGGCTGCTACCAACTCTAACCGATTTGATCATTTTGAGTATAAAATTTATTTATCTATATTAATAATATTCATTTTCTGTTTGTTTGACCAAAATACAAATCTTAACGGCTTTAAGGATTTTACTCAAATTCAACACACATATTACTTGAATCCACAGGTTATTGCATACTTAGTTTTGACCACGCCTCTTCCGCCTCTTTACAAGAAATGCAAATCTACCCACTAGCATACTTTTTTCCGGCGAAAATGTTCGTCTAATAAATTTAAAAAAAAATTTGTTATTTTGACACCAAAAACATTCACATATTTTCAAAATTGCACAAACTTTTAGTACACCCTCTTCTTCTGATAACATCGTTTCCTTAGAATAACAAAAAACTATCTTTAATTTGTATGTTTTACGTTCGATGCAAATAACTCCGTTGTTTTTGAATATATTTCATTAAATTTTTTTCGTTGATAAATTCAATTCTTAATAAAAACTATTTGAAAGGTACTGTTAGTTTAGCGTATATATATTTTTTTTATATTTTTTTTTAATTTTGCTCAACATTTTTTTTGTTCCTAAAAATTACCAATTTTTGCAAAAAAATTGTGCAATAGCTTTTTTTGTTGTTAAAATAATAAAATCTCAAAATTGCATTTTGACTACCTTTAACATGAGCTTATTCTCATTATTTGGATTTTTAAATTATTACAAGAATGACTAAATATCAAAATTTTACATTTTTTTCCCGAGTTAAACCGGGTCTATCAGCGAGTAACTGAATAAAAATGACATTTCTCACCGATAAATAAGTAGTGCTGCCACTTTTTTCACTTAAATTCGTAAACTTTGTTCGACCGAAATTTGTCGCAAAGTAGAAGTTAGTGAATACCGTTTTCGGTATGACAACCGAAAAAAGTCGCAAATTACGATTCCGATCGGAAGTTGCGAAAAAGTTACAGAATTCCACTACTGGTGTCAGTATTATTCGAGATATAGTGTTTTCCTAATGGTGACACGCCCTTTGTCGAATTCCTTCCACTTTCTTGACCCTAATTTGTAGGGAATGTCTCCGGTTGTAAGCCATCACGGTTGTGAGACAGTCTTTTTTTATATTAAGTTGAAACGGTAACCCTAATGTTAGTCAATGACACACTTTTCATAATTTAACTTTTGCTGTCTCATCGCGCTGGATAGACGTGCGTTGCTTGATATTAAACAAAATGTCTTGTAAAAAACGGTAAGGAAAGCAATATTCAATTTTTTTTTAAAGAGATAAATTTAGTTGTGAATCGCTAAAAAAGTATTAGTATTTATGCTTTAAATATAGATTGGGACTTATAGCTCAATATTAGAAAATAACATGAGCGAAAAAGATCATCATCAAAAAATGCCATGTCATGTACAAATTGCTATTCAGAAGCGATTATGAGCCACTGGAGTACCCAGTTGTGAGCCAGCTTACAAAATTATCATTTGAATTAAATTGCAGTATTTTCACTTCATTATTTGTGTATGATATACATTTAAGTTCATTTTAGCTACTAACTTTAATTATTACATCACCAAAGTCAAATGGATCAAAGACAGCAAGCAAAACCTCCAAATTCGCCGAACTTTATAGATCCATCACAAAAACAATAAAAGATGTTTTAATAAACAAAAAACGCATCCAACCAACTGCACGTGAACATTCAATTCAGTCATAATCTTTGCATTTCTGTCGATCTCACATCAAGTTTTTTGATTTCCAACTAATTTCCTAGGGTGGCACATAACCGGAAACAATTTTTTTTTAAGAAAAAAAGCAAAAAGTTTTAGGTAATCGTTCACAATTTTTTGTTTTTAACAACATTAATAGGGTCTCTTTGAAAAAAATTAACCTTAAAGAATTACCTACCGTTTGATGTAACAACCATGGAAAAATATTAAGCACAGACAATTTTATGTCGATTTAAAGAAACTAAATTTCAGTACCCTAGAGTCAATCAAGTAGAGATACAGGGATTTTTTAATAGTGACACTCCCCTTTGTCGAATACCGTCCACTTTTTAAATGGGCACCTCCGAGTTCATAGTCTCTATCTGTTGACAAAAAATTACGGCAATCGAGCAAGTGCTTTAGGGTTATCGATGTACGTACATTTAAAAAAAGAAACCATCTTGAGAACTCGTCCTTTTTGAAGTCAGTTAAAAAGAGGTATTATTTATAAGAGGTATTGTTGATCCTTATTTGAATTCACATTATTCCACTTGAAAAAAAAATTTAGGGCTACTATGTTAAGGGGTATTTTAAGAACCTCTGCGCGAAAGTATCGTATGTGCCAAAAACAAATTTTACAGTTTCTACTTTTTTACTACACAGAAAAAAAAATGTTAGCTTAAAATTAAACACAATGTGTTCAAAACATGTGTTCGTAATTTGCTTTTTTTTCATATGTTTTTCAAAAGTTTTAAACACATTTGCTCTTACTTTGACGAAACTTGTTGCAAGCTATTTTTTAAACACAAAATTCGTCAAATTAATAACAATTGTCGTCAATTTTAAAACATTTTTTTTTCAGTGTACTTTTCGTTCTACTACTGAATTTTTCTACTTTTCTGTGCTTAGCTTGCAATGTAACAATGCAACATACAATAAAAAAGGTGCGTTTTTTTGGCATCGCTATATACGCTTAACAAAATTTTTCATACAAAAAATGCTTAGCTAAGACCGGATAGTTTTAGCCGCTTAGCTCATAGTCGCCGATAGAAACACTATTGCCAGATCAAGAAAGTGGTATTTTACGTAATTTATTGGCAGCACTTTTTGGAAAACAACCATGTTTACGTCAGATCGGTGATAGAAAAAAGTTTTATATACAAGCAAAAACAATTGAAATGACCAATGCTGCCAAGTAGTGACAAAAAAAAAATGTTAAGCGCTTATAAGCGTTTTTTTGAATAAGTGAAAACGCACCTAATATAAAGTAAATTTTTGACGTACCGACAGGTATTTCAGCTACAATATTTTACCAAGTGATGCGTTGTGGGGTGTAGAACAAATTTCCACCAAAAAGTCAATTTCGAAAAAATGGCACATACGATAATTTCGCGGATAGGGGTCGATAAATGTATAAGCAAATTTTACCGAAATTTCAAAGCCTTTGTTAAGGCATGTTCCTACTTGGCGCGCTCGGTATTCGAGTGAAAATTTAAAATGTTTGTGGTGAATTAATACACTCTCCACAATTAATTTTGAACATTTTTTGTGTGAAACTTTAATGTGAAGGTTTTTACATTTTTATACCTGGTTACCATCGTTACACAAAATTACTTTGTCCAATTATCCCAAAATTTTAACCGCATACGCTCCACATGTATAGTTTTCGTCCGAACTAAATTATTGCAAAATTTTTTATTTTTTTCATATTTTTTGCATAAAATCCAGAAAAAAACTTGCGTTTTTAAAATTTTTTTTAAATCTTCATATTTTTTATTTTTCTGCCAAACTTGAAAATTTTATTTCACACGATAACCATACTCATATTATTTATGAATTATTTTTTTTCTTTTTCTAGGTGCTCTCAAACTTTAGTTATTATGGTAATCATCAGCTCTTTCCGATATCGACACGTCAACTTCAAATTAAAGTTTCATACATAACAAATGTTAAATATTGATAAAAACATTTTTTGCAAATAATTTTTTAATGTATTTATGCACCCCAAAAATATTTTTCTATGATCTCCTACCGCTTTCCTGTAAAAAATTTTAAATTTTCACTCGAATACTAAGCGCTCCAAGTAGCAACATTCCTTAAACGAACGTGTTGAGCGCTTGAGTTTGTACAAATCAGTGCAGGTAAGTATCTTTGTGAAATTGGTTAAAATTTTTTATTCGTTTATTATAAACTTTTTTGAGGGTTAAAACTTAATCTCTTTTGGTTTAGCCCAAGATTTTTAGCCGTGCTTTAATACATTCAAACGCTTAAGCCGGTTATAAGGCTACCGCCGGCCTATGGGCGCCCTTATTTTTATATACCACTATAACAATTTAATAAAGGAAGGGATTTCAGTTTCTTGTTCTTCTAATCCAAATTAATCGAAAAACAAAGCTCTGCGGGTTAGAGGGTAACCCCTTCAGAAAATATCACTCATAAAACATATTCCATTTGCTTGGAGGTAACTACTTATTTAAATAAAAAATACAGAAAAAAAAAATATAAAAGTTTGGAGTTTCCCACTAAAAAATCTTCATTAAAAAATTAAAAAGTTTAAGCTCCTTTTTTAAAATAAGCATAAAGTAAATCTCTCATGATATATAGAAATTTTGTATAAAATTTGTATAAAATACCTATATACAAAATAAAAACAGTATCCCATGTTTTTCAAAAAATAAAGAAAATTTTCAAAAAAATAAAATTATTTGAAGAGAGTTGTGTTCACAATAGTATATCAAAATTACAATATTATACCAATAAAAAAACCTACCTTGCTGAATTTCCCGTGGTTTTGGTAAATTAGTAACACAGGTATGTGGGCACATCAACACGTTTGCTGGATGGAGGGATCCTTCCATGAACCTACGTCTTGCTTCGCATAAATGAATTCCACCCAATGGCGTTTTGGGCAAATGATTTGGTGGAACTAAGGCTAAACAATAAATTCCTACTTGATGAATCGAGTCAACAGCTTGTAGTACTCTTGACATCCACTGAAAGCTTTCCTCTTCAGAGCAATCTGGGCGCTGTTCTGCGATAACACAAACGCGTTCGTCCCGTAAGACTTTAATACTGAAAACTGCAATTCGACCTCTATAAATGAATCGCATAGGTTCTACAGCCAAAACAGTAGCAATTATATCATCTGCGTTATGTTTTCGCCCTGTTACGTTCATTAAACCATCACGAGAACCACACACAAATACAAGACCACCTGGCCCAAGAAAGCCAAGCAAACCCGATCGCACATACATTTCTTCATTTAATGGAATTGTATTTAGATTTTCTTTCGAAACTTCCGGAACATCCAATAATGGCTGAACTCTGAACGTAGCATTTGTCATACCTTCAAGACCGAAATAGCTTGATCCAGTGGCAGCACTTGCCACACATATTTCACCAACTTGATCAGTTTTGCAAAGTACAGGAGCCCCTTCTGATTTGACAACAATCATTTGTGCCGCTGGCATAACTTGCCCACAGTCCTGTAAAGTTAATGATGTGAGTGAATCTTCACTATCAACTCGCACTACTCCATGCGAAAGAGCAGCCATAGATAAAACACCTCTTCCAGTGGCTGACTGACTAAATCCACTTGAGGAGCGTCCGGGTCTTCGCAAAGAAACAGTAAATACTTCTGAGCTGCTAGCACAGGGACATATTGCATCTGATCTCAAGCCCTTTGACTGAAAAACGCTTAAAAATTGATCGCACGATGATAGTGACCACGGATTAGCTCCATCTGCAACAATCAACATTCGTAAGGATGATAAGGATATATCCTTATGATCCTTTGTTGCAAGTAGTCCCCAATGTAAATCCCTACTCTTAACTAAGCAGCAAGAAGCTCGATGTTTCGTAATTAATTGCATCCAAGAAGAAGGCCGGAGCTTCATAAGCGCGTAAGGTATAAAAAGAACGTGAATACCATTTAATACAGATGTCAGTACTGCATGCCAAAGACCAACTTCACGTTTAAAGTCGAGCACACAAACAATTGTTTCCCCTTCTGTATAGTGGCAAGCCATAGTTAGTGCCCGACAATGGTTCATCATGGCCTGACGTGTAACAGTTACACCTACAATGAAACAAATAAAATAGCATTGGAGCAGAAGTTTTCAATCTTAATTTTGTTTTTTGTTTATCAATGTTTACAACTACTGAAAAATTAATTTCAGGTTATATATTTGAACTGCTTTTTAAAAAACTTTTTTTATTATATGACTTAAAATTTAAAAATTAGACAGCCAGTCTTAAGCATTCCTATGCAAAGCAGTGATGTCCTATCACGACTGCCGTGAGCCAGTTAGTATGCAGCAGAGTTCTGCAGCGTTACACTGCAATTTCTTGTATACTCAGTTAATTCTTGGTTTTTGTGTGACTCCATCTCATTGATACCATGCAACGCATTCTATGCTATCACATTCACTTCCAACGGCAATGATTTTGCAGTAGCCGATCAAAAAAATGCCAAACACTATGCGATGTGTGTTTTGATTTCAGCGGTACATACCGGTATTGGATAAAATAAGTATGAGTATACACTGCCAACGCATGAACGCAATGAATATAAATATGCGCTCTTTTGAGTAATTGACTCTACACTAAGAGAAATAACACATATTAACATTATCCACGCCTGTGTATAAATTTCATTTAAATATTTACGTGGATAAATCAAATATTTTCCTTACTTTCGTTTTTTTACATTTAGAAAATTCGTAAATCGTTTTAATATTTTTCTTATTAATTCTGTTTAAATACTTTAATATTTAATTTAAAAATTTATAATTTAACACAATTAACAATTAATAATTAAATTTAAAAAGTATTTAAATAAATTTTAAATATTTACGTACTCGATTTATTGGCTTATTGGTTAAAAAATAAATTAAAAAAGTGTTTGGATAAATTTAATATTGTTTTCTCTTAGTGTATACAATCGCATGTTGATTTGAACTTCGGCTAAGCAATGATACGAATGGACACTCACGAACAATGAAATCAGCGCAAACACTTCAAAATTGACTTTAAAATGCAGTCAATTTGCAGTGTTTGCGTTGATTTTATTGTTCGTGAGTTTAACGTTCGTATCACTGCAATAAAAGCGTTGGTTTTGTATGCAGTAAACGCTGCATAACTTCATTTCATTGCTTGTGAACGACCATACTTGCTGCTTACCAGAAGTTTGAACGATCTTGCGCTCGTTATCAAACCAACAACTCAAACGGGAAATACCTACACTCTAAACGATTACTGTTGAATTTTACGACGATAATCGTCGGCAACGCTTTTCTAGCTAATAGTGTATAAATTTACACATGCACATTTTTAAACATTTTTTGTTGGATATTACACAGAAAATGTTTAACGATTTACGCAACTTGTGTGTAAAAGTCGAAATTCTTCGTGTTTATTTTTCAACAAAAAATGTGTAAAAATATGCCCCTTCCTTCGTACCATTGCTCTATTTCATTACTCTTGCGTAAATAAAAGTAAATAATAAGTAAGATATAGAATGTTTCTTTGTTTTAGAATATATTTTTGTATTCAGTATATTAAATTCAAAATATAGTTATGTGAAAACATATGTTAACTCAGGTAGCTTATTATCACTTTTAGCTTTAATTCATTTAAGAAAATGATAATTAATTTTATAATTAATTTATAAAAAAATAATTGAAATAATGTAATCATTTTTAAGAAAAGTGACAAAGTGAAAAAAAAAATAATAAAATAAAAATAGAAATAGAAAACTTTTAAGTTAAACTTTCCAGCTTACTAATAATTATATTGATTTTTATACCCCCACGTTTAAAAAACGTAAATGGGGGTATATTAATTTTGTCACTCCGTTTGTAACGCCCATAAGGAGGCGTGGTAGGTATAGAAAAGTATATATATTCTTGATCAGCATCACCACCCGAGTTGATTTAGCCATGTCCGTCTGTCTGTCCGTCTGTCCGTCTGTCTGTGATCACGATTCCAGCCGTAATTTTAAAGCTATCAGCACGAAATTCTATATTTAAGCTTTTATCTAAAAAATGAAGGTCAAGTTCGTAAATGAGCCAAATCGGATGAAAACCACGCCTACCTCCCATACAAAGCGACTTTATCAAAACGGTAAAATCTCTTCGAATTCAACAAAAATGAATATATGGACTTGAAATTTTGCATATGAGTTTTGATGTTCAAAATACACTCTAAGTATGAAATTCAATCAAATCGAATGAAAACCACGCCTACCTCCCATACAAAGTAACTTTATCAAAAGGTAAAATTTCTCTAAAATCCACAAAAATTAATGTATGGACTTGAAATTTTGCATAATAACTTTGATATATAATGTGTACTATGTGTATGGAATTAAACCAAATTGGGTGAAAACCACGCCCTCCTCTTATACAAAGTGACTTTATCAAAAAACAAAAGCGAATATTTTCTGTTAAAAATATAACGAAAACGTTTTTACAGATAAACATTTTATTGATTGCTTAAGACTTTGAATATACTTTGGTTCGGCCGTGGGGGTATTTTAACTTCGGCCCAGTCGAAGATCATTTCTTACTAGTTTTTTATACTATTGATGTTTTTTTTTTTGCCTTGAACTTGTTATTTTAAATCACGTTGATTTAGTTCAGTGATACCAAATCTTCTTCCGTGAATGAAATTACACATTTCATGTTCACCATTACACATTTTCGTGTAATTTTGCACATTTTTTTGTCATATTTTAAATTTTTACACATTTTGAGTTTAACATTACAATTTTTTGTGTAGTTATTTAAACCTTTTTTGTGTAAATTTAAATTTTGCACAACTTTCTGTTTAAAAATAAACAATTTCTGGTTATTTTCATTAAATGACACCAAAAGATAATAATTTTAGGCAACAACAAAAAATTTAACAAAAATTTCAGGTCATTTTAATAGTAAATTTCAACAAATAGTTTAGAGTGTAGTCTTACGAAAGACTTCTAGCTCAATTGAATTCGCTGTCGCCAGAACTTTCGACACAATAGCGCAATGCTTGCGATATGCGTTCATACTGGTACTGCATTTGTTATAATTACATTAAAAGTAGCAAAAATGGTATCGCTTGGAGTTCTCTGGTATGCAGTCGTGATGTATTGCATAAATTTGTGTGGCAGCACTGCTTTGTTAACGAATGGTTCTGATGCAATGCCATCTTGTAAAATAAAAATAAAAATGCATCGTCGATAATAGTGATGCGTAGTTTGCGATGCAGATGCGATCGATGCGTTCACGAACACAATGCATTGAAACAATGTTGCAGTTTTTTTTAACGAATATGATGCTTTTTAATTTGCAAAGCAACTGACGTTTAAGAAGACAGCCTAACTTAAGCTATTTTGAATATATTTTTTAATGTTCCACAAATGCTTCTTGACGGTTTCAACGTGTGCAGAACCTTCATGAATAATATTATGCAGTTAGATATAATCAAGTTCATTTATCTGAGCTATGTATTTAAAACAAAACTAATGAGAGAATTGCAATACATGTTTTACAGGGTGGCGCACGAATCGTGCTACAAAAACAAAACGTAATAACTTTTTTTTTTGTGTGTGTAATCGGCTTATTTTTTTTTTTATTTTGCAGATTAGTATTTAGATTTACTAAAATGGATGCTTGGGATACCGAAAAGAGGATTTGGGTAGTGCAGCGGTACCATACTTTACAGTCCATCATTTCCGTCCAAAGGGAATTTAGGAGGGAGTTTGGCGGCACTCCCCCGAGTAGATGGACCATTATGAGGTTGGTAAACATGTTTGCCGAATCTGGAAGCATCGCACGCAGACCGTACCATCGAGATCCCTATGTTCGGGTGCAAGACACAATCGCGGCTGTAGCATCGGCAATTCAGGAAAATCCACGCGTTTCGACACGAAACTTATCGGCGCAAATTGAAGTTAGCAGACGGTCATTACAACGGATAATTCAAGATGACTTAAACTTGTTTCCATACAAACTCCAAATTACAAGCAAATTAAACCCTCTGGATTTGCCTATTCGTCTAGAATTTTGCCAAAAAATGATTCAAATGGCCGAAGAAGACAACAACTTAATAAATTGCTTGTTTATGTCTGATGAAGCCCATTTTGATCTAAACGGCAATGTAAACAAGCAAAATTGCCGTATATGGAGTGAATCTAATCCAGAAATACTCCATGAGACGGAACTGCACCCAGAACGTGTCACTGTGTGGTGCGCAGTTTCATCAAGGTGCATTGTCGGCCATACTTCTTCGAGGAAAACGGTGTAACAGTAACCGTAAATGGGGACCGTTATTTAAACATGTTGAAGGAGTTTTTTTACCCAGAACTGCGGCGAAGACGTATCCCTTTTAACAGCATTTGGTTCCAGCAAGATGGAGCAAGTTCACATATAGCCAGACCGGTTATGGCGGAGCTCCAACGAAAATTTTCAAATAAATTAATATCCAGAAACACCACTTTCCGCTGGCCCCCAAGGTCACCTGACCTCACCGCGCCAGACTTTTTTTTATGGGGTTATGTCAAGCAAGAAGTGTATAAAACGAAACCAAGGAATTTGACTGGATTAAAGCAGTCCATTACAACAATAATTGAGGCGATCCCGACAGCTACTCTCCAGGCCACAATGAATAATTTTTTTTCTGATCAGGTGTCGCATATGCGTGAATGAGCATGGAGGTCATTTACGGTCTATCATTTTCAAAACCAATTAGTTAAATAAAATACACTTGAATTATCTATACAAAATAAGAAAAAAAAATTAAATACATTGATTACAAAAAAAGTTATAACGTTTTGTTCTTGTAGCACGATTCGTGCGCCACCCTGTATAATGTGATTGTCAGAGATCTGCAAACCAGAGAACTGCACAACCCTACTTGAAGTTCAAGCCAATTCAAGTACTTGAAAGATTGAATGTATCCATACTTGAAAAACCAAGCTCTAGCCTGTTTATAAAAATAGCAAACAGATACAAATTATATCTCTGCTTTTCCGTTGAGTTGACTTGTTGTGAATTACTTTGTTGGGTCTAAAAGTTGAAAGGCTTGAAAGGATCGGCAAAAACTTGTAAGCTCGCAAGTAACCAATAATTTCAAGTTTTCAAATAATTCAATGAAATTGTGTAGGAAAAACTTAAGCGTATTAAGAATATTTAGTGATCTGTTTAGGGATTCAGCGACCCATTTTTACCTAGTGTTCGCCCCAGCACCAAATTCGTAAACATTTACAAAATTAGGTGGCAACCCTATACGCCATCTTCAATTTTAAAAAAGATGTTATTGGCTATTTGATCATCAATTTTTGTCCAAGGCGTCCACAGAATCCTAAAAAGTCCTAATACGAATAAGCGTTTCCCACACAAGCTCATTTAATAATTTGGATACTTGATTTAACTTACTTACTTACTTATCTGGCGCTTACAACCGAAGGTCGGTTTAGACTCGTATAAGAAATTGCCCCAGCCATTTCTGTTTTGCGCTTGCTGGCGCCAGTTCGAAACACCAAGTGTAGTCAGGTTATCCAACACCTGATCCTTCCAACGAAGATGTGGGCGTCCTCTTCTGCGTTGACCACCACCGGGCACCGAATCGAATATTTTTTTCGCTGGAGCGTCGTTTTCCATTCGCTCAACATGACCTAGCCAGCGGAGCCGCTCGATTTTAATACGCGTAACTATGTCGATGACAGCGTACAGCTCATACAGCTCGTGGTTCCATCGAATTCGGTACTCGCCATTGACGCAGATTGGACCGAAGATCTTTCTCTCGAAGGCTCCCAAAGTCTTTTCATCAGAACTGCTCAACGTCCAGGTTTGTGCTGCATATAATAGGACGGGCATGATTAGTGACTTATAGAACGTGAGTTTTGTTCGTCGAGAGAGGGCTCTGCTTCTCAATTGCCTACTCAGCCCAAAGTAACACCTGTTGGCAAGAGTTATCCTTCGTTTTATCTCAATACTGACATCGTTGAAAGAGTTTACGCTGGATCCCAGGTAGACGAAGTCCTTAACAATCTCGAAGGAGATGTTGTCCACAGTGACGTGGTTTACAAGACGCTGAGACTGTTTATTTGTTGACACTAGGTATTTCGTCTTATCTGCGTTCACTACAAGACCCATTCGACTCGACTCTTTCGCTTATCTGGAGAATGCTGCACTGACTTCGCGTATATTATTGCCAATAATATCAATATCATCAGCATACGCCAGCAGCATAATACTTTTGTAGAATATAGTGCAACTGCGTCTCAAATCAGCAGCTCGGATGATCTTCTCCATCATTAGGTTGAAAAAGTCGCACGATAAGGAATCACCTTGTCTGAAACCTCGTTTGGTATCGAATGGAGGAGTGAGGTCTTCCCGATTTTAACTGTGCTGCTGGTGTTGTTCAGTGCCATTCTGCAGAGACGGATGAGCTTTGCAGGAATACCAAAATCAGACATGGTGGAAGATAGATGATTCCTTATTGGACTAACGAAGGCGGCTTTGTAATCGACAAAAAGATGATGTGTGTCGATTTGTTTTTCTAGGGTCTTCTCCAAGATTTGTCGTAGCGTAAATATCTGGTCTATGGTGGATTTGCCAGGTCTGAAGCCACACTGATAAGGTCAAATCAGCTGGTTTACGATGGGCTTCAGTCTTTCACATAATACGCTCGACAGGACCTTATATGCGATATTCAGAAGGCTTATCCCACGGTAGTTGGCGCAAATTGTGGGATCGCCTTTCTTGTGGATTGGGCAGAGCACACTGAGGTTCCAATCGTTTGGAATGCATTCTTCCGACCATATTCTGCATAGAAGCTCATGAATGCATTTAAATAGAGCTTCGCCTCCATTCTTGCAGAGCTCAGCAGGTAAGCCATCGACTCCTGCGGCTTTGTTGTTTTTAAGCCGAGCTATAGCTTTCAAGACTTCACTATGGTCGGGCAGCGGAACTTCAACGCTGTCGTCCAAAATTGGGTATTCCGGGATATCATCTCTATTGGCGGGATTGTTTATTTATTTGTTTACTTATTTTCATCTAACAGAGATCAACTCTTACAGACTACTTATATTAAATTATTCATTTCAAGTCGTAAACATTGGTGATAAAAACATTTCAATAATTTCATTTCAAGTGATAAATATTAATTGTTTCAGTGGTAAATTTGTTTCAGTTGATTTAGGAAAGAGGAAAAGAAAATTTAGAAAGGTTTTTAAAGCGAAGGACCATGGCCTGGCCGGGAATCGAACCCGGGACCTCTGGGATAGCAGTCAAGCACGCTACCTACTCGACTACCGAGGCGCCATTCAGAAGCCCAGAGAAGTGTTCCCTCCACATCATCAGTGTACTCTGGATATCTGTCACTAGATTCCCATTTTCATCCTTGCAGGAAGAGGCCCCGGTCTTGAAACCATCGGCCAGGCGTCTTATTTTTTCGAAAAATTTTCGGACCTCATTCCTGTCACCATGTATCTCAATTTTCTCGCACTCACGCATTTCCGCTTCCCTTTTCTTTCGCCTGAAAATGCGTCTCTCTTCCCTCCTCTTCTCTTTGTATCGCTCCTTAGCAGCACGCGTTACAACCGACTGCAGGGTGGCTTTGTAGGCGGCATCTTTTTCTGCAGTGGCGTCGCGACACTCTTGGTCGTGCCACTGGTTTCGGCGAGGGCGGTGATAGCCAATCACCTCTTCGGCAGCCGTACGCATAGAGTGGGAAATATGATTCCACTGCGCGCATATATCGTCGATCGGAGGAGTGCTTTCTTGAAGCAGGAGTGAGAGTCGAGTAGCGAAGTCTTCGGCTGTTTGCTTTGATTGCAGCTTTTCGACGTCTAGCTTTCTCTGCGCTGGATTGCGCGCATTCTTGGTTGCGCACAGGCGTGTACGGATCTTGGCTGCGACAAGATAATGATCCGAGTCTATATTGGCACCACGGATCGTGCGTACATCTAATACGTGATCAATTTGGTTGCGCGTCTTTTGATCAGGAGACAGCCAAGTTGCTTTATGAATATTGAGATGCTTGAATCTAGTGCTATTAACGACCATGTTTCGCGCTTCGGCAAAGTCAATCAGCCTCATTCCGTTATCGGAGGTATTGTCGTGGAGGCTGAACTTTCCGACTCTTGGACCAAAGATATTTTCTTTTCCCACCTTGGCGTTGAAGTCACCAAGCACGATTTTTATGTCGTGGCGGGGGCTGCGCTCATAGGCCTCTTCAAGGCGCTCGTAGATGCTGTCTTTGGTCTCATCGTCCTTATCTTCTGTCGGAGCATGCGCACAAATCAGGCTTATGTTGAAAAATCTTGCCTTGACACGGATTATGGCAAGTCGTTCGTTCACAGGTGTGAATCGCAGAACATGATGTCGTAGTCTCTTGCCAACCACGAATCCGCATCCAAATTCGTGCTTCTCCGCATGGCCGCTGTAGTAGATATCACAGGATGCTTGCCGTGAGCAACCCTGTCCCTTCTATCGCATTTCTTGGATTGCAGTGATATCAGCTTTGTATCTTTCTAAGATATCTATCAGTTGGATAGAGGCACCATCCCAATTAAGGGTTCGGACGTTCCAAGTGCATATCCGTAAATCATTGTCAGTTTTTCGTTTGCGGTAGTCGTCATCAGATTTGGGGATCCTTTTTATCTTTTTTTTTTGTCGTTTTGATTGAAATTTGTTTTTACGTGGTGGGCTTCAAACTCAACGTACAACCCTTTAAAGGCAGGGGGAGCCCGCCGCTCAGATTAGCCGTCAAACTAACGGTTGCCAGTTTGCCGTTTCTAGAGGACACCACGCAGAGGTTTGAGTGCTTGCCTCACCAGGTTGAGGCAGTCAGACACGTTGCCATGTGAAGATCCCCCCCCTTGACCCTCACGCGTTGCCTTGTGAGGATCGTCCTCCACTTGATTTAAGGGGGCCTATATCTCCAGAGGCCGAAGAAAAGGTCATGTTTGTGAATTTTTATAAGGGAACCTAAGGGATATTTTTAATACCTTAAAGTAAACACATTCAAGAGTATGTTTAGTTTTTTTTTTATTAAAAAAAATTTAATACTAATGTAGATAAGTTTATTTTAAGCATTTTTTATAGAGCGCTGTGAAAAAAGGTGAAATGAGGTGACCAAGATTGATCCTTCTAAATTCATCAGAAACAAAAAACGAAAAATTATTAAACTAGATACTTAAAACTCGTAAACTTGTCATAGCCGGTTTAGAAAATATTGATTTTTCACAAAATGGCGGACTTCCGAACGTAAATTAACGATTTTCGACCAAAAATTAGCCATTATTTCCACTATAACTAATGAACGAAACTACGAAAAAAAATCCTACGACAAGTACGAGATTATTACGAAGAAAATAAGCCTACAAAAAAATCAAAACGATCGGTTCAGTGAGTTTCTAGAAATCTTGGTCACCGACTTTGAAAACATGGTTTCGAGAAAAACGCGTTTAAAAATAAGGGCCAGCACTGCGCGCTCTCGAAGGCGGTTAGGCTAATAATAATAAATTAAATAAAGGCTAAAGCTTTATTTTTTGAGATATCGACTTGATATTTTAACCACATATATTTGAAGCTTTAAGAAAATGCAAAAAAGTTTTTGAAAAAAAAGGTCTGGGTCTCCTACCCCCCTTAAATGGATAATTGCTTTCAATTTCAAGCTTTCCAAGTTTTTCCGTTACTTGGGACTTCGTGTTGTTCACTTGTAAGCTAGCGTAGTTGCAAGTTGCAAGCTGTAGTGGGCTTATTTATATTCAAGTGCAAGTCTTACTTGATTAAAAATTTTCAAGCTCAAGTAATCTTGAACTCATACTTTAAGCAAGTACTTGAAATTGATTTCAAGGAGGCTTATGCAGTTCTCTGCTGCAAGGGATTTGCTACTTGCAATCTACTCAAAACAAATGCAGTGCCGGTATGAACGCACATCGCAAGCATTGCGATCGAACGTACTGACGTACTGTTGTGTCGAACGTATGAATCCAATTGCGCTCGTAGTCTTTCGTAAGACTGGGTATTTCCCGTTTGCGTTGTTGGTTTGACAACCAGCGCAAGATCGTTTAAACTTCTTTTAAGCAGTAGACATGGGTAACGCTGCGCTGCGTTACGCTATTGAGTTGAAGCACTTAAATGCGTCACTGCGCTAATTCACTTCTTTTAAAAAAAGTAACGCAATAGCGCAATAATACAAATGATACGCTTAAAGAAAAAGAAAAATGAGAAAATATTTTTGCAGAGAGCGAAAATTGCACAAGTTTTACGTTGCCTTAAACATGGAGATAAAATGTTCGAAGCGAACATTGTCGATGAAGATGCTGTTAAGCATATGAAGTGTGTTTGATTGTTATGATGCTTTGCCGAGCATGCAATGGTTTTTTCAATATATCGAACGTGTTCGATTTTAAGAGTACAAACAAACTTGAAACAAACTTCAAACTTGCTGCAATGCCAGAATCCTTTGATGCAGAGCTGTCAGGTGACGGGATTTTTCCCCTTTTTCGGGATTTTTCGTACAAAGCGGGGAGGCGGGGAAAACATTGATAAAAACGGGGAAAATTAAAAATAAAATAGCGAGTGAAAAAATATATCGGCTATTAGAAAAACCAACTACAATTTTTTTATTTTAATTACATCCATTTGTTGTTTGCCATTTTTACAAAGCTGAATGTGTCATATATGGAAAAATAGAACTAACTTTGAAGACTTTTGTTGATTGTTTCATGCGAAAGGAATACATTAATATAGTCATAATAGTTTTTTTGATGTAGACTTAAAAGATTTCGATACTTTTTTAAGGAACTATATAAAGGGCCATTCATAGATAGTAAAAATGAAAAATATAACTTTAAGCTTAAAAATATTTTCACACGTTATCAATCCGAGTGGATTAATTTCGACCAAGAATATAGATCGTTAAGAAATATAAATTTTTCCAATATATCATCAGAAATTATCCAGGAATTCTGGAAAGAAGTTATATTTTTCATTGATTCAGATATTTAATAAAAAAAAACAAAAATAGTGTCGTTTACTTTTTGCTTTCCCTATAGCGGGGCAAGTGCTGAAAGTACTTTTTCAGCTATTAATTTAAATAAAACAAAAATAAGGAACTTTCTTGACAATACCTCTCAATGCAGAACTCTCCGCAGTAAATCTTTAATGAAATATAAAAATTGCTTTGCAATTAAAAGAAATTCAGAATTTTTGACTTTTTATAATAGAAATAATACACATACTCTTGTTTACTTGGTTTGATAATATGTATAACAAATAATTTTTAACAATCTTTTATAATCTCAAAAACGTAACGTTCGAGTCAAAATACAATATCGCTTAAAATTTTAATTTTTTATTTTTATTTTTCTTATAGATACGTGCGTTTTTCCTGTTTGTATTTATTTTAGTTTTAGTAAAGTGAATTAATGAACTTATTATTTCTTTAAATTGCTATTTATTAAACAATTTAAAAACCGGGGGAAAAAACGGGGAAACTCGAAGTAAAAAACGGGGATCAATATTCATTTGTATGCAAAAATGGGGAATTTTTTCGCTGAAACCTGGCAGCACTGCTTTGATTTTTTAGTTTTGTTTGAAGCGCACTCAAAAACTCCCCGCATTCAACAAATTGACCACATAACGCAATTCAAAAACAGCTTGCGCTGATAAACATGTTGATAATACAGATATAATTAATATTGCAAACTGCTTCATGACGCAATTGCGTTAACGTATTACGCTGCTACAGTGAACTGACCTTGGGTTAGTGTAGCAGCGTAGCATTTTTTTCCACATTACCAATCTCAAGTTGTTTTTTTTAACTACATTAACTACATAATCTAAATAACGCTTCTTAAGTATTTTTGTTTATATATTTTTAATTTTTCCTATTAATTTATTCACTTCTTAATTTAAAAGTACAAATTTTCATGTAATTGAACAGAATTTATTTTATCTGCCATCATTATCAGAGGCGTTAATAAGAATGGGCGGGGGGTGCGGTCCGCCCCGGGTACCTCCATTTTAGGGGTGACACCATTTCGATATTTTTTTTATTTCTCAAACAAAGAGAAAGGTACATATACAATACGTTAAAAAATGTGTGTCCCATTTTGTCGCATTGAAATTATTTCTAACAATTTGTGTATCAGTAGCTTCATGCGAAAGGAGTTTTTCAAAGCTAAATTTTAATGAAGACTTATTTAAGGTCTTCCATGTGTTTATCCATTGAAAACGAGCTTGCAAGTTATATTGATTTCGATGAGGTTATTTGAAATTTTGCAGCTCTTAAAGTAAGAAAAGTTAGTTTTTAAGACAACGACATAAATAAGATTTCTTTTTTACCTTATGCCTACATATCTAAATATGTACACACCTGAATATGTAATATTTTTGTTCTGTTTTTTACAAATTCTTATTGTTTGTCATATGTTGTTTTTTTGTTTCGGAAAACAAAGATAATAATAAAAACACTTAATCGCATCGAATTGGTTTCTTTTTGCATTTAGAAATTTTTTTTACACCATGGGTATCCGCCCCGGGTGTCACCAAGCCTAGGAACGCCACTGATCATTATTATCTTGAATATGCTTTCAGAGACCGTAACTGTTATGACTTTTTTCAAAAAATTCAATAAATAATAGTTATTTTTTTACCGATTTTTTTTGGTCAAAAATAAAAGTAGAAGTTTGACTTTTATTTTTTTGGTCAAAAATAATAGTTGAAATTTGACTTTTATTTATTCGGGCAAAAATAAGAGTTAAAATTTTACTATGCGAATTACTTGTTGTTCTCTACTCTACTCAATGAAATATGTAAAATACTTGTACTCATTCGGCTCATTAGCATATTTTTGGGTGCAAATCAACTTGTGCTAGTAATAAGCTAGTAATTAATATAGGATATCACTGTCAAATTTTTAACCTCTATTTTTAATAGAAAAAATAAAACACAAATTTCAACTTTTATTTTTGACTCAAAAATAAAAGTCAAATTTTAACTTATATTTTTGACTGGAAGAATAAAAGTCATATTTTATCTTTTATTTTTGACCGAAAAAATAAAAGTCATATTTTAACTTATATTTTTGACCGAAAAAATGAATGTCAAATTTTAACTGTTATTTTTTACCGAATAAATAAAAGTCAAATTTAAACTATTATTTTTGAACAAAAAATAAAAGTCAAATTTTAACTTTTATTTTTTACTGAAAAAATAAAAGTCAAATTTTAACTGTTATTTTTGACCGTAAAAATTAAAGTCAAATTTGAACTTTTATTTTTGACTAAAAAAACTCAGTAAAAAATAACTATTATATGTTGACTTTTTTTAAAAAAGTGAAATAAATAAAAAGCTTTTAAGATTATTATTTCTTAGCTAACAGGCATCGAATTGAATTGAAATTTAGAAAATAACATTTATTTTCGGTCCCTGTAACATTGTAATAAAAATATGAAAAATGAATGACATTTTAATTTTTTTATCGTTTTCAGTTCAAACTGCGCTGAGCACATCTTCTTGCTTAATGTTAAGCAGCGCTACTTTTTGTTATGCGCTAAAGCTAAATATTGCGCTTTAAAATAGCGCAGTAACCCAAAATCGCAGGAATTTGTATTTGTTTCATGTACAGTTTTTTCTATAGATTTGCATTGCTTTTAAGGTGCATGAAATGAAACTAGCATCCAACTTCCAACTTGTCTTGCATACCAGAAATGTGTATGTACATATTGTTTGATATCTAATACTCACGTTGAAAAGCATGCAGTCAGGCTTGAAGTATAAAATTTGTTCATTTTTGGTAAATGCTAAAAATACGCTATTTGTTTAGTAATACTTCATATTAATTGAATAATTAAATTAATTCATAAGCAACATGAGTCTTTCGATAGATAAATTGTTTCAGGATTTTCTAATTAATTTCATTTATGTTTAATAAGTGAAGACAATATACGCTTAGCCCAACTGGCTACTTCACCACAAAGCTCACCGCATTCAACAAATTGACCACAACGCATCGCGCTATCCAAATCAAAAACAGCCTGCGCTGGTCTTGATGATACAGATATCATAGCATTTCAAAATGCTTCATGGCGCAATTGCGTTAGCGCATTACGCTGATACAATAAACTGCGCTGAGGTTGGTGTAGCAGCGCAGCAAAATATGATAAGTAAGCAGTGGTAAGTATGATCGTTCACAAGCAACGAATAAACGACTTTATTATAGCTTTTAACTTTGGTAATCGTTGCAGAGACAGGGAAGTAAATGATTAAAACGTAATGACACCTATTTTTTTTTTTTGTTTTTCCTTCCTACCTCCCTAGGGGGGCATTTACGACCACCCCCACCCATATAATTTTTTGCTCGTCTCATCATGAGGAATCACCCCCTGCTGGATTGTCCTGTAGGTCTGGGACACCCTGTATATCGTCGTTACAAATATGGAGTTGAGAATCTGAAAAATTAAATTTTTCTTTTACCATTGTATCCTATTGCTAAAGTGAAGATATATACTGTCCCAAACCATGTACAATACACATAGGTAAATCTATTAAATATTGTAAAAAAGTTTTTTTCACATCTGATAATCATTACTCTCCTGAGAAGTCAACACGTGTTCCAAGGGTCTCAGCCAATTTTGATTTTTGATCGTGCTCTAAAAAGTTTTTTCTACGTCCTAATATAAAATCCTCAACCTCAACCTAGTTCACCTTTCATGTAATTAAAAGATGATTAAATTAAAATTGCATTATAAATATTTTAGTTTATTAGAAGAATGAATATTTTAAAAAACATACCTAAGGTAGGTAAAAAAATGGTTATTGAAAATAATTATTAATTGTAATTATTAACAATGCAAATTATATTTAATAGATAAACATGGTAAGTATTAAAAATTTAAGTTATCATTTAAAGTAATTAAGTAAGTATGAATTTTTTTAACAATTCCAAGAACTTACGTCTATCCTCCCCTGAAGTCAGCAGGCGCATTTTGACATTTGTGCTTTCATGAGTTTTTAACCATTGTTTAAAAAAAATGTTTAATTCAATTTAAATAAGAATTAAATTAAAATTAATGATAAAAATTTGACAAATAAGTATTTTAAGTGAATTTGAGTTAATTAATTATTTCAGCAACAAATTTAGTTCATTTTTTGATATTTAGTTAAGAATTAGTATATTAAGTTTAGATTTTAAAAGATGAAAAGTTAATAACTGCGTGAAGTTAAATTCGTAAATCCGAATATAACTTAGCAAAGACACAAACCATTATTTCTTCTCTGTACAAAGTTAAATTTAAATATATTTTAAGTATTTTAAGTAACTTAACGTAATTCGTACCCAAAGTTAAATACGACACAACGAAGTTAAATTCGTACTTTTATGCAAAGTACGAATTGAACTTTGGGTACGAATTACGTTAAGTTACTTAAAATACTTAAAATATATTTAACCGTGTTAATAAAGCTGGTTAATGTTAGTTCATGGTCTTTTATTTTTTTTTATTATTTTTTTAAAAAAAAACAACTTCTTTTTTCTTGAATTGTCCTTTAATGTTGTTTTTTCTTCTTAAGTCTTAAGCTTAGATTTCACATACGGATTAATTCTTATTCTTGCTCCAACGAAGAATTTCGGATAAGAAACGAAATGATAATTTGTGGTACATGCATTTTAACTTCCTATGTTTTTTTTATTTATATACAAAAACCCTTTAAAGGTTTGTGTAAATGAATCCTTATTTATTTTGTAAATGAATCTCTTTTAGATATTTTTGATAAATTCAAATAAAAAATTTTAAAATACAATTGTTTGATGTTTTTTTTTTTTTTAATAACCACAGATTAAAATTTTATTTTAACTGAAATATATGTTACAATTTTTGAAAACTAAATAATAAAAAAAAGGTAACTAAAATTATTGGCAACCCTGGCCTCATTTGTCAAAGTTGTGCGCTTTTTTATCTCTGAAAAAAACATTTTCTAAATTCATTATTTTTTCAATTAAAATCGTCTTAAAATAAATCGGTTTCGGTTTTTTAAGTGTTCAGTACTCAAGTTTTTATTAAAGATAAGTAACTTTTCACATTTATTTTGTTTAACAAACTTTGTTGATTACATATTCATTTGCATCTTAAGTGTTTATTTTGTTTGCTTTGTTTATCTGAAGTTTAAGACATCTGCCTAGTTACAGTGTTTCTTAAACTGTGGAAATAATTATTGCCACATATTAAATAAAAAAAAATAAAAAAAAAACTTTGCATACTTTTAGTCACTTTTGAACTAAACAGTGCTGGCATACTGCATAGTTCATTTTAAGTAGCTATATTTACTTTTTATTTATTTATTATTAATTAATTATACATTAATATTATTCTTATTATTTTTTTTTTGTTTTTGGTTTTTCTAAAGCATTTTTTAAATTAGAACATTATTGTTTACGCTTGTTGAAATCACTACATTTCTTCTTTTTCTTTTTAATTTTTTTTTAAAAATAAAAAAAAAATAAATAACTGGCCATTTCAGCCCTTGAAAGGACTTTGACCTAGCTTCTTATGATCAATTGTGTTGTGCGTGTTATTAAGTTTGTACACAATTGACCGAGAACCGGACCTACATGCTTAACGCCGACTCCGAACGGCGATGAACGGAAAGTTCTCGTTCTCAAGAAGCTTTACATGGCATTTTGAATACTCTCTGAGGTTTGCCATTGTCTGCAGAGAGGTGGCGGCCGTACAGAAAAATTATTTTAATTCAAATAATTTTCTGTCGCTGCTGGGGTTCGAACCTGGGTTTCCAAAGTTCTTTGACATAGCGGCCACGCACTTTAACCAACTACGCCACGGACGCCACAATTTTTTTTTACAATTATAAATTTTCATATCTTCATTTAAAATGATTTGTACCAAACCTGGCTGCTTTACGAAGGGTGATACCGAGCGGTTTTTGTCATGTTGGTTATGTGACAACGCTGTTCATATCAAGTGTGCAGGCGTGTCAGGTCGAGTAGCAGACCACATAGATGAAGGTAAAGGCTTACGTTGGTCTTGCGAAAAATGAAGGTTGGCCGACATACATTTTTACAAATTATTCAAGCAGACGAAGCAAGGTTTCTCTGAAATGAGTAGGGAACTTTCCTCGCTTTCTGCTAAATTTAATAAATACCAAACTCTTTTTAATGAGTTTAAATACATTGATGAGCCAAATTCGTCACCCAAGCGAAAAAAGAAACACATGACCCTTCGAAGCAAGCAGAAAACTGACTTGACACCACCACCACCTTCTTCCGAACAGGACATTGTTGAAGACATGGACACTTGTACTATTAGTACCCCTCTTCCTTCTGTTGCTTCTTCTTCAAATTTAACTCATTTAACTGTTTCTGCTCCTTTGCCGTCGTCGGCTCCATCACTTACATTGCCAGATATGTCGTATGCCCAAACTGTTTCTCTTGCTCCTACTGTTGTCGATGCTCATCAGGTTGCACTTACTTCGGAGGCTTCTTGAAGAAGCATCTTGCGACATCGAAGTTTCCAACATGTTTGCAAACTTCTTTAAAACAACCTACTCCGATATACCATTGAGCATGAGTCTTGAATATCTTTACCTACCACCAGTTAACTCTTTTGAAACCCTCGTAATAGATTCTAATATAGTTATGCATTACCTTCGACAAGTTAAATCTTCTTTTACGACTGGTCCTGACGAAATACCGAGCTGCATTTTAAAACATTGTTCTATTAGTTTGTGTTCTCCCCTATCAATCATTTTTAACACATCCTTGCACAGTGGTCATTTTCCCTATATATGGAGAAAATCTTATATAATACCTCTTCATAAATCCGGCTCAAAAATTTATGTTTCCAATTACCGAGGTATCGCAAAACTAAGCGCAATCCCTAAGTTATTTGAGAAAATCATAACTGATCAAGTAACCCACGTCGTATCTTCCTCTATTTCCACCTCTCAACATGGTTTCTTAAAGGGAAAATCTACGATAACTAACCTCTTGGAGTTTACTACGTGTGTCATTAAAGGTTTTACTTTAGGACGACAGACTACGTTATTTATACAGACTTTAGCAAAGCTTTCGATAGTGTTAATCATTATCTTCTTCTGAAAAAGCTTCATCTAATTGGGTTTCCCGTCAAACTATTACACTGGATTATATCGTACTTGTCGAATCGTTCGCAAAAAGTTTTATATAAGAATTCTATGTCAAAAAATATTTTGGTCACATCAGGTGTTCCTCAGGGAAGTCATCTTGGTCCGGTTTTATTTTTACTGTTTATAAATGACCTTCCTTCTGTAATAAAACACTGTAACGTCTTAATGTACGCCGATGACGTAAAACTTTTTCTAACTTGCAAATCGCCTGAAGAACAACAACTCTTACAATCCGATTTAAATAGTCTAGTGGAATGGTGTAATTTAAACCTTTTAAAATTAAACTTAAAAAAATGTAAGCAAATGACATTCTCACGTCGAATTGCTAATAGTATAAATTACACTATAAATAATACTAACTTAGAAATTGTACACAGTTTTCTTGATTTAGGTGTAATTATGGATCCTTAACTTCGTTTCAATCTTCAAGTTAATTTGGTGGTAAATAAGGCTAGAGGTGTCCTTGGTTTCATTAAAAGATGGGCTAAAGAATTCAACGATCCTTTCACTACTAAAATACTTTATACCTCTCTTGTTAGACCAATTCTTGAATATGCATCCGTAATATAGAACCCTCAATACAATGTCCACATCGATGCATTAGAATCGGTTCAAAAACAATTCTTACTTTTTGCTTTACATTATCGTTGGAACCCCAATATTATTCTTCCCCCTTATGAAACACGCCTAAAAATTATTTCCCTGGCTTCCTTAAGAAGCAGAAGAATTATGCTCAATGTCTCTTTTTTATACAAATTACTCAGTGGTGATATAGACTCACAATACCTCCTTTCTTCATTAAACTTCAACATCCCCAGGAGCGGAGCCAGACATTTCCAGCTTTTTAAGTTGAGTCAGTGCACTTCTAATTATGCCCTTCACAACCCTTTGCGATGTATGTGTAGTGATTTTAATGGCAACTTGAACTTGATAAATTTTTCTGACTCGGTGGATGTCTTAAAACGCAAAATGATATTACATTTGATAGATAGATAGATACTTTAAGTTTTCGTTTTATTCAGTTTCGTTGCTTTATTTTTTCATGAAATTATTTTAGATCTTTAGTTCTTCCTTATTTGATCATGTATACCGTGTCTCTTGGCTTGGTGTGTCAGAGTTTATCTCTTTTCCTTACAAGTTTTTACCTGCGTTGGCCCAAATGCATATCCAAATAATAACTTTAGCTCGGTGTTCCCTTATTTTAGTGACCCGAATATATAAATATATTGTACCTGCACTTGTATATCTGTGCTATGTTTGGTATTGGTTTGGTGTTTGAGAGTTGCATCTCTTTTCCACGTAGGATCTTGGGTTGGACAGTAGGCCCAAGCCGAATGACAGCAGTTATGAACGCGGTTATGTATGGTCTGGTGAATTACTTTGGATGTTGTCTTGTATATCTTCGTATTATGAAGATTGTGCTTTTATTCGATGATGTTTATGATGTTTACATAAGCGCAAAAAATACTCAAATTTAAAATGTTTCTTTACTTAATTTTGATTTCCGCTGTAAGGCCAAGCAATTGTGCTTAGTGGAGGCTTTTATTTGCCAATAGGTGGTAAGTTTTAGCACATAGGTGCATTCTATTCAGTCCGGCTGATCCGGGAACTTCTTAGAATGTAAATCGTGCATGCGTATGGCACGGGTCATACGTATCTATGAAGATTTCTTACCTCCGGGCGAATCCAAAAAAAAAAAAAAAAAATATATTTTTATGAAGTAAAGTGAAACAAAACAAGTAATATATTTTTAACATTTTGCAACGATATATTTAATGCAACATCGTTGCTCAAAATTGATTAAAAAACAATCAGAAATTAAATTTTGTGACTTTCGATTCAAATATCTCCGCTGTTTTTTTATAAATTTTGTTAATTTTTTTTTTTTTGTCTTAAAACTTCATCAAAATACTCTGAAAACCTCATTGTAACAATACCGTTAGATGAGTATATATTAGATGTGTTTTGTTTCCAAAATTATTCCAGAACTCCCAGCAAGGCCAGATTCTGAATCCTGGATGTAATATAAACACGTGACTTGAAAAAAATTCAGAATTAAACATAATATTCGATATTTTTTTATTGGATTGGATAGTATCTTGAACTGCTTGCTAAATTACCTCAATAGATAATTGTGTTGAAACAATTCTCGATTAACAGTCCAAAATGTATGACAGTTGTCGAACGGGTTTCTTGCAACGCATTTCCAGCGTAGTGAAACCATAGCGTATCAGAATGACGATTATCCATACTTGCCAAAAGTCGGCTTAACAAAAAAAAATCGTTTATCTGCCATAAAAGTTATCTGATTTTTCCTAAACTTCTCAAAATAGCCAACAATCCTGCACCATTTAAATTTGAGAAAGTTGTAGTGATATTGTCGAAGGTAAAGCTTCTTTTTCAAAACCGAAAGAAAAAATTAGGAAATTCTTAAGAAAGTAGGCCAATTTTGGGTCAAGGACTAACTATTTTAAAATCTGATGGACTTAAATTTAAATAGGAAACGCGTTTTGAAACATCCATCTTATACTTCTTCAAATTCACGTTTTTTAGCGGCGCCAATCTGGTTTCGAAGATTCTGAATTCTTTTTTTACGTCACGTGCGGTTCACGGTATATGTTAAGAAAATGTATGGAACCAAAAAACCATCTAGTATATATATTTGAAATATTTTTTTCAAAAAATGGTCGGAAAAATTTTCAACTCTTTCAAAGCAAAAGTTGTTTCAATTTTACGCAAAAATTAAAAAATGTTTTTGTGATTAAAAAAACAAGGCAAAAATCAAGGCCCTTAATTTTTTGTTTCAAATATTGAGGTTTTATTTTTTTGAATAAATTTACAATCTAAAAAATTACTTTATTAAAAAAAATTATCTTAGTTTCTCTTACCAATCAAAAGTTATAGCCAATAATTTACATCCATATTATTTACGGCCTCTTTGCAAAATATATATGGGGCATTCCACACAATATTTGCCACAAAATTTTTAAAATTCCAAAATTTTCCAAAATTTTTAAATAAAATTTTATTTTTTACGGCTCATTAGTCAAAAATATTTAATACGTATTTTTATATTTCAATATAATACAAGGAATTTCAAGAAATTTTTTATTTTACGTTTGTAAAAAAGGACCTTTTTCCAATGGCTTATACTACAAAAACTAACGAAGATAGAAAAATTTGGCCCAAACAAGAAATGTACGCATTTCCCTTAGCTTTCGAATGATGTACACTAAAACTTAATTATGTTATTTTTTTATTGTGAAAAATGATATTTGCAACATATAGTAGAATTTTTTGAATTTGGGCCTTTTTTTCTTTTATTAAAAAATAAGAACCAAAACATTTGTCTTAATACTGGAAAAATTTGAGAGCGGAAAATTCAATACGGAGCAGTAAGTTTTTCAATCGCAACTTAAACGTGCGAGACGAACCTCAGTGCGATTCACTTAACTTAAAAGTTATCAACAATCGTAATGAGAACTCACAGAATAGTCATGTGACATTTGAAGAGCTTATTGCAAGCAAATGATATGCCATTAAAATTCAAGGAGTGTGTCTTTAATATTTCGGAAAGCACCCATCATCTTATCAGTAGGTAATTTTTTTGTTTACGCAAGAAAACAAAATTTTTTAATCCATTTTTGAAATCATGTGGCTTATGAAGTTGTTACAATTAGCCCATATATTGTATGCGATTAAAATGTAGAAAGATTTCTGAACCTTCCTTAAACAGTGCCAAACAGCTCTCCGAATCTCCGTTTTTGGTCCGGTGTAAGAAAACGCGGCACCCATTTGGAAAGCAGCTTTCTCATCGACAAATGTTCCTGTAATATTGTTCCCACACTGCCTTTCGATATCTTCCCACACTGCTTCAGCTAGCTCGCGCACCTTCACTTTACGGTCGACCAATACCATTTTGTGTACTTTTTTTATGTTTTGTAGAACCACTGCCTCATTTGGGCGACCTGAACGTTCAGCATCATTTGTATCTGTACGACCAAGTTTAAACTGTGCATACCATCGGGAAATGGTTGCTTTTGACGGAGCAGGGTCTGAATAATACTTTCGAAGCCATCAGCTTGGACAGTATTTTTTCCCATCAAAAAACAGTGATAAATCAACACACGGAATTGCTTTGAAAACATTATTTTGAAAATATCAACAGAAGCGCCACTTAATCACTGCAACTTTTGAACTAAACGTTAGATTGTCATGAAATTTTTACACGTATTGTTTGAAGGTTGGTACTATCGAAATTTTATATCGATATTTCGTTAGAGGTGCCACCTAGTAGTCTCGGGACTTATTGGGCCATGTGTTAGACAATCGACCATAGAATTACATGTAACGAACCTTTGGATATTATTAAGTTATTGTCTGAATTTTCTGGCAATAATTTATCGTACGTAAGTTGCCGTGAAGTAGCCAACAATTCGATGAGTGTTTACATAAAGGGAAATAAACGTTATTACTCAGCCCTGACAATCATGAGAAACAAAATCACACAAAACGCGAACGACATATTGACTAACCACGGTACTGTTTTAAATTTCGACGCGATCACAAGTCGTCTTGCTTTGGCTTATGCAGATAAACGCCCACTCCATATAATTGAGCAAGAGTTAAGTGACCTTCGGCAAGGACAAAAGACAATTATTGCCTATTATAATAAGGTTAACAAGAAACTAACACTTTTAATTAATAAAACAACAATGACTTATGGAACAGAAAGCGCTATGACAAGGGAGCTAAACGATAAAAATAAAAAGAATGCTTTACGCGTTTTCATTACCGGTTCAAATCCGCCACTTTCAAACATAATGTTTTCATTAACGCTGCGAACACACATGACAAATTGGCATAACAATTTTAAAATATGTATAAGTTGTCAAATTATTGTCGCCATCAAGCCAATTGCCGATAGTGACGTAGGTGGCATAACAATTGCATGACAAAAAGTGTCAATTCTTTCAGTTTCAGGGTGTTTGTTTTTTTTTTTTACACTTTCTCAAGTAAACGTCAAATTTTGCCACTCTATGTCAAATTTCTTGCAAGCCGACTTGCAAGGTGATTGTTGCAAACAATTATGCTGGCAATTGAAAAGTTATGAGTGTGTTGGTAAAAAAAGTTTAAATGTGTTGAAATTGCCATGACAAATTGTCTCATGTGTTCGCTGGGTTAGACCTCCTGATTTGCCAAATGCATTGGCAAAGGTGCAGGAGTTAGAGGCAAATAATCTTCGAGCCAATTTTGCTCTTCAGTATAATATGAATAAAAATCATAGAGTTCCAAAGGAAAATAACGCCTCAAATAATTTAAGATACCCAATCAAAAACGAACAGCACCGATTTACCAACATTCCATGTTTTAATAATAATACTGATAATCATAATTATAACAATCATCATTTTAATCGTCATTTTTTATTTTATTTATTATAGTAATTAGAATAATAGATTATTAAAATTAAAAGAGAGTACAAAACACTAGCTGCCAGGGCTTTCGGTTCAGAGCTTTAATATAGATGATTATAGGTTAGAAACATAAAATGTAGTATTTGATAATATTATAGGATAAAACATAAGTTGTTATAAATAACGAAAGAAAATATTTAAATTAACTGTATTATGTTGCATTTAGTAAGGTAATTTGATATTTTATAAATATTTTCTAAATATATGATTTTTAAGGTATCGGTTGGTGTGCAATTTCCGAAGATAGTTTTCCGGATGTCAATTAATTTGGTACAATCGTTTAGGATATGTTCGATGGAAGTAGAATGATTGCATAACTGGCAGGCTGGTGGAGGATCTCCGCGTAGAAGATGTTGTTGACTTTAGTGTGACCCAATCGTAGACGAGTAAAAATTTGATGTTTATGACGTGAAGCAAGAGTTGGAAACATCGCTTTCTTTCCATCGGGGTTAAATATTTATAATGGTGATTGTAGCTGAGCTATTCTCGGTTAAGATTATTTTCAATAAGCCTCAATGTATCGTTTTCTTCACTGGTACGAAACAAGAAGTTGGGATATCGTATCACTTCATTAGCAGCTTTGTCAGCAAGTTCATTTCCGGGAATACCTGCGTGTCCAGGGAGTCACATAATTTTTATTTTGTTTTTATGTTTGATACAAATGTTTCTTATGGTAGCAATAATTGGGCTTTGTGGCTTATATCTTAATGGCTAGTATGCTACTGTAGCTATCCGTACAGATAACAAATTTGCCTTTATTTTTGGTCGCATGCTCCGCAGCAAGTTTTTTGGCTAATGCTTCTGCGGTGAAGATTGAACAATGAAGACCAATCGAGCCAGATGTAATGAGTTTACCATTTTGGTGCACTACTGCAAAGGACGTTTTAGATCCGTCCGTGTAGATAAAGTTCCAGTTAGTAAGCGAGTTTGTGAGTTCATAAAAGGATTGACGGTATGTATCTGCACTTGTTATACTCTTTGGGAGTACGTGGATACTTAATAAAAGAGATGATTCCCCTGAGCACCAAGGGGGTTCACTACATATCCGTGATTTATGGGGATGAAAGTTAAGCTGTATTTCCTTAGCGAAGTCGATGCACCGGTGTATAATAGATTTGATTTTAGGGATTTTTTTCTGTTTTTTTAGCTTTTTTAGCGTCATCTATAAGAATTGGATTGTTTGAGTTGGCCAGTTTTGGGACCAGCTTGTACGTTAGAGCTGTGACTCGGTCTTGTATTGTTGATAGGCCAGATTCAATAAGAACGTTCTTAATTTTTGAGGTAGGAAATGCTCCTAAACTTCTGCGAGCAGCTGTATGGTAGGGTGCGAAGAACATCTTTAAATTAGTTTTGGCACACCAACCAAATATAGGAAGCGCGTAGTCGATTTTAGAAAGAACAAGAGATCTCATAATGCTTATTAAAGAGGATGCGTGAATATGAAAATTTTTAGATGTAAGGTATTTGATAATGTTAACCCGGGCTTTTTCCTAATTCTAAACATTGTCTCTTATAAGTAAATCTATCATCAAAAGTTACTCCAAGGATATTAAGATACTGTACAGGTTCAATAGTTATATTATCAAAGCTTAGACTAAAGTTTGGACAATACTTTTTCTAAAAATGTGCAAAATTTTACATTTTCCAATTGAAAGATTAGCTCCAGAGACATTGCTCCAGGCTTTTATGTTTTCCAACAGTTCAGTAAACATTATTTTAACTCTATTATTGCAGTTTTGTTTAGAAAAAATTATAGCGTCATCTGCGTAAATGGAGTGATCGAAATTTTTATTTGCGCCAAGGATTTTACTGAGCTGATCAAAAGCTATAATAAATAACGAAACCGAAAGAGGAGAACATTGAGGAATTCCGTTTTCAAGAGGGTAAATTTCTGAATGACTCGAATCAATTCTCACTCGAAGCTTGCACGCGGTCAAGAAAGCCTTAATAAAGTTTAAGATTTTCGGACCAACTTTCCAGATCTCGAGTTGTTGTAACACAACATGTGCACTAGACCAGCCCAGCTTTGTATGGAAAATTTTTAAATCATTGTTTTCTTTAGTCTCTAGGGTAAAAAATGTTCTTTGGGCTTAGGAAATAGCTCTCCCAAAATTTAAATTTAAATTGAATAAATTTGAACCTTGCCGAAATTCAAATGAATATGTGCATCTAGTATATAAATAAAAATCAATTGCCACATGTATGTCACCTCATCACTTGAGAACGGCTGGATCGATTTGGTTGATTTTTTCTTTGTTGTGTTCTTTGTTGTTAGGACAAGGTTTGTATGAAATAAATAAAATAACCGCTAGATGGCGCTGGAGTCAAGTTATTATGAAAAATCTTATTTATAGTTCGATTTGGCTCATTTTCGAAATGTAGGGGAGGATAAACACCTATTGAACACGTTTTGTTTGGAGGCCATTACTTTTGTTTAAAACATGATCGACAAAACTCTTGGTTTTGTTTCAAAAAGCTGAGTTCAATTGCTAATAAGAATTTTAAGCGGAATTTAAAATTCCGAAAAATACAATTTTGGCATTAACTAAAGTTCGATCAATATAAATAAATCTTAAAGAAAAGTGAGTTGGCCGACTGAAGTTAGTTTTGAGTTTGACTCAAAATGAAATAGCCAACTAAAGTTGGTTTTTGTTATGAAAATGGCAATAAAAAGGTACGACCCTAAAAAAGTAAGGGGGTAGCTTACCACCTTATCCCCCGCTAGTTTCGCCTCTGACAGTGACTCAAAAACTATAAACAATAGAGTGGTTTAGGGTCGATTTTAACATCTTTAAATGCTGCAGCCATCGCATCAGGATCTATATTCGTTCTGCTTTTTCACTTTTTTTCGGCGACGGCATTCTAAAATGTTATCAGAATGTGGACGAAAATCACAAAAATATCAATTAAATGCAAAAGAAAAACTTTAAGATGATTCCAAACACCATTTGCAATCGTATAAATGACAATTTTATTAATGCATGATGTCTGAAAATATGTTCAGTAGACGGGCCGAAGTTTTGTTCAGTAGGTGGGCAGTAAGGTGGGTCACCAAAAAAAATATCAAAAGACCGCCCCTCATTTGAAAGCTTATGTTAAGGGGATTTTAGTAGCATAAAAATTTTTTTTTTAGGTGGACCCGAAATCTGCCCAAATGGTATTTTTTGTATAACTTCATCAGTTTTTATCCGATCGTAAAAAAAAGTATGTCGTTGGATAGATCTCAACAAGGACTATAATTTGTTTCAACAACCTCCGATTCCATCTTTGACCAGATATTTCAACTTTTCGTCTTATTTCCTCAGTAACCCCAAAACTTCCATTTTTGTTTTTAAGAAAATAAAAGTTCGTAAAAAATTATTAAACTTTTGTGAAGAAACGTTTTGATTTCATTCGTAGGAAAAAAAGTTACAGCGAATTTAATTTTCGGTCAATTTTGGCTTCGTTTTTAGGATTTAGCTTTCGGTTCATCTTCGTTTGCCTTCGTTCATCTCCGTGTTTGTTCGTTAGTCTTCGGTTCAGCTTCATTTGGTTTCGTTTTTAATACAAAGTTTCTTTAAAATCGGTCCAGTCGATGAGGCACTATGGAGTCATATAAATTTTATTTCTTGAAGCGCCCTCTATCGAAAGTTTTTGAAACTTCTCATAGCCCATCTTTTAATCTTGAGTCAGGTGAATCTTTATACTAAATGCCAACAAAATAGCTCCAGCCGTTTAGTCTGCAATTTATTATTGCATATAAAAACAAATCAAGAAGCAAAACAGCAACTAGAGGAAAACCACACAACCTCACACACAAGTAAACAAAATATTTTCAATTCTAAAAACAAACTATCTGCTATACCTTGGTCAGGAGAATTGTCATTATTTATTTCATCAAAATTGTTCAAGCCATTATATTCCAAATTAAGAGTTTTATTATGTGTTTACCAAAAACACACAGCGTCGATATGAAGAAATGGTCTGTGTAAATACCGCTTATTCCCTTTATAGTTCTGTTTGTCATCAGTGAAGGCAGCCCTGTTTGTGCAAAACTCTATAACCGCACAAGCACTGCGCCCCTGAGAAAATGTCAAAATTTTTCATAGCGTTTTGTGTATTTCCCGCTAAAAGTCGTGAAATTTTTAATGTTTCACGGAAAACATAAAAGAATTGCTTACAAATGTTATATTTGTTGTAAGAAGAACAATTTTATTGAAAAATGAGTGCACAGAAGTCGGATGATGAAGTTATCCTGGATAATCCAGATAAGCAACAACCTTTTTTGCCAAGTAACCGACGTCGTGCGCTAAGAGATGACAGTGGCGAAGCAACTACTTCGGAGTCTGAAGATGGCTCTTTGCACCCTCCAAACAAGCGATTTAAAGGTAATCCTCGTGTCGATGAGCTAATCTGTCAAGTAAACTATTTGACTAGCTGTTTGTCGGGCTGCATGCCATTAAATGCATCGGATGCTTCAACGTCTGCTTCGCAGCCACAGGGTGAGTTTCTTATTAAACCAAATACAGTGGGTCATTTAGATTTTGGTACCATTGAAACTGTTGCTGACAATCAACGTGCAGTCAAAGATGCACGTCAGGATCGACTAGACACGTTACAAAAATTGCAGCATTTTAAGACAGATGCATGGAAAGATGTCAAGTATGCAAAGTCTTTGCAGGGTTTTTTGGCCAAACCAGGTTTTGTAGAACTTAAAATAAATGATGAGTTGTGTCATTTTGGAAAAGACTATTTGGCAACTACAGAGCGTGTTATGGCAGGCTTGTCTAATGGTTTGCTGGATCAGAAGGACTCTGTTCAATCGGGCTTGCAACAGATTGTAAACTGGGCAAATAATTCCCCCAATGAATTAAATGCAACCAATCTTTATGATAAGATTATGCTTTTGTTTGGGCCAAATTCTCATAATTATAAAAATATGGAACAAATGCTGCAAGTAGTGTGTGGTAAGAGAGCTGAATGCATTGAGGTCAGACGAGAACGCATTATCTCAGAGGTGAGTAATAAAAACTTGCAAGCTACGCTAAGAAGACTGCCTCCCAGTGCAGAGCATTTGTTCGATAGCATGAGCTTAATACCAGTGATTCAGTCTCTCGGCGGTGCAGGCAGTTGGCTAAATATTCCTGCATATCTCAAGAAAAAGAAGGATTTAAGACTTCAAAAACGATCTGTAGATGCGCCTGCACCGTCATATACACAGCCATCTCAACGTGGTTATAGTTCACGTCCTTTTCTAAAGAGCAGGACAAGTCAAAAGAGAGTAAAGCGAGATACCAAAAATTCGATCGGTGGTAATAGTTCCTTTCGTGCCAAAGATCGAAAGTGACAGTCAGAATGTGTTGTTCCGTGCAGGTCGCTTTCAAAATTTTTTGCCTGCATGGCAGTCTCTAGGGGCAAACAAATTCATTTTAAAAATAATTTCGGGTGCTTGAATTCCATTTACAGACAGGCCGCCTCTGAATTTCCCTACAGCGTGCCTGATACAAAAATACAGCACCAAAGTAACACCAGAGATGACAGAAATGATAAAAACATTGATACAGCAACATGTGTTGGAAAAACCACTACAAGAAAGCCCGAGTTTTTTATCAAAAATGTTTTTAGTACCAAAAAGCAGTGGAGGACTCCGTCCTATTTTCGATCTGAGGAGCTTAAACGTATATATAAAAACCAAACGATTCCAATTAATTTCTCATGCGCTGGTACCAGAATTTCTTCAAAAGAAAGATTGTATGGTAAAAATAGATATCTCAAGTGCTTATTTTCATGTTCCAATTTCAGAAGCTCACCGTTGCTACCTAAGGTTGGTATTCAATGGGGAGTTGTTTCAAATGACGTCTCTACCATTTGGTCTGCCGTCAGAACCTCGGACATTTGCGGCAATAACGAATTGGATCGCGGAGATCCTTCGAGCCCGAGACATACGAGTTCTAGTTTATCTAGACGATTTTATTCTAGCACATCAAGACCATACCAAGATGATTTGACTACGGAAGTCCTGAATCTCTTGGAATCTTTAGGTTGGCAGACAAACTACCAAAAGTCAGTTCTTCGACCAACTCAAGAGGTAGAATATTTAGGAATTGTTTGGAATACCAGCTCCAACATAAAGTTTTTCGCTCATGCCAAGGTATAAAAGATACAAAATTCTATAACAAATATTTTAACCAAGCCGAGATGCAATTTAAAACAGATTCAAAGAATACTAGGACAGTTGAATTTTGCAACTTTCGTAATCCCCGGAGGTCGCCTGCGCTGTCGTCATTTACAGATATTTCTCAAAAGGTTCAAGAGACATCAAACGAGAGAGTACCGTGTTTTGCCAGCAAGAGTAATGCAGGATTTGAAGTGGTGGCATCATGCTGTTCAGAAAAAGTCTCAAATACATGCGATTCCATACACGCATTTCCTGACAACCGACGCTGCGGATGCGGGTTGGGGAGCACAGTTGAACGAAATTTTGATGTCAGGACTCTGGACCAGAGATCAAATAAAATGGCATTCAAACGTGAAAGAACTCTTTGCAGTTTATATAGCGATCCAGAAACAGTCAAAATATCTAAAGAATGCTCATATTCTGATCCAATCGGACAACCGAACAATTGTAGCATACATTCGGAACGAGGGCGGTACTCACTCTCTAATATTGCTCGACCTGACAAGCAAGTTGTTGAAGTTGACAGGCAGGTTAAACATTCTGCTGATCCTGCAGGCCTGGTTAATTGGAGGTGGGGCAACCTCACAAAATCTTGGTCAGAGGCTGAAAAGGAACTCTTAAATTCTAGCTGGAGACAATCAACAATGAAAACATATTTCCCGGCGTTAAAGAGATGGCTAAACTGGTGCGATTTAAATAATTTGGATGCCCTATACCCTGAGATAAAAGATTTGGCTAGATTTTTGGCAGAACTGCATTTAGTTGAAAATCTTGCATATAGTACGATTTTGGTACATAAATCTGCTATATTTACATTCTGTAAAATGCAGATGCAAGAATCAGATCAATTACTTCTTCGTCAGATATTAAAAGCAATTGCAGGAGCTCAGCCTGTCAAGTCGAAAATACCGCTTTGGGATGCTCAACTAGTTTTTGACTGGTTAGCTCACAGCACTTGTAAGGATACTTTGTTCGATGTTTCAAGACGAACGGCGACAATTCTACTTTTGGCATCTGGAAGAAGAGTTCATGATCTTACGCTGCTAAGAGTCTTAGATGAAAATATGTGTTTATCAAATGATCAAGTACTCTTTTGGCCTGTTTTTGGTTCGAAAACAGACTCTAAAGAGCACAGACAATCAGGCTGGTTGTTATCGAGCCATTCAAATAAGAACGTTTGTCCAGTTTCTTCAATAAGACATTTAGTTTCAATTTCTCAAAAGAGAAGAGAGAGTGTAAAAGGACTGGCTCATCTTTTTATTTCTATTACTAGTGCCCCTCGTCCAGCATCACGTACAGTAATAGGTGGCTGGGTTAAATCAGTATTAAAAGAGATCGGGATCAATGCTTCTCCTGGTTCTTTTAGATCAGCGGTGGCTTCAGCAGCTTGGATCGAGGACCATTCAGTGGAAGAAATACTGGCAAGGGGAAACTGGAGAAGTGGTAATGTATTTAAAAAGTTTTATTGTAAGGAAGTTAAGAAACAAACTAAAGGATCAGATCTGCTTTTTAAAAATTTTCGCCCAGAATAATTTTTCTTATATGAGAGTTACCTTAATGAAAATAATTGCATTTTATTTTTATTCATATAATTATGATACTTATTGGACCAATAACTCTAATCATTACACTATAATTGTAATGCCAATTTTTTACAAAATATTACAACTTTGTATTCTACTAATAATTTGATAGATTAATTTATATTTTACTTTGAATTAAATTTTGTGTTGATTGGATTTCATTAATAACTTTTTGTTAGTTAGAACAAAAAACACGATAATAAAATTTAAAATTCTTTCACATGGCGTGTTTGTCACCAGAAGATATCAAACAGATCTTCATATCGACGCTGTGTGTTTTTGGTAAACACATAATATGAAATTTTGAATTTAACAAAATTATTATTATGTGTTGAAAGAAAACACACAGCGTTTTCTGAAAAGATACTATGAAAAATTTTGACATTTTCTCAGGGGTGCAGTGCTTGTGCGGTTATAGAGTTTTGCACAAACAGGGCTGCCTTCACTGATGACAAACAGAACTATAAAGGGAATAAGCGGTATTTACACAGACCATTTCTTCATATCGACGCTGTGTGTTTTCTTTCAACACATAATAATAATTTTGTTAAATTCAAAATTTCATATTAAATACGCATACTTTGATTATTTTTTTTTTAGGAAAATGAAACTTTACAAGAAAAATCCCTAAACTTTTAGCAAGAAAGTATTTTACTTCATTCATTTTTGCAAATTTTATTTTTCATTATATATTTCGATTTTTTTTTCTATCACCCTGCACTTAGTTTTTTATATAAAAAATCAAGCTTTAAAACAGCTGGTTTGCTTTTTTTAAGATGAACTTTGTACATAAGCCTGTATCCAGCATTCAATGACTTATTCTAATGTACTCGATAGATGTTTCCCGCTGTCTTTTTCAAGCAATCGGCATTGCATTCGCTGCTTCAGTCTGTTCAATAACTAAAGTGAATATAAAAAATAAACATAAAATTTAATATACTTTGCAAATTTTTTGAATCTTGGGTTCGATTCTTGATTCGCGCTTTTGATTAAGATTTGAATTAAGGCCCAGTTTAAATTTTTTTTATAAATTTTCGAATTTTTTTGTTTTATTATTTTCAAAAACATCCTAAGAATGTGTACAAAATTTCAGAATAAAATTCAAAGCCGTTTAAAACATACACCTTGTTGCAGTTCTATAAGACAGCTTGATTATTGGCTCTCATTACTATTTGATTTCGTTTTTCTCGAAATGACATTTTTTTGAAACGGCTTGCACTCAAACTCGAAAAGTAAATGTCCGATTAACTTAAATCTTTTTTCCTTTTGTAAAATAATTGAATACGCAGTGCGTGAACTAACAAAATCAAATAAAAAAAATATTTTTTCTGCTTTTTTTTATTTTTTTTTTTTTAATTTTACGCTTTTTGTTCACGCACAAGACAAAACTGTTATAAAATTTTGGTTTTTTGTTTTTTTTTTATTAAACTACCTGAAGAGGTGATATCGTGCAAGCCGCAAGAGGCCTCATGTTCGCGACCTCAACTTTTACGCGCTGTATAACCGTAAATATGGCTGCAAAAAAACAAATAATTGTTAATCTAAGACAAATAAAAAAAAAGGATTGTATTGGCATTCAAACAAGCCCGTTTTTTTACTCAAAAAATTGAAACAGGGCCTTAATTTATTTTATTATATTGAGCGGCAGTAAAAAACAGTTAAATTAAAAATATAACCGTTAGAACGATTTAGTATAAAGATTCTCCTGACTCAAGATTAAAAGATAGGCTATGAGAAGTTTCAAAAACTTTCGATAGAGGGCGCTTCAAGAAATAAAATATATATGACTCCATAGTGCCTGATCGACTGGACCGATTTTAAAGAAACTTTGTATTAAAAACGAAACCAAATGAAGCTGAACCGAAGACTAACGAACAAACACGGAGATGAACGAAGGCAAACGAAGATGAACCGAAAGCTTAATCCTAAAAACGAAGCCAAACTTGACCGAAAATTAAATTCGCTGTAACTTTTTTTCCTACGAATGAAATCAAAAAGTTTCTTCACAAAAGTTTAATGATTTTTTACGAACTTTTATTTTCTTAAAAACAAAAATGGAAGTTTTGGGGTTACTGAGGAAATAAGACGAAAAGTTGAAATATCTGGTCAAAGATGGAATCGGAGGTAAAAATGTCGTTAAAACGAATTATAATCCTTGTTAAGATCTATCCAACGACATACATTTTTTTACGATCGGATAAAAACTGATGAAGCTATACAAAAAAGACCATTTGGGGCAGATTTCGGGTCCACCTAAAAAAAAATTTGTATGATACTAAAATCCCCTTAACATAAGCTTTCAAATGAGGGGCGGTCTTTTGAAATATGTTTTTTTTCCATATGGGGTGACCCACCTTCGTGGGCAGTTAAATGATGATGACATCATGATGACATGATGTTAAATATTTTTTTCCCATTTCACAATATTGTTCAAGTGCTCGCCGAGTTGTGAAAAATTAATATTAAACTATGAATTCCACTCATAATTACCTATTTTTATTGATAAAAAACACTTGAAAATTCACTAAATAGAGATGAACTTTTTTTGGTTCAGCTTCATTTTATTCGAATATTTTATTTCTCAACGGCCGTGAAGCTAAAGCAGCACGCGCATTCAACTCAATAATTTATCAAAAGTGAACATTCAATCTGATATTACTGAGACACTTTACATATTGGTGCTGTCACATATACAGACGTCAGAACTGCCAGTGTTCAGTATGTGGGCCTATTCAGCAGGTGGGATCCTCCCTATATTGGCAAGGATAAGAGGACTCCCTTCGCAAAAAATTGTTCTGCTAGGTGGAGCCTTCTTTATGGTCAACGCTTTAAGATTTCACCGCTGGTTCTGAGTTTTGCCATGGCTTGGATGTTGTTAATGAAACAGCGGAGAGAGGTGTAAAGTTAATGACTGAGTATTACACAATTTTATCTAAAAATGAAAATGAGAAACAATTTGTCCTTCAAGTTATTGAAAACTATCGAAGAAAGCATCCAACTCATAAGAAACCCGATCTTTTGAATTAGAGATAATACTAAATAATAAATACTAAGAAAAAAAAAACAATTTCGGCTTTCACATTAATAATCCTTGTGCGTATAACTTAAATTTGGTGCAATGTCGCAAAATGAAATTTTGTTAAACAAAGTACAACTTTTTTTGGATCCTTTAAAATCAATAAATGAATATTTCAATGTATTGAAAATTAAAAATATTTATTATATTATTCAAATAAATTCAAATATATATTAAATAAATTCAAAATAAAAAATTATTTTGTTCCTATAAGAAGTTCCTTATGAGATTTTTAATAAGAATTCGGCACAGATTCCCTTTATCTGATTTGGATAAAAATTTGTAACAATCGTTTTCTCACTTAAACGAAAAATTAAAATGGGAGTATTTAAAGGAAATAAAAAATTTAAGTTTTTGGGCTGGTCTAATGTGCACCTATGCGATCAAACGCTCTTTCAAAGTCGGTTGTAAGAATAGTTTCATGGTTTCTATTTGAAAGGGCGTTAGACACAATAGTTTAGATGCAGGAGTATGTCAGTCGTGTTTTGTTTTTTTCTAAAAGCGACTTGATTCGGATTTATTAGGTTGTTTTTAGTCACAAACCACATTAATCTTTGTGCTATTATTTTTTCTAATAATTTGCCTGTGCAGGGTAAAAGGGATATTGGGCGATAGCTACTCGGTTCTTGAATTGGTTTGATGGGTTTAGATATTGGTACTATTATTGCTGTTCACCAGCTCTGTGGATATATACCTTCTTCAAAAATAGCATTAAATAGGTTTAATATCCTTTCTTTGCCAATATCGGGAAAATTTTAAAATGTGGAACGCTTCACGATTTTGCGTGTCATCCTTGGGCAGGGGCCATGCTAATCTTCTCTGTATCGTTCCAATTTTAGTATATGTTCTGCCGAAGCAAGAACAATTGTAATTTTAATCATAATAATAACCCTCGATCTGAACCAATTGATGTCCATCTCTTCAGCACCAGTAATTTTAATCAGAATAATAACCCTCGACCTGAACCAATGGATGTCGATCCATCTCTTCAGCATCAGAGGAATCAACCGCAAAGCAACCAATATAATAGAAATAATATAATCACGATTTAATCATTACCAACATAATAATAATAGGCAAAATGATAGAAGGATTCAGCATAGTGATAGTCATGAACCCCAACCCAAAATACAAAGAAAAAATCACAATGACGAACATTTTTTTAGACAAACTTCCGGACTCCCATACACATATAGAGTGGACAGGAGATCCAAAAAAAAAAAACTAATAAGGATTCTAATAGATACAGGATCAACAGGGAAATGAAAGTAAATGAACTTACAACAGGAAATGTAAAACAATAAATGGAATTAAAATTTTAAAACATTACCATATGGTAGAAATATTTGGTAAAACATCACTTTTCTTTGAGACTGATAACTTAGACGATGACATACTATTAGGATACAATTTTCTAAGACATTAAAGATATAATAGACTTGGAAAACAGAACAATGAAAGTAAATGGGATACTCATATATTATATGTGTATCATTAAATATAGAATCAAATACAGGAAAACAAAAACCCATAAAAAATATGAACCATATAATGATGATGAAAATAATTCGAATAAAGAAGATACAAAAATGGTGAGTAGAACTTTGATTGGCGAAACTATCGATCAAAGGAATGAGAATACATTTTTCGACGAAATTATCGACTATGTTCATGACAATCCACATTGCAGCAATGAGGTATCGTTAAAAAAGGAAGTTCAACACAGTAATGAACCCGCGAAAGAGAAAGAATGTTTTAATCAACAATGACAAAAAAGAAGCAAATTGAGAAAAGGAGAGGATAAACTCAACGCAAACTTCAAAACAAAACAAGGTAAAGTAAACGCTCCAAATACTCAGAAAAGTGAGGGAGTAAAATCAAACAAAGAAATTAATAATAGTGTTGTATTAAAAAACACATTAAACCAAACTCAAGCTGAATTAAATAGTGACGTAAAACAAATTGAAAATTATAGGCAAAATACAATTATTGATATTAATATGACACATTCCATTATTAATTTAAATCTACCTTTTAGAATCGACGTAAAAGCGGATGGATATAAGAACAACGACTATAACTCCAATTTGGAGCAAGCAATACCCGTATCCGCTTTCCTCGAACGATTTTGTTAATGGTGAAATAAATAAAATGCTTAGGGATAAAATTATTAGACCCAGAAAAACCCCCTTCAATTTGCCTATTTGGGTAGTCCCGATAAAAAGGATCAAACGACGATGGAACATCAAAAAATAGATAAGTTATTGATTATAAGAAATTAAATGAGTTTACAGTGTCGGATCGAAAGGCAAAATATTTCTCGACCATAGACTTAGAGTCTGGATTTCATCAAATTTCTATGAATAAATAAGACATTGAAAAAACGGCATTTTCCGTCAATAATGGAAAATACGAATTTCTAAGATTGACATATTTTACAACGCGCAATAGATGATATATTGCGAGAATATATAGGCAAATTTTGTCAAGTCTATATCGACGATATTTTAGTATTTTCATAAAATATTAATGAACATGCAAAAAACTTGCAGTTATAAAGAGACTGAAGGAGTCACATATAAAAATATCCTTGGAAAAATCAAAATTTTTTAAAAAAGAAGTAGAACTCCTAGGCTTCATCCTAGCCCATGACTTTGTTAAAACAGACCCAAAAAAAGATTCAATCCATATGAGATTACCCAGTTCCTATAACTCTTCGACAGTTGAGAGGATTTTTAGACATGACTAGTTATTACAGGAAATTTATTGAAAGCTACGCAGATATAGCTAAACTAAATACTTATCAGGTGAGAATGGAAGGATATCGCAATTTAAATCCAAAAAACGAATATAACTAGATTAGGAAGATCAGGAAGGAATAGCTTAATTTAAAAAATTAAAAAATGCATTGATTAATCAAGTGGAATTGGTACAGTTAGATTTTAACAAGAAGTTTGAGCTTCTAATAATGCAATAGGAGCAGTATTGTCTCAAGATGGGAAACCCATTACTTTTATAGCAAAAACTCTAAGTTCTACAGAAATAAATTACGCAACTAATGAAAAGGAGTTGTATGCAATAGTATGGTCTTTAAAAAACTTGAGGAATTATCTTTACGGTGTATCTAATTTAAAAATAAAAACGGATCACCAACCACTAACGTGGTAAAGATACTTATAAACCAGGGATCTCAAATAAAGTTGCAGACACATTATCGAGACAATATCTACACAATACATCAGACGATTCTATTCGCGAAGATGAGTTAACTCATGACGGAAATACAACTCAACATTCTGCAGAAAGCAGCAACGATGAAATTATAAAAGGATCACAGAAACCTCTGAATCAGTTTAAGCAGCAAGTTGTTTTGGATAAAAATACGCAACATTCAAGATCAATCCATGAAATGGTAAGGACTTTCGGAAGAATTAGGCATATAATAGAATACGACACATTAGAAAACTTATTAACAATTCTTAAAGAACACTTAGCACCGCACCTAGTAACAGGCTTGTATTGTACTCCGGAAGTACTTTATGAAATAAAAAATACGCTGAAAACTACATTAAGTAATAAATTTTTGCATGTTAAATATTTTCCAATGGATATACCAAATAGGGATGACCAAGGTAATAGAATAGAACAAACGCACAACACAGCGCTCAGAAACTACGAATAAAATTTGAAACAAATTATTGATAAATATTACTGGCCAGAAATATACGAACAATTTAAACAATTCGATCGTAATTGTGAAATCTGCAATAAAAATAGTATGACAGGAAACCAAACAAAATTAAAAAAGGGAAAGGGAGCACCTTTACCAGAAAGAGAAGGCGAAATGATACTCTTAGATATTTTTTACGCACAAAAATTAAAGTTTATTACTTGCATAGACGTATATATAAAATTTTTATTCGTAAAACATATAAAAAAAAAATTGGAAATATCAGAGAAAGTTTTAGAAATTTTACAAGGATTTCCTGAAGTTAAGAAACTTATGGTAGACAATGAACCCAGTTTTACCACTGGGAACGCAACGAATGAATGTAGACATATCATTCTGTGACCCTAGACATAGCACGACAAATGGACAGATAGAGAGAGTCCATTCGACACTAATAGAAATCGCTAGATACGTAAAACAAGAATTTATAGATACGTAAAACAAGAATTATTTATATTTATTTTATTACGGCTCCCACTAATATACTGCTGTGTCTTCTATCAAGTATACACCACAATCGAGTAGACAAAACAGAAGTGCGCTATGATGGTTCACAACAATACATTGTTGTTTCGGTTGATTGTGGAAAGTATGTGGAATTTGTTACTTATGACAGATCGTCACGGTTGCCACTAAAAATTCTCATTAACCCATTTCTGGCCAAGACAAGTAAATTTTTTTCCCGGTGAAATCCTTATAATGGCTAGGTTGTAGGTTCCCCAAAATGGATCTGAAATGGTCAAAATATGTTTCCGCTTTTCCGTTCACCTGGAGAAGCAGGGTGCGAAAACGCACCCGTGGCAACTAAGATGCACAAGAACTTTATTTGGGTATAATATAAATATATGAAAAATCAAAATTTGCGTGATGGTTATACTTTTATTTATCAAAAAAAAAAAATAAACACAACAAATAAGTTCATATGTTATTCCAAGCACTAAAACATTTAGGACACTGTTTTTACAATGAAAAACAATGTTTGATTTACATTTTTTACATTTTAGTAGTTTTGATGCATTAAAAATTACATGCTCAGGAACATTGATGCGTGGCAATGTTGATGGTCAAAAATCTTCTTCATCGCTGAGCTCTTGCACATTATCATCTGACTCAGGTTGTGTATCATCCGCTAATATTAGATTTCTGGCTATCTCCGATCTGAAATCAAGCTGTGGCATTGATTTTATATTTTTCTCTTTAAATGCAAGACAGTGTAATTTCCACGCGTTAAAGTGTTGGTAAAGTACTAAAATATTAGCACTAGCAAGCAAATACAATAAATTCAAATTAGTTTTGCAATTAAATTTTATATAATAGTAAGTTTGCATTAGTATAATAGAAAAATCAGGCTAAGCGCCACGGGTGCGTTTTCGCACCCAACGAAAAGCAATGCATATATAGGGTGTTTTTTTAGAGGTATAGAACTTCGAATTGAAATAAAACACAAGAAAATCGTTTTAATGTCCATCAATTTGGCTTTATTGGAAGGATAATTTTATGCCATTAATGTTTAAATATGATTTCGGGCATGTGGCCGCCGCGGCTGGCTCGAATAAAGCCAATTCTACAGGTCCAATTTTCAACCACTTTTTCGAGCATATGGGGCCGTATGTCGGCAATAACGCCACGAATGTTGGCCTCCAAGTCTCCTAACGTTTCTGGTTTGTTGGCGTAGACGAGCGACTTTACATATCCCCAAAGAAAATAATCCAATGGTGTCAAATCACACGATCTTGGTTGCCAATTGACAGGTCCATTCCGCGAAATTATGCGCTCATCGAATGTTTCCTTCAATAAATCGATTGTGACGTGCGCTGTGTGGCATGTAGCGCCGTCTTTATGGAACCACAACTCATCCACATTCATGCCATCCAATTCGGGAACAAAATAGTCGGTTATCATGGCTCTATACCGGTCTCCATTAACGGTAACTGACTCTCCAGCATTATTTCGGAAGAAGTATGGCCCAATGACTCCACCAGCTCATAGAGCACACCAAAGTCAGTTTTTGTGGATGTAATGGCGTCTCAAGGATCTCATGTGGATTCTCTTCACTCCAAATGCGGCAATTTTGCTTGTTGACGTAGCCATTCAACCAAAAATGAGCCTCATCACTGAACAAAATTTTGCGATGAAAATCAGCATCGATATCAATCTCATTTTCGGCCCATACACCAAAATCACGACGCATTGCATGGTCTCGCGGCTTTAATTCTTGCACAAGCTGGATCTTGTAAGGTCGCAAGCCAAGATCTTTGCGCAAAATCTTCCATTAAGTTGATGTACCAATTGCTGTGCACGGTGGCGAATCGATCCATTCGGGTCCTCTTCAACATTTTGCTCTACAGCGGCAATTGTTTCTTCGGTGCGCACTATTCGTCTCTGCGGATGCGTATTATCACATAGAGTAAACGTAGTGCGAAAACGACCCATGGTTAACCGAATTAATTGCTCTGATGGACGATTATGTCGACCATAAAATGGACGGAGCTTGCGGTAAACTTCGCGAACTGAACCATTATTTTCGAAATAAATTTGCACGATTTGCAAGCGTTGTTCTTTTGTCAACCTGTTCATGATGAAATGGCAAACCAAACTGAACATAAATGACATTAGAGTTGCCAGATTTGACCACAAAATGCCAGTTTTATCTCTATTCGAAAAACAAACCCCTAAAAAAAACACCCTACATATCGCAATTACATTTACTTTACGTTATACAGTAGATCATTTATTATTTTTTCATTTATTTTTATCACATTTAGATAATTCGAAGACATTCTTTCCTTCGTTACGTATTTTTTTTTTGATTTTTTTTAAAAATAGGTCAAAAATGGAATCTTTTTATCTGGTAGGGGGAAGAGAGTATGGTTGGCGGAATGCTTAATTCGAACTTACAATACGAAAGTTCAAATATCAAACATTCTTTTTATGCATTAACATCAAAATAAAGTTACATTTATTGTTTATTAAAAAATTTCCCAACTTTTGGATGCGAAAACGCACCCTTTGGCAAGAAATGGGTTAAAATACAAATTTTCCACAGTAATTTAACAATACCACGAAAATCCCACTATCATTAAAACTACGGCAAAAATACCAAAATGCCATGTTTACATTTTAATAAGGGCATAATTCATAAGTAAATAAATCATAAATATATTTTTTTGATTAAACAGAAAAGAAAAAGGGAGCAAAATACTAAAAAGCCTTATTGTATCAAAGGAATTACCTTTTCTCACAGCAATTAAAAAATACCACAAATTAAATTTTTTAAAATAGCTGAAAATAGCTATCAGCTGACAGAAAAATTAAAAACAAATCAAATCAGATTCCTTTTCTGCCGAATTTATTGTTCTGCAAATTAAATTGAATTTGCAATTTATTTGAGACTGTCAATTTCCTGCAAATAGTTTATAACCAAAAACATCATTTTTATTTTATTTTACATAAATCTTACCTTGCTTAAGCCATTTCTCTGTTTAACGCTACCACAACACAACACCAAATAAGCTGTCTTCAAAATCTGACAGATAACAATAGAGAACGAAAATAAACAAAAACGAATCGTTCTATTTTGTTGCATTCCGATCTTTCAAGCGAACGAAACAAAAACGATTCAAACAACAAAAGAACGACTGGGCGTCTGTTTTGTTTTTCGTTTTCTGTTACTAGCGAAACCATAAACAACACAAAATGATTGAGCGACGAAGAGACACAAATGAAACCGAAACAACGATTCGTTAAACGATCGTCGGATAACAAAAAAAAAATTCTCTACTTCCCACTATTTTGCGCAGTTATAATTTTTTGCGCTGTTTGCATTTTTTGCAGGGTTCGTATCAACAATGTTGCCTCAAACTTGATAAATGTTTGGATTAGAATATCAGAGTAAAACAGAAAACAAAGTAAACGAAAATAAAGAGGACAAAAGTATAGAAGCGATGTAACAATGAAGATTGTTAGATTCTTCAAATAAAATTTTTTTTTCTACGTTCACAAATAGCAACCATTGAATGATGACAACGCTATTGACAATCAGGTCAAAAGCAAAATTCAAAATCAACGCGATAGAAGAGGCAAGCATCATTCGCATGCGGACTCTTTCCACGGAGTTTGAGTTCAATGCCTTTTGCATACCAGTTATCATTGACACGTTAGCAAAAATTATAAAAATTACGTTAGTTCTCTCTTCCACTGAAAAGTTTCGTGTTTCGTTAGCCCTTACGAACGAAACGAATGAAAAATAACGTTTTTGTATCACCCTCTGAGAGATCGGTTCGGATATCGTTTCATTTATTTGCGTTCTCTTATTATTAATAAGTGTATTGAAGACACAGCATTATTGACAGACAACAGTGGAATGCATTCAGTTGTATTGTTGTTTACCGTAATAGCAAATTACACATTGAAGACAAAAATTACTGTTGTGTTGGGAACCATAATAGGGCCATTAGTTTAATAAGTGATCTTGAGGCGATAATTCAAGCTGCACAAAAGTATAATAATCTATTCACTCGGTGACAAAAGAGAGACCTAACGAAATACTTTTTAATAAACTCAATCATAGTGACGTAAGAAACAAACTTACACAAGCACAGGAAAAAATATTAGAATTTCATAATAGGAAAAAATATGAAAGAAAAATTAATGAAGAAGAAACTATTTATGAGAAAAGAATAGGAGAGAAATAAATTAAAACCTAGGTTTAGCGTCCGTGGCGTAGTTGGTTAACGTGCGTGGCCGCTATGTCAACGAACCTGGAGACCCAGGTTAAGCCTGTAGGTCCATTTCTCGGTCAATTGTGTACAAACTTAATAACACGCACAACACAATTGATCATAAGAAGCTAGGTCAAAGTCCTTTCAAGGGCTGAAATGGCCAGTTATTTATTTATTTTATTTATTTTAGGTTTAACAAGTGGCGTCCGTGGCGTAGTTGGTTAAAGTGCGTGGCCGCTATGTCAAAGAACCTTGGAGACCCAGGTTCGAACCCCAGCAGCGACAGAAAATTATTTGAATTAAAATAATTTTTCTGTACGGCCGCCACCTCTCTGCAGACAATGGCAAACCTCAGAGAGTAATCAAAATGCCATGTTAAGCTTCTGAGAACGAGAACATTCCGTTCGGAGTCGGCGTTAAGCATGTAGGTCCGGTTCTCGGTCAATTGTGTACAAACTTAATAACACGAACAACACAATTGATCATAAGAAGCTAAGTCAAAGTCCTTTTAAGGGCTGAAATGGCCAGTTATTTTTTTTTTTTATGTTTAACAAACAAAAAGTACAGCAGGATTTAGGAAATAAAGTTAAAATTTATTCGAGAATAGAATAGTAGATAACATTAAGTCTTAATGTATTCATTTTTCAGATAATGACTCACTTAATAATAATAATGATGACAACTCAAAGTATAGTTTGGGACATAGTTGACTACACTAAAAAAAATTATATATTAATAGAAAATGGAAATGTAGTAACATATGAAGAATATGGAGACATATTCCACGTAACAAACTTAACGTATTATACTGAATTAGTTTCTAAAAACACGTCACAGCCAACAGATATGGAATAAGACTCGAAATAGAAATAATTACAACACTTTTTCAACAATTAACGAGGACAGACAGTAGGAAAAAAGGGAAATAAACGAAATAGGAACTTTGTGGACATGGATATCGGGATCACCCGATCATGATAATATGGTGTACGTTACAAAAAAATAAATGATTTAATTCAAAACAACAAACCATTCGTGACGAATTCACAGATTCTTAGCTATCAAACAACTCACAAAGTTAGAGGGAGTTCATAAAGAAGTTGTTAACAGACAAAGAAACAGACTTACAATAGATTAACTACAACATGTCATTCAAACTTTATCAAAGTCTGGAATACACAATCCGTCAATTCTCAATTTAAAGGAAATTCGTAATATTATTCAACATGAACATGCTAGCGTTACCGTATTAAACCATAAAAAATAGTAACCGTACCGTATAAAATACATCAGAACGATGACAAAATCGTCATTTACATTCAATATCCAATCATTAACGGAGAATGCAAACTATACGAAGCAAACTATGATATGTAAATAATGTATTTTGCATATTATTTAAAGGAAAAACATGTTTCATCAACATATTAAATAATATTTCTACTAATTGTGCTAAAATTAAGCAAAAAAGAAGAGTTGGCTGTGTCGTGGACACACCCGTAGATTTTGACGTGACGAAGTTTCTTGTTTGTTGTTGTTGTTGTTGTTGATGTTGATGTTGTTGTTGTTGTTGTTGTTGTTGTTGTTGTTGTTGTTGTTGATGTTGATGTTGATGTTGATGTTGATGTTGATGTTGATGTTGATGTTGATGTTGATGTTGATGTTGATGTTGATGTTGATGTTGATGTTGATGTTTATGTTAATATTGATATTGATGTTGATGTTGATGTTGATGTTGATGTTGATGTTGATGTTGATGTTGATGTTGATGTTGATGTTGATGTTGATGTTGATGTTGATGTTGATGTTGATGTTGATGTTTATGTTAATATTGATATTGATGTTGATGTTGATGTTGATGTTGATGTTGATGTTTATGTTAATATTGATATTGATGTTGATGTTGATGTTGATGTTGATGTTGATGTTAATGTTAATGTTAATGTTAATGTTAATGTTGATGTTGATGTTGATGTTGATGTTGATGTTGATGTTGATATTGATGTTGATGTTGATGTTGATGTTGATGTTGATGTTGATGTTGATGTTGATGTTGATGTTGATGTTGATGTTGATGTTGATGTTGATGTTGATGTTGATGTTGATGTTGATGTTGATGTTGATGTTGATGTTGATGTTGATGTTGATGTTGATGTTGATGTTGATGTTGATGTTGATGTTGATGTTGATGTTAATGGTAATGATTATGTTGATGTTGATGGTGATGTTCATGTTGATGTTGATGTTGATGTTGATGTTGATGTTGATGTTGATGTTGATGTTTATGTTAATATTGATATTGATGTTGATGTTGATGTTGATGTTGATGTTGATGTTTATGTTAATATTGATATTGATGTTGATGTTGATGTTGATGTTGATGTTGATGTTGATGTTGATGTTTATGTTAATATTGATATTGATGTTGATGTTGATGTCGATGTTGATGTTAATGTTAATGTTAATGTTAATGTTAATGTTAATGTTAATGTTAATGTTAATGTTAATGTTAATGTTAATGTTAATGTTAATGTTAATGTTAATGTTAATGTTAATGTTAATGTTAATGTTAATGTTAATGTTAATGTTAATGTTAATGTTAATGTTAATGTTAATGTTGATGTTGATGTTGATGTTGATGTTGATGTTGATGTTGATGTTGATGTTGATGTTGATGTTGATGTTGATGTTGATGTTGATGTTGATGTTGATGTTGATGTTGATGTTGATGTTGATGTTGATGTTGATGTTGATGTTGATGTTGATGTTGATGTTGATGTTGATGTTGATGTTGATGTTGATGTTGATGTTGATGTTGATGTTGATGTTGATGTTGATGTTGATGTTGATGTTGATGTTGATGTTGATGTTGATGTTGATGTTGATGTTGATGTTGATGTTGATGTTGATGTTGATGTTGATGTTGATGTTGATGTTGATGTTGATGTTGATGTTGATGTTGATGTTGATGTTGATGTTGATGTTGATGTTGATGTTGATGTTGATGTTGATGTTGATGTTGATGTTGATGTTGATGTTGATGTTGATGTTGATGTTGATGTTGATGTTGATGTTGATGTTGATGTTGATGTTGATGTTGATGTTGATGTTGATGTTGATGTTGATGTTGATGTTGATGTTGATGTTGATGTTGATGTTGATGTTGATGTTGATGTTGATGTTGATGTTGATGTTGATGTTGATGTTGATGTTGATGTTGATGTTGATGTTGATGTTGATGTTGATGTTGATGTTGATGTTGATGTTGATGTTGATGTTGATGTTGATGTTGATGTTGATGTTGATGTTAATGGTAATGATTATGTTGATGTTGATGGTGATGTTCATGTTGATGTTGATGTTGATGTTGATGTTGATGTTGATGTTGATGTTGATGTTGATGTTGATGTTGATGTTGATTGTTGTTGATGTTGGTCTTGATGTTCATGTTGATGTTTATGTTTATGTTGATGTTGATGTTGATGTTGATGTTGATGTTGATATTGATGTTGATGTTGATGTTGATGTTGATGTTGATGTTGATGTTGATGTTGATGTTGATGCTGATGTTGACGTTGATGTTGATGTTGATGTTGATGTTGATGTTGATGTTGATGTTGATGTTGATGTTGATGTTGATGTTGATGTTGATGTTGATGTTGATGTTGATGTTGATGTTGATGTTGATGTTCATGTTGATGTTGATGTTGATGTTAATGGTAATGATTATGTTGATGTTGATGGTGATGTTCATGTTGATGTTGATGTTGATGTTGATGCTGATGATGATGTTGATGTCGATGTAAATGTTGATGTTAATATTGATGTTGATGTTGATGTTGATGTCGATGTTGATGCTAATGTTGATGTAGATGTTGATGTTAATGGTTATGTTTATGTTGATGTTGATGGTGATGTTGATATTGATGTTTATGTTAATATTGATGTTGATGTTGATGTTGAAGTTGAGTTGATGTTAATGTTGATGTTGATGTTGATGTTGATGTTGATGTTGATGTTGATGTTGATGGTTATGTTTATGTTGATGTTGATGATGATATTGATGTTTATGTTAATATTGATATTGATGTTGATGTTGATGTCGATGTTGATGTTGATGTTAATGTTGATGTTGATGTTGATGTTGATGTGAATTGTTATGTTGATGTTGATATTGATGTTGATGTTAATGGTTATGTTGATGTTGATGTTGATGTTGATGTTGATGTTGATGTTGATGTTGATGTTGGTGTTGGTGTTGGTGTTGATGTTGGTGTTGGTGTTGGTGTTGGTGTTGATGTTGGTGTTTGTGTTGGTGTTGGTGTTGGTTTGGTGTTGGTGTTGGTGTTGGTGTTGGTGTTGGTGTTGGTGTTGTTGTTGGATTTGGAGTTGGTGCTTTTCGTTTAGCTTTTTTTTTTGCTTCCCCATTGGTTGTGCTCCAATTTCAATTAATCCAGCAAAAGTGATGCATATGCGTCACATTAGGCGGTTCCCTGGGGTTTTTGACACGCCGTCAAATTTTTTTTTTATTTTTGTCATATGCCCTAAGACCTCACCTTTGTTTTCGTTCCTTAAAATTTACCGTTGCACCAGTAGTCACAGAGTTAAAAATCCATGCAACGTTTTTTCATGGCTTTAGCATTTTTACTGCATTATGTGATTGCATCCCTGAAATCATGACAACAAAATTTTTTTTGTAATTTAGTTGTGAAGCGTAATAACACATCCCTGCTGTCGTAAAACAAAATTTACTGTAGCACTCTTCCTGAGTGAGTAATAATTCCATGCAACGATATTACATTTATGTTACATAAGCTGCTATATTCACGACCTGATGACGCCGGAATTTTTTTTTTATTTTTGTCGTAAAGCCATGTATAAAAACTTTATTTTCCTTTTCACCTTCCTTTCAACCTTTATTTTCTCATTGAGTAAAAATTCAATGCAACGCCGCTGCATGAATGTTGCGTTATCGATCTTTGAGCGGCTCTCTCAGCGTCCCCATGATATCAGAAATTTTTTGTCTAATTTTGTTGTGAGGGCTTTTAGTAGGCCTTTATTGGCGTATCGTATTTTTAATCCTAGCACTAATACTCAGCGAGTAATAATTTCATGTAACAAATTTTCAGTTGCGTTGCTTACGCAGCTCCCACTACGTCCCTGTGCCGTATTAAATTTTTTTTTTTATTTTTTTAATATAGCCAAAGAATTAACCTTTACGGTCATGCTATTTTTTTAATCATAGCTTTTATACCCAGCGAATAAGAATTCAATGAAACGCAGATGAATTTTTAAAAAATTCATTTTTCAACTTTTTTGGAAACTAGAGCAGTATAACGTAACTTCGTCACGTCAAAAAAATTACAATATTAAAATTATAAAAGATAGAACCATAATCCTTTCCGGAAAACATATGGCCGCGATCTTAATGGAGTTTATCTCGCCATATTTGAAAATTAACAAAAATCAATCGGGTATAATTCGGGAATATTTAAAAACTAAAAAAATAAATTGAAAACGAGTTTTTGAGCTCTAGGCCAATCATGTTGAGAACAAGACAACATGAAGAACAAAGAAGGCGACAGCCAACAACAACAACAACAACAACGGCTCTGTATAGAGCCAATCACAACAGCTTTGACTATACAGACTGTTTCATTGGTCGCTACACCAACTCATCAGTAGTCTTTTGTGTGACTTTACACTGTGATCCACTCAAGCTACTTAGGTTCTAGTTATACTGCCAATATGCCGAGAAAGTTACCCGGAATTTTATTTTTGGCAGAGAACGCTTGAATTTTTGTAACTGAGTTCTTATCGACATTAGATGCAAGCTGTACCAAGGTTAACCTAAATCGTATCATACTTTTAGGCCTAGCCTTAATTCATGTGCATCTTCGAAACTCGATCACGTGGTTTGCCGCTATCAGAGCATATTGAAGTTGTTGTTATTTTTGCTTTTTAGCTCCTAACTGAACCCTAAAAATGGAAGTGTGGAAAAAGGGAGGAGCTAAAAAGCAAAAATAACAACAACTTCAATATGCTCTGATAGCGGCAAACCACGTGATCGAGTTTCGAAGATGCACATGAATTAAGGCTAGGCCTAAAAGTATGATACGATTTAGGTTAACCTTGGTACAGCTTGCATCTAATGTCGATAAGAACTCAGTTACAAAAATTCAAGCGTTCTCTGCCAAAAATAAAATTCCGGGTAACTTTCTCGGCATATTGGCAGTATAACTAGAACCTAAGTAGCTTGAGTGGATCACAGTGTAAAGTCACACAAAAGACTACTGATGAGTTGGTGTAGCGACTAATGAAACAGTCTGTATAGTCAAAGCTGTTGTGATTGGCTCTATACAGAGCCGTTGTTGTTGTTGTTGTTGTTGTTGTTGGCTGTCGCCTTCTTTGTTCTTCATGTTGTCTTGTTCTCAACATGATTGGCCTAGAGCTCAAAAACTCGTTTTCAATTTAAATAATGAAAGGCCGTATTCAAAAATATTAAGATTTAAAAAAATAAATTTTTTGAAATTAATGAATAATTAGAATCTGAAAATATTAGCGTTAAATTTGAAAATATTGATTTGTTACAATTAAATCCATATCATTATGAAACTTACATTTTTGACCATAATAAAAATAATAACAATAACATTTCTAACGTATAAAGTCATTTTTGCTACTATACATTTAGAAAAATCCTCACAGAAAACAAGTGAGATTATTCTAGAAGATTTGACTGATCAAATCGAGCAATTGGATGGACGTCTTGAATTATCTATATTAATAAAAATCATTTTCTGTTTGTTTGACTACAATACAAATCTTAACGGCTGAACGGATTTAACTCAAATTCGGCTCACATATTACTTGAATCCTAACTTAGGTTATGGCATACTAAGTTTTGACCACGCCTCTTCCGCCCCTTTAAAAGTAACGCAAATCTAACTACTTGCGTATTTTTTTCAAGCGAAAATGCTCAATTTATTAATTTTAAGAAAATACCGTTATTTTGATACCAAAAACATTCACATATCTTTAAAATTGGACAAACTTCTGGTACAACGTCTTTTTCTAATAACATCGTTTCCTTAGAATAACAAATAAAACTATCAGAAATTCGTATATTTTACTTGCGATGCAAATTACTCCGTTGTTTTTGAATATATTTCATTCAAATTTTTTTCGTTGATAAACTCAATTCAAGCACTTAACAAAAACAATTTAAAGAGTACCGTTATCTTAGCGGATATATTTTTAATATTTATTTCAAAAAAGGTCCAAAATATTGACTTTTTACTCAAAAAATGACACAAAAGTTGTTTTTGTTGTTAAAATAATAAAAACTCAAATTTGCATTTTCGACTACCTCTTACATGACATAGCGTTTTATAGCAAAAATGCTTCCAATTTTACAGAAAAATTTATTGTCTATTTCTGTCATCAACAAACATGACCCTACCCCAGTGATTTTTTAAAGAAATTATTTTTTCAAAAGTTGTTTTTATTCTTTTTATATAATAGTTAAGCTCAAAGAATAATTTATGTGAAAATATTATACCAGTATCTCTCTCCGATCAAAAGTTATAGCAATAAATATATTTTTAGACACAAACCCAGCTGTTTTTCGAATGCTTATCTATATTAATAAAAATAATTTTCTGTGAACATTAAAACTACTGGGAAACTGTAACGGGCAGTGTAAAATGACGGTGGTGTCAAACTATGAGTCTAAGAAAAGTTTTGAATACACCTATTATGTGCCCATATAGTTGCAGGGTGCAGCAACGCGCGCCGGGAAAAGGCTAGTAATATAATAAATATTAAAAATTTTGCACTCCATACAAAATTATTCCTTTACGAAACGGGGACGTTTCTTAAAGGAAAGGGGACATTTCTTAAATCCTCTAATAAGAAATTCTTAGTTAGTTATAAGTACGATTCATGTTGGCACGTAAGCTATGATGAAATAATAAAATAAAATATTTTTTTTTTAAACAATACTCGGTTTAAAATGTGGCGTCCGTGGCGTAGTTGGTTCGAACCCCAGCAGCGACAGAAAATTATTTGAATTAAAATAATTTTTCTGTACGGCCGCCACCTCTCTGCAGACAATGGCAAACCTCAGAGAGTAATCAAAATACCATGTAAGGCTTCTTGAGAACAAGAACATTCTTCCGTTCATCGCCGTTCGGAGTCGGCGTTAAGCCTGTAGGTCCGGTTCTCGGTCAATTGTGTACAAATTTAATAACACGCACAACACAATTAATCATAAGAAGCTAGGTCAAAGTCCCTTTAAGGGCTGAAATGGCCAGTTATTTTTTTTTTTTTTTACTCCTTTTAAAATATTAATTTGCATACCAAACTGCAATAAAGCAAAAAGTAAATGTGGATTCGTTAGTGGCTGCCATCAAAGAAATTGTGACAATATGAAAAGCGGATATTTCACCTGTGCTCGCTAAATTGGCCGAATCAGATTAAAAAAAATAATTTTTCTTATCTGTATTTTCAATTTTTTTCTCATTTACATGAAAACTATTTATCAAATAGTTCCATTTATAGTAGTTCCTCACAACATCCCACAATTTTTGAAAATCCAAAAATCCCATATTTTTCAGGCTTCAGGAAAATTAGGCAATTAAATAAGCTAAAAAAAAGGTATACAAAAAAAATATTTACTTTTGAGGAAGTTATCGTCCAAAAACAAAACCTGTCTCACAACAAACCACCCATTTGACCCTACACAAAAACAAAAATTTTCAGGAGAACAAAAAAACTGTTTTAGTCGCTAATTAGCAACAATTTTGATGAACTCATCTTCTACCATGTGAGCAAAAAGTATCTATTAAACGTCACAACTTCTTATCTTATTTTTTAACCTCATTCTATTAGAAAATGCTAGTGGAGCGAAAAAAAACACCTTTGCGTTTTTCATATATATTGTGGGTGCTCTAATATATAAATATGTATATACACTTTTGCACTTTACTTTTAGGCATCACATAGAAAACTTACTTTCTTTGCTGAAGATTGTTGCGCTTTCTTTTGTTTTAATATACAATACTTAAGGAAAAGTAAGACCTTATTGCAGATCTGCAGAACAAGACCTTTCTATTGATACCCCATTTATGAAAATTGCATTTACGGTATAGATTTGATGGTCATCACAAAAAAAGCGCTTGTGTAGTAATAATATAGATAATCTATATTAATAAAAATCATTTTCTGTTTGTTTGACTACAATACAAATCTTAACGGCTGAACGGATTTAACTCAAATTCGGCTCACATATTACTTGAATCCTAACTTAGGTTATGGCATACTAAGTTTTGATCACGCCTCTTCCGCCCCTTTACAAGTAACGCAAATCTAACTACTTGCGTATTTTTTTCAAGCGAAAATGCTCAACTTATTAATTTTAAGGAAATCCTGTTCTTTTGATATCAAAAACATTCGCATGTCTTTAAAATTGCACAAACTTCTGGTACAACGTCTTTTTCTAATAACTTCGCTTCCTTAGAATAACAAAAAAACCATCAGAAATTCCTATATTTTGCTTGCGATGCAAATAACTCCGTTGTTTTTGAAGATATTTCATTCCAATTTTTTTCGTTGATAAACTCAATTCAAGCACTTAATAAAAACAATTTAAAAGGTACCGTTATCTTAGCGGATATATTTTTAATATTTCTTTCAAAAAAGGTCTAAAATATTGACTTTTTACTCAAAAAATGACACAAAAGTTATTTTTGTTGTTAAAATAATAAAAACTCAAAATTGCATTTTCAACTACCTTTTACATGACATAGCGTTTAATAGCAAAAATGCTTCCAATTTTACAAAAAAATTTATTAACTCTTTCTGTTATGAAAAAACATGACCCTTCCCCCAGCGATTTTTTTAATAAATTAATTTTTTTTCAAAAGTTGTTTTTATTCTTTTTACAGAATATGTAGTTAAGATCCAAGAATAATTTATGAGAAAAAAATTATACCAATACCTCTTTCTGATCAGATCAATTTAGTTCAGCTTATATCCCATTATTTGCATTTTTAAAAATATTCAAACGAGGACTAGAGGACCCAAGTAAGACTGGGTATATCAGCTAGTAGTATATATTTATCTTACCCATTACGCTTCCATCCTTGTCGGTTGTATATTCGATATAAGCCATATTAGATTCCTCTATTCTCAAGTTTCCAATATTGAAGTCTTTTGGGGGTTTTGGTAAATGCTCAGTTACAAACCATTGCAAATGAGGCCAGCCTTTAAGTTTTGAAACTTCGCCAGTAGCTGACTTTGGCAAGCCTTTTAAGCACGCTTCTGATGTTAAAGCTAAGCTAATTCCACACGAGCTTAAAAGAAATCCAATTTGTTGTGGTGGTGTATCAGAACTAGAAAGTGGCAGTTCAATTGGAAGTGGGACCAATCCACGGAATAAACATCCATACCATGCAGTGATGAAACTAATAACGAGCAAAAACATTTTTTATTTATAACTGAAGTACAAAAAATTTGATACTGAATGAGTAAATATAATCCATATTAGAGAATAAAGAACACTACAAGAAAATAACAAAATACATACAGCAGCAATTTTTTTATATCTTTCGACGCAAGCAATACCATTGGTGGTGGCTTTAGCATATGGCCCAACTGCGCTCAGGCCCACTGTGGCAAATTTTGGAAAAATAATAGATTTTTCTAGTACTTTTTAGTATTTTTTTATTGCTTGGATTAAAAAAAAAATATTTAAAAACTATTTTAGTTTTTTAATATGTAAAAACAAACACTGGAAATTTAGTTTGTGTGATGTTCAAAGTTCAATAAAAGGATTTCCACGAGAGTAATCCCAGAAGTATTCGAACTGACGTATTAATGGTGGTTCTTGTTTGAAAAGAATGACTGGTAAAAAGCTACAACCTTATAAAGCTTAAAATTGAAGTTTGACACCGCTACGTTGTTCAGTATTTGTTTTAAAGCCATAAAAGTTAACGCTCTCAGTGAATTTATGAACATGGAAAAAATTGGTCAAATTGGAAAAATTTATCAAAAGGATCCAGCCCATATCTGTAATACTCCTATATTGGCAGCAACATGAATTTTCAATGAATTTCAACTACGAAATCAAAGAGAGATAGCCTACATACGATTTTTTTGTTTGTATTAGTATATTTGAATAAATGAAAATTACTACAAACAAGAAAATGTTAAATCGCCACAGGGTCGGTTGTTTAGAAAAACATAAAACAAAACAGAATATACATGTTTGTTTTGCATAAATCATAGGTACGCACCAATATAAAACAATTATAACACCAACGCGTTAAATATATTTAAAATTTAAAAAGAAAAATTCAAGCAAGCAAAATTTAATTCATAAAAATTCAAACAACAAATATTTTAAATGAAATTTTTGTCAATGAAAACACCGCTCCTGAGTTTTTGACGTGACGAAGTTACGTTGTACTGCTCTTGTTTCCAAAAAAGTTGAAAAATTAATTTTTTAAAAATTCATCTGCGTTGCATTGAATTGTTACTCGCTGAGTATAAGAGCTATGATTAAAAAAATGGTATGACCGTAATTCTTTGACTTCATTATAAAAACAAAACAAAAATTCAAAATATCATCGGGACGCGGTGGGAGCTGCTTAAGCAACGCAACTGAAAATTTGTTACATGGAATTATTACTCGCTGAGTATTAGTGCTAGGATTAAAAATACGATACGCCAATAAAGGCCTACTGTACGCCTTAACAACAATATTAGACAAAAGATTTTTGTCGCCATGGGGACGCTGAGAGAGCCGCTCAAAGATTGATAACGCAACATTCATGCAGCGGCGTTGCATTGAATTTTTACTCAATGTGTGTATAACCTACGATAAAAGTTTAAAAAGGAAAATGAAGGTTTTATACATGGCTTTACGACAAAAATAAAAAAAAAAAATTCCGGCGTCGTCAGGTCGTGAATATAGCAGCTTATGTAACAGAAATGTAATATCGTTGCATGGAATTATTACTCACTCAGGAGGAGTGCTACGGTATACTTTGTTTTACGAAAGCATGGATGTGTTATTACGCTTCACAACTAAATTACAAAAAAAATTCTTGTTGTCATGATTTCAGGGATGCAATCACATAATGCAGTAAAAATGCTACAGCCATGAAAAAAACGTTGCATGGATTTTTAACTCTGTGAGTACTGGTGCAACGGTAAATTTTAAGGAACGAAAACGAAGGTGAGGTCTTCGGGCATATGACAAAAATAAAAAAAAAAATTGACGGCGTGTCAAAGACACTCAGGGAACTGCCTAATGTGACGCATATGCATCACTTTTGCTGGATTAATTGAAATTAGAGCACAACCAATAGCAAGCAAAAAAGCTAAAAGAAAAGCACCAACTCCAAATCCAACACCAACACCAACACCAACATCAACACCAACACCAACTGCAACATCAACACCAATCTCAACACCAACACCAACCCCAACACCAACACCAACATCATCACCAACACCAACACCAACACCAACACCAACACCAACATCAACATCAACATCAACATCAACATCAACATCAACATCATCAACATCATCAACATCAACATCAACATCAACATCAACATCAACACCAACACCAACACCAACACCAACACCAACACCAACTGCAACATCAACACCAATCTCAACACCAACACCAACCCCAACACCAACACCAACATCATCACCAACATCAACATCAACATCAACATCAACATCAACATCAACATCAACATCAACATCAACATCAACATCAACATCAACATCAACATCAACATCAACATCAACATCAACATCAACATCAACATCAACATCAACATCAACATCAACATTAACAACAACAACAAGAAACTTCGTCACGTCAAAACCTACGGGTGTGTCCACGGCACAGCCAACTCTTTTTTTTACTATGAAATAAAATTTCGGGTACATTCGTTTATATTTTTTCTCGCTCATATAACAATATATCTGCACTCTAATGTTGGCGAATGTACCTTGAATGTACTGCCAATATAGAAGTATTACATATATGATCCAGCCCAACCAATATCAGAACGAAGATAGATTCTTCTCAGAGGGAGTCTGCTTCTTTGTTTACAACAATAAAGTATTGATTGGGTGGCATAGTTTAAACGAAGCCATAAGGGCTGCCAAGACGAATATCGCAGTGGCTGACCAAATAAGGAAATCACGCCAGAAATGGTATTGGATGACAGTCGACTGAAAGAGCGCGAGGTAACAGACATGATAGGCATTTCAAAATATGCTATACATCGCATATTGACTAAAAATTTGGACATGAGAAAGCTGTCCGGGTGCTGCGATTACTCGCAATGGAACAAGAACAGCGTCGTGAGGATGTTTCAATCGAGTGTTCGACAAAATGCAAATAAAGCAAATTTTACGTCGATTCATAACCATGGGTCCATTACTTAATACCTAAGACGAAGGCTTAGTGAAAACAATGGACTGAAAGGGAAGAATCGACTCCAAAGAAGGCGAAGACAGTTTCATCTCCAAGCAAGGTCATGTTTTTAGCGATGTACGTACACTAAGGGGAAAAAATATTAAATTTATCCAAAAACTGTTTTAATTTATCCAAAAAACGAGTCGTTTTTGCACCAATAACGCATTTGCTTAAATCTACTACGTAAATATTTAAAATTTATTTAAATACTTTTTTAATTAAATAAAATATTAAAATATTTAAACAGAATTAATAAAAAATATATTAAAATTATGCACGAATTTTTTTAAAAGTCTTTCAAATACTTAAAAAAAAATAAAACTATCGCATTTAAAGAATATTTATATAAAAATATTGAAATTAAAAAATAACATATTTCAATATTTCCCACGAGCTGCGTCCATCAAATGCCATTTGGTAGCATATTTTATATTCTTTTTTCGTTCTCTAATTTATACTACTTTTGACAGTTGTTGCAATATTATTGCACCAAATGTCAAAATAGTATAAATTAGAGAAAAAAAAATTAAAAATAAAATAAACATAAAAATATGCAGGCAAATGACAACCGGTGCAAGACATTCGTGAGAAAATGTCCGGTTGTCACTCAAACCTTACAAAAATTTATTTTGCGATCATCAATCGCACTCACAAAGAATCCTGGCCAAACATGCGGCTATATTACCCTTGCAACAATAACTAAATGAGAATTATAAGAACTAAGGTTGCAACTGCAAGAAATAAACTCCAGGAACAGAGTGCGATGCTGTTGCTGCTTGCTTGTATGGAATATGTGTGTACGTGTGTGGTATAAATAAAATTCAAATACGGGAAAAAAACGAGTTGTGAGGAAAACATTCGATTTATTCACGTAAATATTTAAATAAAATTTATTTTCAGGCGTGGATAATGCTAATTATTTCCCTTAATGTAGAATATTCTTATTTATTTATTTATTTCAAAGATGTATACAATAATTAATTACTATATAATTTCAATTAAGCAGTACTAGCATCTAAGGTTTTCGACTGGCCGATAATAATAATCAGGGCCCAGATTTTGTTGACTTTACCTTTTTTATTTTTTTATAAAAGAATTATACGTTTTGAGTATTTCTGCTTTTTTTTTGCCTTTTTTGTACTTTTCAAATTTAGTTAACATTTCACCGAAGTTTTTTAAAGTATTCATTAATCTATAAGGTGGAAACAATTTTTAAATGTATTATTTTTTCTGGTGGCAACACTTCAACAAACATTCAACAAGTATGTTTTTCATTTAGTTGTAACTGCTCCAAATAATGTGTTAGAAGGAGACAGCTCTAGTCTAGAGAAATAGTTAACAGTAAACTTTGTTTTGAGTGGCATATTTGAAAAAAAGATTTTAACCTTAAACCCGTTTATCGGGTCATATTGTCCCGAGGCACTTTTCATTTGCAAAAAAAAACACATATTAAAAATAAAATAAGAAAAAATTACCCATTGTATTTGTTTAACTTTTATCTTTGCAACCAAAATGAAAAAATTGTACATATGTGACACATGTACAAAGCAGAGACAAAAAGCTAACATGTGCACTATACGTTTATCTGGGTAAAAATGATTAAATGAAACTCTACCATACGATTTGTAAGAAGGATCAGTTTTTGTAGTACTTTTTTTCACTACTTTTAGCTGTTGTGCAATGCTTTCTAAATTTTTTTGTGAATGTGAGTACATTGGAAGAGACAGCATTATTCCATCGTTGGCGTATGTACTTTTCATACTTATGTACACTAGAGTGTCCCTTATTTTGCGATTTTTGGAAATGTCAAGGGGCTGAAAGGTTTTTTTATGCGTTTTTATATTCTAAGAACGAAACTAAAAAAATTTTTTTTTTACGACAACGTTTACCCGTGCCAATCGGGCCCGAAAGTTTCGAAAAATGCCCATATTAGACCATATTTGCACAAATTAAAAATAAAATCTTTTCTCTGCTTTTTATAAATGTTTTACATTTTTTGGAACACATACATAAGAAATATGATATCTACAAAGTTTTTTTATGGTGGGCGTGGTTACCGCCCCTGCTTCGTCGAAATTTCTCCCGCAGCCTTTTCCCACTTTTTCATGAAATTAGTGCAACTTAGGTATTAATATCAACAATAAATAAATACATTTTTATTATGCTAAAAGTATGATTACATTTCATTAAATTCACATTATGTACTTACAAAAATTAAAAATAAATTAAAAAACTAGTATTTTAACCTGCGGCGGGCGCGCAACAAGCTAATACCTACAAGCAGTCTTATTGCGGCTTTTCAAGCGAAATCATAGTTTTTTTTTTTATAAATAAAAAATATCAAAAACCAAAAATGTATGCCCCTGGAGGGTTAAATTATAATAAGAAATACAAATTAATTAAAAAAGACAGATCCTTATTTGGAGCTTTTATGCTATTCATTATTATCGGAATCCGTCAAGCCTGTATTTTTGTAGTTCTACTATACATCAAAGTCTGTTTTGAAGCTACTAATAGCATAAAACCTCCAAATCAGGATCTGTCTTTTTTAAAAGATTTGGTCGCATACAAGACAATTAACAAAAAATATTCATTGCAGCAAGTCAAAAATTTGGTCGGCATCTTTGGTACCTTGGCGAAGAACTTGTAGCACTCGCTTTTTTCGATGATGCAGTTTCTATTGAGAGAAAACGCAGTATGGTGACAGCATTGCAAGCTCAGAAGTTTCCATGTAATCATCCAATCGCAAACCCAAATTCTTTAAATGAATGGACAAAAAATATTTAGATTGTTTTGCATCTTGTCGAACAACAAATCTATTTCGTAGGTTTAGTTTTACATGCAATTTTTTAAAATATGATTCTGACGAATGGGAAAAAGATGAAGAATACCAGAGAGTAAAAAATTGTTTTAAAGATCTTTGTATTGTAAATGATGTTGCGGAGCGTGGGGTACAACTTGCTCAAGAATTTCTCGAGCTTACAAAATCAGAAGCGCAGCTTCAAAACCAACTAATTGTTGCCCAAAATACTTAAAAAATATACTCGAACTGTCAAAAAAAAAAAAAAAAAAAAAATACATGCTCTTAAAAAAAACTTAAAATTAATTTGTATTTCTTATTAAAAATTAACCCTTCAGGGGGCATATATTTTTGGTTTTTGATATTTTTTATTTATAAAAAAAACTATGATTTCGGTTGAAAAGCCGCAATAAGACTGCTTGTAGGTATTAGCTTGTTGCGCGCCCGCCGCAGGTTAAAATACTAGTTTTTTAATTTATTTTTAATTTTTGTAAGTACATAATGTGAATTTAATGAAATGTAATCATACTTTTAGCATAATAAAAATGTATTTATTTATTGTTGATATTAATACCTAAGTTGCACTAATTTCATGAAAAAGTGGGAAAAGGCTGCGGGAGAAATTTCGACGAAGCAGGGGCGGTAACCACGCCCACCATAAAAAAACTTTGTAGATATCATATTTCTTATGTATGTGTTCCAAAAAATGTAAAACATTTATAAAAAGCAGAGAAAAGATTTTATTTTTAATTTGTGCAAATATGGTCTAATATGGGCATTTTTTCGAAACTTTCGGGCCCGATTGGCACGGGTAAACGTTGTCGTAAAAAAAAATTTTTTTAGTTTCGTTCTTAGAATATAAAAACGCATAAAAAAACCTTTCAGCCCCTTGACATTTCCAAAAATCGCAAAATAAGGGACACTCTAATGTACACATACACGTACGAAAACAGCTTTTTGTTTGGATCTGTTGTGCACGTCTTCTGGTATTTGCGTTATATCATGCTAAAAATCAAAAGCGATGCAACACTCCAATGAAACAATCAATAAGGCCGTGTATTATTCGGAAACTTTTCACTCGTGGTAGAGAAGAAGTTACTGACTTTAATACAATTATGTAAAAATATAATTGTAATATTTACTGTGCCAAAAGGACGATGATGTTTTGACAACTAGAAATTTACACTTTTTGATTTTGGTAGTGTATTAGCGTAAGAATTTAACCCTTAAATGCATAGCGTGCCATATATGGCACAACCAAAGAATTTATGCCCATGTCTGAACAAGAGTAATTTTAGGAAAAATAATGAACCTAATGACCTCGAGTCGCAAGCTCACAAGTGTTTTTTTTCTATTTTTGCTTGTGTCAAAAATTCTCTTGCCGATTGTCAAAATTTACATAAGCCCCTGGGGCTACATGCATTTTTGGCAGTCATATTCACCTCACAAGTGCCAAATATTCTCATTCAGACTGTCGAAATTTCGTCATCTGAGTGAATAGTTTCCAAATAGCACACGGCCTAAGAATTTCTTTGAGTTTGATTGGTATGAAGCCAAAAAGCCTTACAGAATCGCTTACAGAAGAAATAAATAAATGATTTCCAATTCAAATGATTTTTTTGTTCATTCTTGTTTCATTTACTGTTTTTACTAGGACAAGAAGCCACGACGTAGATGTGAAGCATATAAGGGTAACAGCAAAACAAAGGATAATAAAATGGTTTTACCTTCGCAAATACAAGGAACCTGATATATTGGAAGATGACGATGATAATGATGGAGCAGATTCATCAATGCACATCAAATACAGCTCAATCAAAGCGACATTATCAATCGGTTATAAATCTTTGTTTTTTTTTTTTAATTTTGTTTTGTGTTTTTTTTTTCTCAACATTCATATGTGAATTGCAAATTTTTCAAACATATATTTAAAAAAAAAACAAATATTAAAATAAATATTTCATAAAATAACAACACTTTAATTTTAACTCATTGAAAAATGTAAAATTTCCATACAAAATACACTACGGGTCAATATGACCCAGATAAACGGGATTATGTTGTAAAACATGTAAACGGGTCTAAGGTTAAATTCTTCAGAATTCTACTTTTTAAGTTCTACTTTTTATTAAAGTTCTCCTTGTGCAAATAAAACAAGAAATGCCTAAATACGCTACAAGTAAGTCCAGCAATCTACGAAATCTCGTAGAAAAGTTTGGCAACGATTCATTTTCCACGGATGACAAAACTTTGCTTTGCAAATTGTGTGGGATTGCGGTAAACGGCGAAAAAAAATATTTTGTAGACCAACACATTCCAAGAAAGGAACACCAGCAAGCCATGCAACTAGTTGAAAAAAGGGCGCAAACTATTAAGTTATTAGAGTTAAATTTTATTTAAAACTATTTATTAAAGATAAATATTGATGTTACAATGTTTGAAGCTGCGATAAGAATGAATAAAGAAAACAAAAAGCAAAAGGAGAATCAAGATAAAAACAATGTTGCAATGTTAACAAAAACTAGAATGTTAAGAAAGGGATTTTTTCTAATCTTACAAATAAGTAATTAATGGTTTATATTCAACACTCCCAATTTTTGTTAACATCCATAACACCAATTAAGGAGCGTAGAGACTCGAAACAATTCTTTAGTAGAGCCTTAGTAAAAATATTTGCAATCTTTTGATGCGTTGATAGGTATTGTAAGTTGAAACAGCCGTCCTGGAACCTCTCTCGTATGAAATGATACCTCATGTCTATATGCTTACTTCTTTTGTGGTACTCTGGATTTTTAATGATGCGAATAGCGCTTTGGTTGTCCATATATAATGTTATATTGTTGTTTGTATTGAATGGTAATAAGTTTGCATATAGTCGTTTCAGCCAACTCTTTAACTGCTTCGGAAGCAGCTATATATTCTGATTCCATCGTAGATAGAGATACACATTTCTGCCGCCCACCACTCCAACTTATAATACCATTGTTGTAAAGAAATGCTGATCCTGACGTAGATCTACGAGTGTCAAGATCACCTGCATAATCTGCATTGCTATATCCACATTAACTATTTTTGCCCTTGATTTTATAAAATATTCCAAACCTTATTGTGCCCTTTACGTATTTCAAAATACGTTTTAGTGCTTTTTCGTGTGTTATAGTAGGATTTTCCAAGTAACAACTGACATTTTCAATAGCATAACTTATATCGGGTCGCGTTGCTACCGCAAGATACATTAAATTTCCCACTAGCTGCCGATATAAAAATTTACCAGGCTTTGAATCTAAAGAGCTGCTCAAAACTTGATTTGGGTCACTCGGTGCTGCCACTGGAAAACAATCCTTTGCATTAAACTTTTGCAAAATTCTTTGTGAGTATGCTAATTGATGAATAAAAATAGAACCGTCATGGAATCTCACAATTTCAAACCCCAGAAAACATCCGACTTCCATAAGTTTAATCTGAAATTAAATCTTATGATTAGAAACTGCTGTTATACTTGCCGAATCATCACTGTATATTATGCCGTCGTCAACATATATCGTCAAGAAAGTCATGCTGCCACCATCCCGATTCACAAATATACATGGTTCTGCTTCGCTTACTTTGAACCCAAAGCATTCTATGAAGTATTTGAATTTTTGATTCCAGCACCGTGATGCTTGTTTAAGTTTAGGGCCTTTTCTTTAACCTGCATACTCGTCCACTGTCGTCATCAAAACCAATTGGCTGCCACATGTATATCTCTTCATCGAGATCACCATTTAAAAATGCCGTTTTGACATCGAACTGGATTATTTTCATTTTTCTCTCAGTTGCTATACTCAAAATTGACCGCAACGAAGTAAAACGTACCACAGGACTAAATGTCTCCATATAATCAATCCCATACTCTTGAGTAAAACCTCTTACAAGTCGTGCTTTGTATCTAACCATAGAATCATCTGCATTTTGCTTTATTTTAAAAACCCATTTGTTGTCAATCACTTTTTGGTTAGTTGGTTTTTCAACAAGAATCCTAGTTTCATTTTGGCAAAGCGAATCATATTCCTCTTTCATTGCTTCTGACCATTTGTTGTGATCTGGTGATTTTTTAGCTTCCTCGTGAGATTTTGGCTCTATAATGGATACTAATGCCGTTGCCATTAAAGCACTTTCTTTACCACTGCGCAAACGCGATTCTAAAATATTGTTTTCATCGATATGGTCCACCTTTGTTGAACGCTCTGGTATAACTTCAATATTTGACTGCTGTTTAGCTTCTATTCCAACATCCTGATGAACTCCATTCTCAGTTTCATCTTCAACAATGGTAACTGTCGTCGGTTTGTCAGCTAAAAACTGAACATCACGTGCTACTTTTATACAATTTGTATCATCCATAACTCGGTAACCTTTGTAAGTTTCATCGTGACCCACAAATATACACTTCTTTGCCTTAACGTCTAATTTCGATAGCTTTTGTTTAGGAATGTGCACGTACACTTCAGACCCAAATATCTGAAAATTATCATAATTTGCTGGCTTGCCAAACCAAACATCAAAAGGTGTTTTATCCTTCAATGTGCTTGTTCCCGTTCGATTTAATATGTACACCGCTGTTTGAACGGCCTCCGCCCAAAGTTTCACATTATGACTTTTTGTATGAATCGTGGATCGTGCTAACTCCATTATTGTGCAATTTTCACGCTCAATACTACCATTTTGTTCTGGTGTATACGGTACTGACCGACGAAGATGAATTCCGTTTTCTTCTATAAGCAATATTTTTATTGGATGGTTACACTGCTTTTCAGAAGTTCTCACGACGACTTTAAGTTTTTCAATAACCTCTGACTTACTTTTAAGAAAAAAAAACACAAATCGAAAATGAGAAAAGTCATCTTTAAATAGCAGAAAATATCTCGAGCCTCCAAAAGAATTCTGCTCCATTGGTCCGCAAACGCCAGCATGAAAAATTTCGCCACATTTTGATGATTGCTTAGCTCGTAAATCAAAACTTAATCTGTGTTGCTTGCCAAATGCGCAACCTTCGCAATAGAATTCTTCATCAATAAAATCAATGTTATTTTTCTTTCAAAAATTTCGCACATGTTTCAAATTTTGATGCCCAAGCCTCTCATGCCAAATCCGCAATGAGCTACATAATTTTAAAAATCATTTGAACCATGCCTGCTTTTCTGCAACCAATTGCAACTACTTTGTTTCTATCAAACAATTTAAAACAGCTCCTATCTGACCAACTTGTATGCCCATTATCCATTGCCTTAGTTGATGAAAATAAATTTGCGCACAATTGCGGTGAATATAAAACATCCTTTAATATTTTTTCAATCCAATTTGTCCCAGTAAAGGATAAAATTTGTATGCTACCATGTCCAACTGCATTCATTGTCTTTCCATCACCAAGTAAAACTTCAATTGGGTGGTGCAATTCAGTATAAGTACAAACCACTTACGATTTTTACATATTTGGCTTGTGGCTCCTGAATAGACATACCAACTATCGCTTTCCTTCAATGATTGAACAACGTCACCAAAAAAAGCCTTGTCATCGAGTCTAGAAGTTGAATCTAAAACGGAATTTTTTGCTATGGCAGACTTTACCCTGCAAGTACGTTTCCAGTGACCAAAACCTCCACACTTAAATCATTTGCTCTAGCGTTTGGCCTTGTGGTTAGTCTGTCTTTTTACAACATTAGCATTATGCCTTGCTACCAGCGCACAGTGTTCGAAAATGCTAATTTACGAGCTACTTCAATTGTAATTGCTATAACTACTGTAATATTGGAGATAGGGTCTTAAAATTTGGTAAGCCGGTAGACAAGGACTGTTTAAAGTACATTTAAAAAAGTTGGTGAAATTGAATAAAAGGGCGTGGCACCGCAATATATACACTTTAACTTGGCAAATATTGATACTAGGGTGTTGAAATTTTGCACATGAGTTTGCGTGGCCTTTTGTAAACAGGTTGCAAAAAGTGGGCGTAAATTTGAAAAGGGGCGTGGCTTTATATAAAATGCTATACGCCTTGCAATATCACCGCAAGTGCAATGAATATACAATATATCGACAAAAATGGTGTCTAAGCATTTTCAGCAGTAAGGGCACCATGTATACTTAGTATGGCCAGATATGACTACAAATTGCATTAAAGGAATCAAAAATAAGCACAGAATAAAAATCACGAAAAACACCAAAAAAGTATACAAATTTAATATAATAATTATACAAAATTTTTTAAAAGAATCAAAACATTGATTGCTTTATTAAAAACTCATAAAAAATTCATAACATAATGGTACAAGTAAACAGCTTTGAATGATAATTATTCAATGTCACTACATTTACTAATTGATGTCTCTGGTTCTTCCAACAAAGTTAGTACCTCATGTGTCAATGACGATGTTTTTTTTTGTTGGTAGTGGCCTAATGCTAGATATAAAAAGGTCAGATTTTGCTTCGGACCAATTTTTCTTGTTTTATGCTCTCGATAGAATTTGCATTCTTTATACCTGGATTCTAAAGCCTCTTCGCACTGCTGTCCTATGGAAGTCAATAGAGACTGCATAACGTCCGCACCATGCAGTAATATTTTGTGAACACTGGTGGGCATCTTGTACCATGGGTACAAGGAAACTAAATGTCTTACCGTACTCAGAGCATATATCTTAAAAGATGAGCTTTTATCTTGAACCAACACGAAAGCGCTTGCAAAATCACAGAGAATCTATTGATCAAATTCTCGTCCACTCCCGTGACCTCTGATACGAACTTCATTCACATCCTTAAAAAAATCTTAGTATTAACGTCGTTTGCAGTCCCGCAACATTGTTTCACCAACTCAACTAGAAGACTGGTTCGTTGTCGAAATTGATTTATTTCGTAAGTTTTCTTATGTTCCATTGCCTCTTTGTCACATTTTTGCATTCGCCACTTCTTCGAGCTTAATCTGCACGAGATATGAAGTATGCACAAAAAATCGGATATGTGCATGCAGTGTGGATAATCCGCACGAAAAGATGTCAATGTTACAGGGAAATCTTAAAACCTCATCTATATTATTCAAAAATTAATATTATATGGAATTATTATTAATTATAGAATATTATTTTGGCAAAGAAAATATACCCTGACTCTTCTAGGGTTAGGCTATTGCAAGAGTTCTGTACCTCTGTGCACTTATGCGCAACTTTGTGCCACAAAAAATTAATACCAGTTCTTAGTTAAATATATGTACAAAAATACAAAAAACAAAATTTTATATTTCAAGACGATGTGACGAGCAAAACTTGGCCGCGCAACTTTTGCGCACACAAAGCGCTAACCGAAACACCAACAGAATATCTTTATATATACTAAATGTATTTAATATATATTCTATTCTATCTTATATTCTTTAATATATTCTATCAATTAAGTTATAAATTAAATCTATTAAAATCCTGATTCACCTTTTCTAAATTACTTATGATTCTATGTTTGATTATTTTGATAGAATTAAGACTTAGTTATTTTCAAACCATAAATGAATACTTACCCTGTAGAAGCTTTAGCTATGTATTAGGCCTGTGCGAGTAGTTCGATCTTCGAGTAACTCGGCACGATTCAAGTCGAGTAACTCGAATCGAAACTCGTCTCGAATAACTCGATTATTCGAGTAACTCGATGGTACTCGAGTAACTCGGAGGTTTTCGAGTAACTTAATGTTTTCGAGTATTTTGATTTTTTTTTCAGTTCCTGTTAATGCTGTTGATCTCAATCAGTGTTGTGACATATTTTTTTTTAAATTAATATTTAAAATCACTTATAACATTTTACCGACTCCTAACTGTAATAATGTTATATTATTTTGAAATTAAAGGTAATTAGTAACAGATAACTATTATCTTTTGAATTAAATTTTAACATACAGAAAAAAACGTTGAAAAAAACCAATTAAGTTTATCTTGTATATAATCGTAATTAAATAATTAGCCAAAAAGTAACAACATTACTGGAAGTTATTACTTCTGCTGAGTAATTAGTTATATTGCCGGTTAAGGGACAAAGAAATAATATTGCCTAACATATTTTATTTCTTAGCGTTACAGTCACAACACTGATATCAAGCGACATGGAAACATATGTATGTGATGTGATCAGAAATATGAATGTATGTGAGTGCTTTCCCTCATCAGTGGAAACACCCAGTAGAAAATAAAACAGCATGGATTTTTCAACATATATCTGAACCATCATTATGTTAAGGGTTTTCACTACATTTGTTAGGTCCAGTTAATTTGCTGCACTTAACAAATTGGTTAAGTCTTGTCAAAATTTTGTATGGGAAAAGACTTAGCTGCTTGTTAGCAAGTAAACAAGCTCAGCACCGTATTTTTGCTTAGTAGATATTATTGCTTAAGTCGGATACGTCAAGCTTATTGAGTGAAGTGACGAATCGTTTTGGAAATGACTTCTAATAAGGTTATTTCTAATAAATTATTTTTGATTTACAGCTTCAAGCTCTAAAACTGCACTTTATTAATAAAAAAATAAAAATTTTGTAAGAGTTGATAAAGATATAAAACATTTCATCAAATGTATCAAAAGTATTAATTTTTAGTTTCTGTGTACTGGTTACACGAGTAATTTAAACCACATATATTTTGCTGCATTGAAAGTTGTCAAAGTAGCATTACCAAACAATTTTTGCAAAATAAATCTTTTTCGGTTAAGAAAGTAAGGAGGTAAGAAAGTAAAACTTCTATTAAATTAAGCATTTTAATCACTTATTTATTTATTTATTAACCAAATGCTGATATTTGGCATATTAATGCTGCTGGCATATCAGTTTTAGCATGTGCGTTCACGCCAACAGCTGCTAACTTTAACAATTTAGCAACTTAATAGGACTTAACAAATTTTACTGAATACCCTTGTTGTGTTATACTGAAGCGATGTTTTAGTTAAAGGCCTTGTTTTGTCCAAATGTAAAGAAAATGAGGTAATAACACAGCCACGGGTTTGGGGATCAAACCAAATATAATAACAATAAAGAAATGTTTTGTTATGTTATGGTAGCTTGCGTTATAATTTTATATTATTTGAGTTCCAATGCATGGATTTCAATATTTTGGGAATATGTTCCATTTCCTATTGGGTTTGAATGTTTAGAATACTCATGAGTTTTGACTCAGCTGATCACAGTGGAATGGTTTTAAAAATCATCGCATATATTTATTGTGTGTACACAGAAAAAAAAGAGTAGAACTTTTACCTAAAAATGTAGTCAATTCAGCTAAAGTAATCCGGTGATTTTCAGTCAACGAATTTGATTAGGTGCGCTACCAATTTCTAAATGTTAATTATATGCAATTATATTGGGTAGTTTAACTGCGAGAGTAGCTAAAAAAACCTAAATATTTAGGTGTACCTTCAACCATAAAATAGATAAGACACATAATTTATTAGAAGAATAAGATAATTTTTTTTTAAACTATGACCACTTCAGATTAGGCAAGCCACCTACTAAGTGTAGAAAAATCATCTAATTATTTAGATAGCATTCCCACTTAAGAGTGGGAATGCCTGCAAAAAATATGCAAAAAATATGTTTTTTGTTTTGCAATTTCTATTTTGAAGTGAAACTTTCCTTAGGTTACTTTACTTCATTTCGTCACATGATAGAGAAGAAAGATTTGTTTTATAGTAGATAGAATGAGAGATATATTCATTGTATAAATGACTGAAAAATTTCTTTGCCACCGCTGAGATTCGAACCTGTGATCTCAAGATTTCAACAACCAACGCCTTATCTACTGAGCTAAATTTCCAATACAGGAATCTACTCTACATACCAATTAATCAAATTGCTGTAGATGCACAGTGGAAAAATAATTTCAGAGTTGTGGACCTCATATTTTTATATACATTTTGTTCACAAATTACCAAACGGCGTAACAGCACAGCGGTAAGGCGTTAGACTATAACGCCAGCGGCCCGAGTTCAATTCTCGCGTGAGACTTTACTTTTTGTAAAATTTTCTCACTTTGTTTTTATTTATGTTTTTTATAGGAGAGCGCTGTGCTCCTATAAAATTCAAATACGGGAAAAGAACAAGTTGTAAGGAAAGCATTTGATTTATCCACGTAAATATTTATATAAAATTTATACTGAGGCGTGGATAATGCTAATATGCGTTATTTCCCTAGTGTACGAACAAATCGACAACTTGCATTAGGTAAAATAACTAGAAGAATTAGATGATTTAATTAGCAAAATTTTAGTTGAATTAACTAATTTTAATTAGGTGAATTACCTAATGCATGATTGTTAAATTAACTGTGTAAGTAGAAAAGTTGTTGAAAAGATTAGGTGAAATAGAAACTTTCACATTAGCTAAACTAGTTTAGGTAATAAATCAATTCTTTTATTTTCTGTGTACGTTCTAGTAGTTCTAATAAAATAAATAAAATTTAAATCAATGTATAAAATAAAAAAATTAATGTAAATAACTAAAATTTATAAAATTTAAACAGCATTCTCGGTTCATACACTCTCGGTTTTTATATATATATATAAAATATATATATATATATATATTTATATATTTATATATATATTTATATATAATATATATATTTTATATGAACTTTCATAGTGTTTCGAAGCAATATACATGTATGAAATGCATTAAAATATTGGGTCAAGTTTTCTATATTGAATTAACGTTGAAATCGTCGTAGTATAATTAACTTTTCATTAAAAAAGCTCTATTTTTTATACACGTATTTAATTTATCTTCTCGTATCTGCATGTTTGACACACTGTATGATGCGAAGTTAACTATAAAACGACTCATTGAATTGAATAACGTTACATCCGCTCAAATCTTTCTGAACAGAGTTGCCATGCTTCATTTAAAGCACTGTTCTTTATCTTACAAATATATTTAGGATTTCACTCATTGGCCAGGAATTGGTACTTTACAGTAATTAGCCCCGGGTTGATCCTCATGAATAACCGATATTGCGGTGACAGAATGAAAAATCAAAATTGACATACCTTTCATTCATGACATTACGATATCTATCGATTCTGTGTACATCAGTCGAAAGTGAAAGGCTTTTTTCTCCAGCTGGTGATTTGTGAATGAAAAATAATCATCTCTTATACCACAACCGGTATCATGCATTTAATTTTTACATAAAAATCTTTAGTTTGTAGCTTTTAACTTCATTTCAATGGTCAGTTCAGCAATAAAAAATTATGAGAAAATTCAAATGCACAAATGTAGTTGTATTTCTCTATCTCTCTCTCTTATTCTTTTGACTTCTTGACTAAATAGAATTTTAGGGAAAAATAGTTTCTTTGACCCAACCAATCATTACAAACTAATATTTATGTATTATTAGAAAAGGGGTAACCCTGTTTGAGTTAAGCTGAGAAAATAGAATAAAAAAAAAACAACCACTGAGTAAAAAAATACTCGAAACTGTACGAATAACTCGAAAATATCTCGAGTTACTCGAAAATACCTCGAGTTACTCGAAAACATCTCGAGTTACTCGATAATTTCTCGAGTAACTCGTAATTTCGAGTTAATCGAAACACCGAGTTATTTGAATCGAAAATCGAGTCGAGTTGCACTACTCGCACAGGCCTGCTATGTATAGAATCAATAATCATAATTTCATATTATGTTATATATTTAAGAACCAAATTGTAATAACAACGATGATGGGATAACGGTCAATGCGGCAAAACATCGAGCAACAACAAAGTGAGCGAAAGCAGAGAGACAAACAAACACACAAACAAGCAGACACAACCCTTTAGGAATTAAACAAGTTAGTCATAGTTGAAAAACTACTTTTAAATCAATTACTTAAAAATTAGTCTAAAAGATATGCAGCAAAAGTCAGTTTGTCGTGAGTTTTCTCATTCTCTTTTGAATATTTGTTGCTTGTTTTTTTTTTGTTCGTTTTTGTGTTTCTTCATTTGGCTGTAGTTTGTCGATTCATAATATCCCGTTTGTTTGTCGCGTTTGTTTTTTTGTCGTTATGCTTAGTTGTGGTTATTGTTTTTTAAGAAAAGTTGTGTTTAAAGTGCGGTGCAGTAGTTTTTAATTAAAATGAAATTCAAAAATATTAATAAATGTTCAAAAGTGAGTAGTGGTTTCAGTAAGAGACATACAAAACGACTAATAAAAAAACAAGAGGAAATTAACTTTGCATTGTTAAAAAAAAATGAAATTGAAATGTGTAATGTACAAAATGTAGAAAATTTGGATATGTCCCAGCAAACTGTGTTCGAAAATTGTTCTCAGTTTTCAGTAGAAAATGTCTCACCGGATTTAATACAAACTAATAACACCTCGAAACCACTTTGTAAAAAACTTAAGCAGTGGTATTTAACAACTAGACCAACTCGAGAATCTTTGGAAAAGCTTCTTATAATTTTAAAGGAAGAAAATTTAGATGTTCCGCTGAGCGCAGCAAAACTTATTGGGAAATCACAAAAAATAACTTGCAGCAATGTTAATCCAGGATTGTACTGTCACTTTGGTATTGAAAAGCAATTGATCAAAGTTGCAGAAGAAATTTTGAAGTTATCAGAAATAGTAGTTGCTATTAACATTGACGGACTGCCGCTATTTAAAAGCTCCAGAGCACAGCTGTGGCCAATACTCATGAAAATTTTGGGCGCAGACAACATATCTGTTTTTGCAGTGGGAGTGTATTTTGGACACAAAAAACCTTATGATGTCAATGACTTTTTAAAAGATTTGATAAATGAGCTAAAGTGCCTATTAGAAAATGGTATTACCATTCAAAGTAAGACAGTGCCATTTAAAGTAGGAGCTCTCGTGTGTGATGCTCCAGCTAAAGCTTTTGTATGTGGAACTTCGGGCCATACGTCCAGCCATGGATGTAGCAAATGCGATCAAGTTGGGAAAAAAATTAACAAAGTGTTAACTTATTCTACTGAAGCAGGTGTTTTAATAACAGATGAAGATTTTGTTTCAAGGAAATTTCAAAATCATCATCAAAAAACATTTCTAAAAAAAAAATCTCCTTTTGAAATAATTGGTTTTAATATGGTTACTCAAATACCTTTTGATCCATTACATCTTTTAGATCTTGGTATAATGAAAAAGTTTCTGACCAGAATCGTATCGGCTAAAATAAATTTTAAAGTAGGTAGGGAACAGCAGAAGGAAATATCTGATCATTTAATATCTCTTCGAAAATTTATTCCAAAAGAGTTTGTTCGCAAACCAAGAGCCATCGAGGAGTTACATAATTGGAAAGGAACAGAGTTTCGACAATTTGCCTTATACACAGGCATTCTTGTTTTAAAAGATAGAGTGCATGAAGATGTCTACTATGAGTTTCTTCTCTTACATTGTTCCTACCGGATGTTATCGTGTCCTATTAAGTGCAGAAAAAATATTGAAATTACTCAAGCAATGCTGCAATTATTTGTAGAAAACTTCGCGATTGTGTTTGGAGAAAATAGCATATCACATAATGTACATGCTCTATTGCACTTAACACAATGTGTTAACCAATTTGGAGATCTTGCTAAGTTTTCTGCTTACCCATTCGAAAATTACCTTCAGATTTTAAAAAAGTTTGTCAGAAAACCTACACAGATCTTACAACAAATTTCTAAAAGAATAGGTCAAGAAAATATGATTGTAGAACAAACGCATTTCAGTTTTAAAACAAAGAACTCCGAAATCGTAAGCATATCATTACGTGGATATTACTTCAGCACAGCATGCCCAGACAATTTGTGTAGTATTGAACCAGACATTGCAATAAAAGTTATTGGATTTAAGGAACTAGATGGTTCAGTGTTTCTTAAAGGAAAACAATTTCTCACATTTAACAGCTTCTTCATAGAACCAACGGATTCCTTCACATCTCTTGGTATTCGACTTGTGCATGCAGAGAATTTAGGTGAAGAAGAATACTTTGATTTAAAAAGCATTCAATGTAAATTTGTGGGTCTGCCAAAAGATAACCAATTGTTGCTGTTACCACTACTGCACTGTTCATTTTGATAAATAAAACTGCTGCATTTTTTTAAAATAAAATTTTTTTACTTAATTAGAATAACCAAATTATCACTTAAAATAATTCGTTATAATTTTAATTTAATAAATCTAATAAGAAAGAGTGATTAAAAATCCATGATAATAATGACCACATTAAAAGATATAACTGAATGCCAAATTCCAAAAAAAATTAAACGTTTAAATTTCAACACTGAAAACAGCTGCAAAAACTGCGCAGAGCTTAAAGATATTATTCTGAAGGAAGTAGCTGACTTAAAAGGTAAATATTAATAATTAAACTGAGCAACAAAATGAAAATTTATAAAAGGTGCAGAGTTCTCGATAGTCAATCCCAAATTCATTTTGGCTGCTGTTTTCAAATATGAAGTCCGTTTTTATCCATCAGCTCCAGTTTTTGAGTTATAAGCAAAAACATGAAAAACAGTTCTTTTTCTGATAATGAAGAAATACTAGAACTTTCAATTCTTGCACACAAAATTACAATATCTTTGACAATTTTGAAGATATCGACGTCCAAATGTAACAATTTTACGTAGGCTGCTCTTTTGAAACCCTGTATATTTAACATTTTTATACGGATTTTCAAAAACTTTTTACTTGGTATAAAGTCTCAGAAAATTATCAGAAAAAGAACTGATTTTCATATTTTTGCCTATAACTCAAAAACTCGAGCTGATGGAGGAAAACGGAGTCCATATCTGAAATCACGAAACCCAATTTGTCTTTTATCAGCTGAAAAATCTCCGGCACCAAAATTTCTGTCGCGCAGTGTTATTAACAGCGATAGGCTGTAATAAATTTTGGTAAATAGCTATAATACTCCATATTTTATAGATCAAATGAAAAATCAGAACCATGCCATTATGCAGGTATTGGCTCAGCAAACAATACTTATAAAGTCTTTGGTGCGACAGCAGACGGATTCAAACTCTCTGATGAAGTCCTTTCCAATCACTTCAGAGTTGTCATTATCAGATATCGATAAACAAATCAACGACGATAACATATCCTTTTACGTAAGTATATTTATGTAAGAACAATGCAAATGAACAACATATTTATTTAGCAAGTATTAAAAATGCACTACACATGCGATTTCTACCATAATTCGAATTTTTTCAAATCTATTTACCAATTTTGCTTGCAGATTGATGGATTAAAATCTATAATGAAAGGGAACGCAAAGAAGAAGTTGCTGGCAGTACTAACACGGGAGATCATTATAGAATATAATGTAGATGGCACTCACGGAAAGAAGCGGTTAAAAGACTTTCCACAATTTTATGCAGTTCTAAAAGGTAAAATTTACGGTTTGCTTAAAAATAATCCTTCATTGATTTTGTTTTATTGATTTGTTACAGCTGCCTTTTTAACAGAGGATGCATCGGTACCAGAAGAACTGATCCGCAAAGCAATACAAAGTATTAAAAGACAACACTTCCATACTGAATGCTTGAGAAAAAAACAACTGCAACAGTCAAGCTAATGCTTATCATCGCTTAATGCTTATAAACATTTATTTATTTTTATCCTTAATTTTCTTTTCTTATAAACAAATTGCAATAATATCAAATAAAAGCAAATAATGAATTATTTCGTGCTAATTTCAATCGCAAAAATAACTAATTTAAAATTAATTTATCTTATGGTAGTTCGTATACCAATTTTAGATCAACTCCTTTTTAAGTAATTTAAGAAAAATTACTTTAAAAGTAGTTGAAAAGATATGCAGAGTAGCACAATTGACTGCCTGCAATGACTTCGCCGTGTTAAAAAAATTAGTTCGTTGCAAGGGAAAAAATGAGAATTTCAAGTAGTTGTAACTTATTAAAAACTACATTTTATATTACTTTTAAAGTAATTCATTTTCCTGAAGGGAAGCTAATGAAATTTAAACACCAAGGTTCGGAGTACGAGAAATTGAGTGCAAGCGAAAGCAGAGAGACAAACAGACACACAAACAAGCAGACACAAGCTAATGCAATTTAAACACCAAGGTTCGGTGTACGAGAAATTGAGTGCAAGCGAAAGCAGGGGAAGCAAACAAACACACACACAAACAAATACATTAAAGCACTCGATGCGATTGAGTCGATCGAGCTTGGTGCTAGCCGGCAAAGGCCGCAAGAGTTAGTTGCTGAGGAACCACCGAGCGGACAAGACGTGCCTAAAAAGTTAGTTGCTGAGGAAAAGACGTGCCTAAAAGCGAGTTGCTGCAAAGGAAAGAAGTCCCGAAAAGAAAGAAATATTAAGTAAGCAGAAGGACCTGAAGGCTACCAGCAGGTAAGGTGTGTACAACATAGGACGGAAGGACAGTCAGGACCTAGTTAGGGTTTAAACGTATTAGGTATCAGTGCTCTGGGTCGTCAGATCAGGACCAGTTAAGTAGGACGATTGTCAGGCGTAGGGATCATAAGATCCAAAATTAAGTAGGAGAAGTATCAGTGCTCTGGGTCGTCAGATCAAGATCACTTTAAGCAGAAGCGTATCAGTGCTCTGGGTTGTCAGATCAGGATCACTATAAGTAGGAGAAGTATTGTAAGCCATATTTAGAAGTTTTGTATCAGTGCTCTGGGTCGTCAGATCAGGACCACTTTAAGCAGGAGCGTATCAGTGCTCTGGGTCGTCAGATCAGGATCATTATAAGTAGAAGAAGTATTGTAAGCCATATTTAGGAGTTTCGTATCAGTGCTCTGGGTCGTCAGATCAGGACCACTCTAAGCAGGAGTTGTCTCAGTGCTCAGGCCGTCAGATCTGTCACTGAAATAGGGGTACGGAGACAAACCAATACACCGACGGACACGAGCCACACCTGCTGCTAGTCGAAACCAGTGTCGAGTTTCCGCACAACCATCGCCGCAAGACCGCATGTAATCCCATCATCCAGGGAATAAAACTAGGGAATAAAACCCCAAAATAAAATAAAACCCACTTCTACTGCACGTTTCACTTTTTTATTCATATAAATTTTGTATCGGACCTTGGAATCCCGGCGAGCTCACCTCAGCTATAGACCCGGAAGACCGGGAGCTTCGTTACAACGGTTCATGTTACTTCTACTCCAACAAATTCTTACTAATATTACTAAAAAATGGTTTTTTTATACTTAACAGTAAATTAAGTTTTTAAAAATAACCATCTGCACCAATAAGAAAAACAATAATTATTTAATTACTTGAAAGATCAGTTGTCATGAAGAAGAAAAAATTTCAGTGTTTCAAACACTTTCACTATTTTCACAATAAATATTATAATAATACTTTTTTCCGCAGCGCAAAGCTCGCATGCGCCTGTGTATGATCACTGCACTTTGAATAGACACTGACACGCAAATCTAGTAAGTATTGAAGCTGCAAGCTTTGAATTTGCTTAATTGAATATCTGAGAATATTGGCATCACACTTTACCGTTATTCTGTGAAATTTTTTTTTCACGCAAAGTAGCTCGTAAATTTGAATTTTCAAACACGGTGCAGCGCCTCAGTAGCTCCGATTTCATTAAAATTGATTGCTTGAAAGCCTAATCGGGATTCTTCCACCATAAGACGGTTTGTCAAATTAACAATTGTGCAGTGTTCATCACATGTGAATCCCATGCTGTAGAAAAATGCATATGTTCTGATGGTAGTGTCATTAAAATTTTTGTCATCAGCATGCTTTCATCAATTTTTACACCGACTACTTTTAATTTAGTAACCAGTCCTTCAAGAATTGAAATATGTGTAGCTATATCATGATTTGAATCCTTTTTGTAAGTATAAAATTGCTCCTGCAATAGTTGCTTGGCTGATTCATTTGTTTGCTCGTACACCGAATGCAATTTATCCCACATTTCTTTTGCCGTGTTGCAATTACACAAATGAATAAGAATTTTAGCACCACATGAATTTACGATAACCTTCTGTGTCCGTGCATCATTCTTAATAAAATGTTTACTGTCGGTTGTACTTTTCTCCGTCCCATTGACATATCCAAAAAACTCTGACGCCATCAAATTTACTCGAACCTGAAATTTCCACATCATCCATTGCGATGGATCGACGAATTTCTCGATAGTTGACCCCTTGTCCATTTTTGGTTTAATAAAAAAAACTGTACTAGAGACTGCTCAAATGTAAGAAAAACAAAAAAAAATAAAATATCCGCTATACTTCGTCAGCAACAACCAGCAAAAAACGACTCTTTCCCGCAACAACCAGAAAAGAAGAACAGCTAAACTGCAACAACAACAACTGTACTGCTTTTACGAAGTTAGGTACGCAAAAATGATGCAATGAAGACAAAGAAATATGTTTTATTTCGTTTAACTCGGCAAAACTGGAAATTTTCAAATAAAAAATTTTGACGAAGATCTTTCCTTCAATGGGCCCATAACCTATTAAGTTATTAGAGTTAAATTTTATTTAAAACTATTTATTAAATATAAATATTGATGCAAAGTGTTACAATGTTTGAAGCTGCGATAAGAATGAATAGAGAAAACTTTTATGTTTGTGCAAAAAGAGAATCAAGATAAAAACAATGTTGTAGTGTTAACAAAAACTAGAATCTTAAGATTTTTTCAAAGCTTACAAATAAGTAGTATACATATTAATGGTTTATATTTAACACCAACAAAAAGCAACTTTGCGGCAGCAGCTGGAAAAAATTTGACAAAAATTATGCTGGCATATACCATTCCACAAGCTAAATCGTACGGAATTAAAAACATTAATCGAAAAATATGCTCAGAAAAAATTGCCAGATGAGTCCACCTTGCGCAAAAATTACGTCAGACTGCTACGAAGAAGTACCACAAAAAATCCGAAAGAAAGTTGGTGAAAGCAAAATATTTGATTCAATAGATGAATCTACAGACAAAGCCAGGCGCTGTGTCACAAATGTGTTGTTGAACCAATGCGAAAAGATGGACAAGCCTACCTCTTAACATGTTAGGTTTTACCGAAGGTGAATGCGTCGACAATATCAGCCCTTTTTGAAGATTCTTTGAAAATATTGTGGCCACAAGGGGTAAAGCGCGAGAAGGTGTTACTTTTTATTACGGACGCTGCACGCTATATGATAAAAAGCAGCGAATGGCTTAAGATTCTATACCCTCGAATGGAACACGTAACTTGCGTTTAACATGGCTTTCCGTGTATGCGAAACAGTACGAAGTCAATATCTAGATGTGGACTCCTTAGTTTAAAATTTGAAGAAAATATTTTCAAAAAGTGCGACGCGAATCGCTATTTACAAAGAAAATCTGCCTGATCTATCACTACCTCCAAGACCTGTGAGAGCAACAAATTCATTTTAAAAAGTTCCCCTTTAAAACTTTGGATTTTTCAAGAAAGTTACTTGCAAATAGAGCAGTTGAAGTGCAACTAGCCTATATACATACCAATTTCGGATTTTTGGTAGACTCAGAACAAAAGCACATTCAAATCATTCCTAAGGGATAATCGCATGAGTTTCCTACCCGAAAATTTTAAAATGCACATTGTTGTAAAATGTTTTTATAATTAAAAATATTTTAATATTAAAAAACATTTTAAAATATCCGGTTTATCCAATTTGTATGCAAAAAGAAGCGCAGCTAAAATGTTTTTTAATAAATCAAAACATTAAAATGTCAAAAAATTCGTTAAACAAAATAAATTTAATATAAGCCTTTTTTTTTCTTTTTCCAAAGACTACTTTGTCTTTTTTGAATTTTTTAATGTCACAAAATTCGGGCACTGATAAAAGAGTAAATTTAAGTTAGAGATAAATACTACTTAGCATACTAAGTGTAAAATTAAAATACGTAAAAGTTATGTACATTAGGGCGTATCGAAAAATTTAGATCGTATTCTAAGAGGTCTCAAAAGTTGCATGGGGGTTGTCCAGATAACCCAATAAAAATTTTTAAAAAAAAAGTATGTCTTCCTGCCCCGCAAGGACAAAGTTGTTTTTTTGAGGAAAACAGTAAAAAATAACGACCTTAAAATGCTTTGACTTTTATAAAAAAAACTACGTATTTCTTAAAGAAAAAGTAAGTATAGGCTTAAACTAACAATATATTGGTAAACACGATACCCCTCACGATTCTTATCCACAGTGTCCTGTGTGAAGGATATTCGAAGCAAAAGTTGTAATCGAGATAGCACAGAACTTTTGACTGTTACCCAATAGTCTAAATTTTGGTGGTATTGATTATACTGTTAACGTATTCCTTAAAGTTGTCGAATTAATAATTGGCATAATTTTTGCATATGTATTTTCCTATTTTTGAGAAATGTACACTTGAATGTAATTTTTTAACTTTTTCAAAAAAATTAATATAAGATTTTATATCTCGGATACCAGAAATGGTACCGAAGAAACTTTGCTCAATTTAGATTCTTCAAATATTCCTGAACAACACTCTGTCTAAAAGTATTATTTTAAAATACCAGCTTAAAGCAACAATTTTATTTTCTACTTTGATATTTTTTGATGAAATTTTTAAATTTCATGTTAGGAAGTATTTCTTTTTTTTTTTTAAGTTACATTACATTACATTACATTAGTGATATTTGAATTAGATGAATTTAAGTAAGTTGCAGTCTTTTAAAAAGTTATACATTTTTGTAATATTATCTTCAGAAAAAATTTCAAAATGTCATAGGGCAGTGAGTTCGGGAAGTACAAAGTCCTTTGGATAGAAAGTGTAGTGCAGGAGTTCAAAAGATGGTAGAACCCTTCAAAAGATGATCGTGGGTAAGGCTAATGTGTCCTAGCCGTAGTCTCATGAAGGGTATGATGGTAAAAGTTGATGCTGCGCTTGGATAATGCGGTTTTTAACATTTGAAGTTTAATAATGGTGATTGTAGGTATTCCAGTTAGCTGTATCTTTTGCAGATCGTAGCTTCACTATATAGTTGTTGATGTCCTTATCGGTAAATGAATTAGATGTAAGTGCTGGCGTCAAAGCATCATTTTTAGCTGTAGTGTCACCTAGTTCATTTCCACGAATTCCTGAGTGGGCAGGAGTCCACATAATTTTAATTTTATTTTGGGCCTGAATTAGGATGTCTCTAATAGAAGCAATAGCATTTGAAGAGTTGTGGGTTGTTCTGATTGCGCTGACACAGGACTTGCTGTCTGTACAGATCACAAATTTACCCTTATTGTTTTTTGCAAAGGTAACCGCCTGAAGTATAGCTTCTGCTTCCACTGTAAGCACGGAGCAAAAGCTGTGCAGTAATGCATATCTTATAAGAACACCCTCCTCACGAACACTAGTTTAAGATCCGTCAGTGAAGATAAGGCTCCATCCTGAGGCCCTATATAGCTCAGCTTCCTTAAGAAACAGCTGTTGATATGTTGGGTTGGATGTATTGGCTTTTGCATATTCCATGAGATTTGTGTTCATTGAGGAGTCTTTAAGCATCAAGGGAGGGTGGGATTCAAACTTGTTTCGTATATGATTTAAAGGTAGGAAGTGTTTCTTGCGAAATTTTAAACATCTAGCGATTGTTGAGCATTTGTAGGGAGTACGTTTGCGGCTCAACGACTTTTTGACGTCAATTCCAAGGACAGGATTTTTTGGCTGCAGTAGTTTTGGGTAAAGACGATAAGTGATATCTTCATCTCTATGGAGTAGCGAGGGTAAGCCAGATTCTGCCAGAATATTTAATTGGTGTTGTTGGGAAGGCCCTAAAGCAATTCCTCACCGCTTTGTGGTATGGACCGAACAGGAGACCAATATTGCTTCTGGCGCAGTGACCATAAATTGGGAGTCTGTAATTGATTTTAGATAGAACAAGTGCCCTAGTGACCTTGATGAGTGTTGTAGGATGTATAAGACTACGCTTTGATGAAAGATACTTAATGATATTTAGTCTTATAATTAAACTATCTCGTACATATTTACAGTGAGGCTTTAAAGTATATTAAAGACCTAATATTTTTAACGTATCTGTACAATTAATGTTGACATTATTAAATACTGAGTTTAGTAGTGGTAAGTTTAAAAGTACTGGTTTTTTCTATTGATATATTTCTGTTAGAATTTCGGTGAATGTGTTCGCTACAGCACTTGTGTCAGAATTTTTTGAAAAAACAACAACATCGTCGGCATATAGGAACACCAGAGTATTTAGATATGATATGACTTATTTCATCAAATGCTATAACGAATAATATTACCGACAGCGGTGAACCCTGAGGTGTTCCATTATTAAGTAAGCCTACTGAAGAGTAGCAGCCGTTCACCAACACTCTGCATTTTCTGTGTAATAAAAAACTCTAAATATTAGAGTTTAATACATAAATATTAAAAATCTTTGATCTAACCTTCCATTTTTTTAGTTGTCTTAATGCAATATACACACCAATACGGTCAAAAGCCTTCAGAAAATCTATTGCTATCAAAGAAATGTGGTTTTTACTTGCCAGAGCATTAGATATAAAATAATCGAGGTGTAATACTATGTTCAGACTGAGTTTTAAATGCGCATTTAGAAGTTCGAAAATTCTTACAAATGTCAAGTGTTCAAACTATGTAGAAGCCCTTAATTCGCATTAAAATTGACAGATTTCTTAATATTATTTCTATGTTCTGAAAATGCTGACATTGTAACAAAAATATGATTGCAGGAACGAACCAGAAAGTTTTCGGAAAATTGTAAACATTTATTATTTTTGTTTGAATATATTTATAAACAACTTTATTAATAATTAAACAAATGTATCATTGACAAATTAAATAAAACTCACAATTAACCCAAACGATTTTTTTTTTATATGATTTGCAATTAGCTTGAGTATGCGAGCCTGCGCAGGTGTCAATACTTTTCCTTCTTCGCACACGGTGTAGTCACTATAGAACGCTAGAATTCCCTTTGCAATTTGGTAGGCATACACTGTGAAAGGAAATGTGGCTCCAGTGAGTGTGCAAAATCTTCGGGTGGACCTGCTTTTAATACCACTGTTTCTGTGGCTACAAAAACACTGCGAGCATATTTTACCGCTCAGTAATATTTTGTCCAGTCACCTCTTGCTTTGGCGTTTCAGTAGCAGTCCATCCTGTCGCGAAGTCTGTTGGAAAGCTTGTGCAAACCTGTTTCAACTTCTTCAGCTTTGTTCCAAAACTATTTGCATGGTATGATTTTTACCAAAGAGAAATCTTGAGTTTGCTTTCCATTCTTGTCGTAGATCATTCAGCAGATTATTGTGCATATTTTGCACCTGAAAGACAAGGATGAGAGGACGTTTTCCCACGCAGCGGCGCACGTCTTCTATAATTTGTTGTTTTCAGCCTTTGCGATCGGTTTTCACCAACGGAATCTTCTTATTTATTTTTGAAGACTTTTTTTGTGTACTTAATTAATAAAATTAAGAAAACAAAAAACAAAAACTGTTCAAGTTTATCAATCGAATGGTGAACAGCTGATTGAATTTAATAACGAGTACTGTCAAAACAAACGAGTAAAATGTATTCGAACTTCGAAACAGGGTCGCAAACTGCTAAATGCTCATTTGAAGTAGAATTTATGTGAATTTACTTGACAGAATTTTATATGGGTAAATTCGCATTTAGAGAAGCATTAAGGAAATAAATGCAAATTAAGCTCTAAATGCGAATTTAGCACCCAGTCTGAACATAGTATAACAAGACATCGATTGTTCCGTGCCCTTTTTTTAATCCAACCTGATTATGGCTAATAAATTTATTTTTACTTGTAAACCACATTAGTCTGCCAGCAAGTATCTTCTCCAGAAGCTTACCCTAACATGGAAGCGGAGAAATTGGCCGACAGTTGTCAATATTACCCAGGGTTTTTTTTGGGTTTATGGATGGGATGATAATGGATGATAATGGAGGTTTTCCAAAATTGAGGCTAAATACCTCTAACAAGGATGGAGTTATATAATTTGATAATTCTTTCTTTTACCAGAAATGGAAGATTTTTTATAATAGGATATGAAATTCTATCCATGCCGGTTGTTTTCCCTTTAACAAGGCTTAGAACATGTTCAAATTCAGACATTAGTATCGCTGTTTTTATATGTTTTGCAGAAGTTGAGATGTTACGGGGAGAGAAGTAGTTGTTATATATTAGCATAAATTTATTAGGCACAAATTCTGTGGAGAAATTGTTATCTGATGAAATATCTGAGAAGTGAAAAGCGAATTAGTTGGCAATTTGATTTGAAGAGAAAATAGGTCCATTCGTTTTGTTTAGCATTACGAAATGGGATTGCTTGAAAGAACCTAAAAGCTTCCTTATATTAGACCAGATTTTTTTCGGATTTGATGATGGGTTAATGGAACTAGTGAGTTTTTGGAAACTAAGTCTTTTAGCTTTTTTGACGCTGAGGCGGAAAACAGAATTTGCTTTTTTATACATGACGAGATTGTTCATGGAGCGGTGACGTTTGAAACTGTGCCATATGTCTTGCTTTACGGATCTGAGGGTAGCCAATTCGAAGCTCCACCAAGAACCAACAGCTTTTATGAATCTACTTTTAGTTTGCTTTATCGTCAAGTGGGCAGCACAGCGTATAATTTTTTGTATTCTGGCCGTTTTTTGGTTAATGTTAAGTGAGATAGGAGTATTATTAGAGAAATGTATACACGATACTTGAAAGTTAGGCCAATTGGCGGAGTAAGTAAGAAAATTTTTTTTTTTGGTGTACAGGTTGCCGTTCTGAAATTAATATTGGCGGTAATGGGATAGTGATCGCTACCGTGGAGGTCATCAAGGATTTCTCAAGTACATTTAGGAGCTAAACTTGCAGAGCAGAGGGTGATATCGACGTGTGTAAAAGAGTTATGTGTTGAATAATGGGTAGGGGATTCATCATTAAGTACCATAAAGTTGGAGTACAATATAACCTCCTCTACTTGCTTGCCGCGAGAGTTTGTAACTGGAGAGCCCCAACGTGAGCTCCAGGAATTGAAATCCCCAGTCAAAATTACAGGGTCAGGAAAATTGTTAAGAATTTGCACTATTTCAGATGAGGAAAATTTTTGACTTGGAGGAATACATATCGCTCATTTACTAAAAGACTGTCATAACTCACAAAAAATCATTTTCGACTTAATGATGCAGAATTATTCGTAATATCATGTTTTATATTGTGTAAAAATTTCCGTTTACATTATCAGAAAATGTGTCGTTTTGAAGATAATTATGCCGATGGTAACTCTCAATTACTCGAAATGTGACGCAATTGTTGATAAAAATTAGAAATATTTAGAAATAATTCGCACGATCACAATAATAAAACTTCAATTTCTTTTAGTGTATAAAATGGCAAACTGCAACTCCTCATCGTCAACATCATCATCTTACAGGTCATCATTGTTTACAGAAAATTGTGATGATTCCGTCCTTGATTTATCATACTCTCCCGGCATGTCAAAAGATGATAGTGATAGCCATGATACAAATGAAAAAAAAACATTCAGCCACTTCAACGACTTTTTCCGCCCTGTTTTGGAGAATAACTTATGTGTTACTACAGTTGCGGAATCTGTTCACGAAAGTGTTCATATTTTCAATGCGAAAGAAGCAACTGATACGGAATCTTTCAGGCCTATCACTGCAAATATCTTTTTTGACACAAAGCCTGGAACACCAACTTCTAACTCGGCAATTTTTGTCAGTGATTCACAACCTGGCACTTCTACAAGGTGGCGCAAAAGTAATCCTCCTATCAGAAAATGTTATAAATTTTGCGATTGGCCCTAATGTCAGTTCTGTTTTGACATTTGTGTAGTAAACACATGCGAAATACACGTTAATAAACAATGTTACGCTACACTGCTCCAGAACGCGGAAATAATCACCACCAAGAGGAAGATGATTTTTCATCAAAAATAATCATGAGTGATGAGGCCCATTTCCATCTTAGCGGGTACGTAAATAAGCAAAATTTACGCTTCTGGGGCACTGAAAATCCGCGTGTAACCCACGAAGAGCCATTACACCCGCTCAAAGTCACTGTATGGTGTGCTGTTTTCGCTGGAGGAGTCATCGGACCTTTTTTCTTCGAAGACGGTTACTGTGAATGGTGAGCGCTACAGAGCAATGATCAACGAGTTCTTTTTGCCGCAACTTGATGAATTGAGATTGGAAAACATGTGGTTCCAACAGGACGGTGCAACGGCACACACTGCACGTGCCACAACCGATATGCTGAAGGATGCATTTCCCGGGCGCCTAATCTCCCGATTTGGCGATTTGCACTGGCCAGCAAGATCGCCTGATTTGACCGCTCCAGACTTCTTTTTGTGGGGCTTTTTGAAGTCGCGGGTTTATGTCAACAAGCCTCAGACTCTTGCAGCTCTTAAAGACAATATCCGTCAAGAATGTGAGGACCTATCGCCGGAAGTTTTGGCCGAAGTGATGGAAAATGCCATAAAAAGGGCTCAAATGACAATCAACTGTGGCGGCGGCCATTTACATGACATCATATTCTCGACTTGATGTAAAAAAAATTAAAAGACCAAATAAAAATAATCCACAAGAAGAATCAAAGTTTTTCATTTTTTTTTAAATTACAGCCAAAAAACATCGGAAGGTTATTTTTGCGCCACCTTGTACTTATAAAACGGCAAGTTGTTCCTTAATTTTAAGAACTCCATTAAATAAAGGGAGAAAAAGATCGAAACACCCAGAAAAATGGAAGCAAACGTTATTAAAAAATATGAAACAGTGGAAAACAGTACGAATGACAAGAAAGACAATTAAACGTGAAAGACAAATGAAAAGTCCATGTGCCGTGACTTGTAATCTCAAATGTTCAACAAATTTTAGCGAGGACGAAAGAAAAAAATTATTCGCCTTATACTGGGACGAAGCCAATAGCCACCGTGGAGTTAACGAATTAGGTACGTGTGTACTTAAAAATCTGCCGTATTCTGATGAAGCTGAAATAATATTTTATTCGGATAGTTAATTGCGCCGGACAGCACAATAATAAATTTATGGTTGCCACGTACTTATACGCCGTTCGCTACTTAGGTATAAAATCACATACACAAAACACGATTCAGCACATTCCTTAATCGAGAGAGAAACAAAACGAATGCTTAAAAGTGGTCCCATTTCTACCACTGAATCATTCGTTTCGAATATCCGATCTGCGAAAAAAACAGGAGATCCATTCATTTTAAAAGAGCTTTGCTTCGAGGACTTTTTTATTAAAAAAAACTTGAAAATGACATTGGTAAGTTGAATATGACTGCGCTGAAACTGTCGCAAGTAAAAATACTGAAAGTTCAACGAGAATCACCAAATTCAGTTTTTTATAAATCCAGCATATATAAAGTTTTTTTATAAATAAAATTAGTAATACAATCTGTAAACATTTTTTATCGCTTACAATATTTTTTTTTTATTGAGTTGTTTTTAATTAATTACTTAAAATAATTACTTGAAGTATTAGACTGTTTTATTTTAATTATATCTATATACGAAAATATTGTGAAAATTAAGTTGCTTTCTAAATGTTGGTTGAAATTAATTATATTTTAAGTTCAAAAGACTCTGAAAATAAAATGCCTTAACACACAACTACCGCTTTTATTTGCATATGAACTTTGATATGTAACGTGTACTATGTGTATAAAATTCAACTATTGAGTAAAAACCACGCCCACCTCCCATACAAAGTGACTTTATCAAAAACCAAAAGCGAATATTTTCTGTTAAAAATTAGATTGCTTAAGACTTTCAATATACTTTGGTTCGGCCGTGGGGTTATTTTAATTTTGATCCAGTCGAAGATCTTTTTTTAGTAGTTTTTTTTTTATAATTTCTTTTTATACTTATATTTTAATTATAATTTATAATTTATATAATTTCTTTGTGTTGAAGATATTTTTTGCATTCTTTAGAAGACACAGGATGCTTTTCAGTACAGTGTGCACTAGATGTGCGTATGCAAACATTTGGGATACGAGGCGGTAGGTTGCAATTTACGCAGGTAGGTTGCAATTATTTTTGCATCTTTTAGAAGTGTGGCCAAGAATTTGGCAAAGTTTGCATCGCATAGGGTTGGGGAAGAATTCTCTAACGCGTGAGATGTACCATGAGATATCTATTTTGTTCGGGAGATAAAAAGTCAAAAGACAATAGTACCACTCCGCTAGGTTGTGTTTTGCCTTCAACAGTGTTAGTTAATTTATAAACTGCGACAACACCTTGAGACTGTAATTCTTTTACTATTTCAGATTCAGGAATATTATTTAGACAAGGAGCATACACAGAGACTTTTGTAACATTAAGATTACATTGGTACTTACTTAAGTTACCATGGTACTTACATGTTATAGAACATAACACATGTAATTCTTTAGCATTTTTTTCAGCAGCTGTCTTATCTTTAATAAGCAATAACGAATTGCCATCACGAAGAACCGTAACAGAAGTGATATCTTTGCTTATTAAATACACTGGAGCGTTGAACGGGAAAACAAAAATATTCTGCAAACGTTTTTTTTTCGTCTTTGGAAGCAATAACAACAAACTTAGGGCTTGGTATGTGAACTGCAGGCAGGTCGAGAAAGGGTACATGACTTAGCGTTGTTTTTATCTTCTTTGCTTTGGGGGAATCAGTTGCTAGTAAGGCAAACCGGTTTTCCTCTATTCAGGAGGTCCGGGGTCATGTTCACCACACTACACACAGGCACAATTTAAATTGAAGACAAGTAGCAGAAATGAATAAGAGAAAATTATTAGAAAACCAAAACCAGTGCTCATAAAACAACGATAAGTAAGGCGCAAAAAGATCAGTGAGACGGTCTGCTTGCAATGAGTGTTAGTCGGAGACTCTACGTGGAATAATTTTCATTGATTATTTTTAGAAAGGAAAAATAATCAATAGCGAGTATTATGCGAAAGTACTGCACTTTTTGAGTGCTGAAGTGAAGAAAAACCTCACCTGGTTTAGGTGTAGGGTATTTCATGGTCGGTCCAAAACCGACTACAACCTTTCCTTATCTGATTTTTAAATTTTTTGCAAAGGTAACATGGCAAATAGCCCATCGCAGCTCTGAATGCCATGTACATTTGTTTTTCTTGCTGTCGCAGCAAGAATTACAACACACACAGAAATATTGAAGTTGTTGTAAGTGATCTTAAAGAATCAAAAGAGCAATGAGATTTACAACTCACCTGTAGAGCGTAATATTGAGGTCCCAAGTGAGTCGATTCTACGAAAATCGTTGTCAAAATTGGATTCCTAGAACGCGCTAGACCCAGCCGCCGCACAGTGATGCGATTGGTACAAGTTAGACGGAAAATATTATTTTGTATATTTTTTTGGTAGTTTTCGGTGTTTTAGGCATAGGAAATTACAAAAAAACCTATTTCAGAAATTTTAGACAAGGGGGCGTGGCAGCTGCCATACAACTGAAAATAGTTTGCGCTATATCTTAGAAATTATATAAGCTACGACAAACAAATCAAACGTAGATTTTTTGTATGTGATTTCCAAAAAGTGAAGAAAATTTTGGCGCGATTGGAGAAGTGGTTGTGGCAGCTGCCATACAACTTTATCACATTTTTCGCTATATCTTAGACATGAGTTAAGCTACAGTAACAAAATTAAACGTAAAAGGCTTGTATGTAATTTGAAAAAAAATGGAAAAAATTTCGGCGCGATTGAGCAAGTGAGCGTGGCAGCTGCCATACAACTGAAACACATTTTGCGCTATATCTTAGAAATGAGTTTAGCTACGATAACAAAATTAAACGTAGACGTTTTGTATATAATGTGCAAAAAGTGAAGAAAATTTCGGTGCGATTGAACAAGTGGGCGTGGCAGCTGCCATACAACTTAATCACATTTTTCGCTATATCTTAGAAATCAGATAAGCTACAGTAACAAAATTAAACGTAGATATCTTGTATGTGATTTCGAAAAAGTGGAAAAAATTTCGGCGCGATTGAAAAAGTGGGCGTGGTATATGCCATACATGTGGACTATATTTTGGTCCATAACTAAGAAGTGAGAAAACCACGCCTACCTCCCATACAAAGTGACTTTATCAAAACGGTAAAATGTCTTAGAATTTCACAAAAATTAATAGATGGACTTGAAATTTTGCGCATGAGCTTAGATATACACTCTGAGCATGAAATTCAACGAAATCGGGTGAAAACCACGCCTTTTAGAGCTTAAATAAGCCATAATAATGATTAAACAAAAAAATATATTTTTGCAAATATTAAATGGTCCTCTTTTTTAGTTTTACAAAATATTTTACCAAATGTTCATTTTTTACGCAGTTATATCGAAAATTTCGTTTTATAGCGAGAACATGTTAAAAGATAGGTTATTGAACATATTTTATTTTAAAAGATCTTATCTTAGTCATAAAGTATGCCAATTTTCAACTCTTTTGAATATTGGGAAATATTTAAAAAAAATAATTAAGTATAACTAGAAAACTCATAAGCAAAAATTTCAAGAAATCCCTTTTTGGGCCAACTTTCAAGAATTTTTTCATTTTTTGTAGAAAGCGCATTTCGTCAAGTATATGGATGCGATTGCCATATAACTTAAACTGGCTAAGGTAAAGGCATGACACTTACCTCAGCATCTAATTCCCATGTGTCTACGTCTAATACATCCTACACAAGTTTCACTTGATTGCTGCTTCTTTTCCACTAATCTATCACCCCATTTCGACCCAAGACTTGGCCGATTAGGTATAACACATGGAATCCTCAGTTCAAAGCCAAAAAAATTTATCAGTATTTTATTGAATCGAAAATTCTACACCTCGAAAAGACTAGGCCTGTGCGAATAGCATCGATCACGAGTCAAGTCAAACACTATTTCGAACTTGAACTCGAGTTTCTGCTGAACTAAACGTTGGTGGACGTCCACGGTTGCTGACAAACGCTGATGCTCGACAAATTGTAAGAAGGATATCCAAATCAGATAACAAAACTCCAAAGGAGGCTGTGATAGCAATGAACAAAAACGTCAGTGAGTGGACCGCTCGAAGGGCGCTTAGGAGAATCGGTTTTGTGTCATCCGTCAAACAGAAGGAACCTTTGTCAGACAAAAGTATTCAAGCAACGATTTTGCCAGAGAAACAAAAATTGGAGCGTGGAAGAGAGTCATTTGGTCCGACGAAACGAAAATTAATCGGTACCAATCGGATGGCAAACAGTACTATTGGCATCGCCCCTAATGAAGCCTTACAAAAGCACCAAGTGAAGCAAACAATAAAACATAGTGGAGGCAGTCTCATGGTGTGGTGATGTTTTACGTGGTGGCACATCGGACCATTAGTCAAGATAAGAGGAATTATGACAAAAGAAAGCTACCTAGACATTCTTAAGGCTAAATTGCCAGATTTCGTGGACAGAAGTGCCTAACCGGAGAAAGAGGTAATTTTCCAACAAGATAACGACCCAAAGCGTTTTGATCGTCGAGAGAGTGCTCTGCTTCTCAATTGCCTACTTAGCCCAAAGTAACACCTTCGTTTTATCTCAATACTGACATCGTTGAAAGAGTTTATGCTGGATCCCAGATAGACGAAGTCCTTAACAACCTCGAAGGAGATGTTGTCAACAGTGACGTGGTTTCCAAGACGCTGGGACTGTTATTTGTTGACACTAGGTATTTCGTCTTATCTGCATTCACTGCAAGACCCATTCGACTCGACTCTTTCGCTGAACTGATAATGCTGCACTGACTTCGCGCGTATTATGGCCAATAATATCGATATCATCAGCATACGCCAGCTTTATATAATAATTTTGTAGAATAACGTGCCACTGCGTCTCAAATCAGCACCTCGAATGATCTTCTCCATCATAAAGTTGAAAAAGTCGCACGATAAGGAATTACCTTGTCTGAAACCTCGTTTGGTATCGAATGGAGGAGTGGGATCCTTCCCGATCTTAATTGTGCTGCTGGTGTTGCTCAGTGTCATTCTGCAAAGACGGATAAGCTTTGCAGGAATACCAAATTCAGACATGGTGGAGTATAGATGATTCCTTATTGAAGTGTCGAAGGCGGCTTTATAATCGATAAAAAGATGGTGCTTGTCGATTTGTTTTTCTATGGTGTTCTTCAAGATTTGTCGGAGCATAAATATCTGGTCTATAGTGGATTGGCCAGGTCTGAAGCCACACTGATAATGTCCAATCAGCTGGTCTACAATGGGCTTCAGTCTTTCACATAATACACTCGACAGGACCTTATATGCAATATTAAGAAGGCTTATCCCACGGTAATTGGCGCAAATGGTGGGATAAGCCTTGTGGATTGGGCAGAGCACATTGAGGTTCCAATCATTTGGAATGCATTCTTCTGACCATATTCTGTATAGAAGCTCATGAATGCATTCAAATAGAGCTTCGTCTCCATTCTTGAAAAGCTCAGCAGGTAAGCCATCGACTCCTGCGGCTTTTTTGTTTTTAAGCCGAGCTATAGCTTTCAAGACTTCACTATGGTCGGGCAGCGGAACTTCAACGCTGTCGTCCACAAATAGGGTTTCCGGGATATCATCTCTATTGGCGGGCTTGTTGTCGTCGTCACCATTCAAAAGCCTAGAGAAGTGTTCCCTCCACATCATCAGTGTACTCTGGATATCTGTCACTAGATTCCCATTTTCATCCTTGCAGGAAGAGGCCCCGGTCCTGAAATCATCGGCCAGGCGTCTTATTTGTTCGAAAAATGTTCGGACCTCATTCCTGTCACCATGCATCTCAATATTCTCGCACTCACGCATTTCCGCTTCCCTTTTCTTTCGCCTGAAAATGCGTCTCTCTTCCCTCCTATTCTCTTTGCATCGCTCCTTAGCAGCACGCGTTACAACCGACTGCAGGGTGGCTTTGTAGGCGGCGTTTTTTTCTGCAGTGTCGTCGCGACACTCCTGGTCGTGCCACAAAAGTTGTTTTTCCCTCAATTCTCTCTTTCAGGAAAACGGTTAGAGATAATGGACAAAGTTTTTTAGGGTGAATAAATACAATAAATAATTATTTAAAAAAAAAAATTTATTAATATTTAACATTTATTATGTATGTAACTTTAATTTGAAGTTGACGTGTCGATATTGGAATCAGCTGATGGTTACCCTAATAACTTAAGTTTGGCAGCACCTAGAAAAACAAAAAACCAAATTTATAAATAATATAAGTATGGTTATCGTGTAAACTAACATTTTTAAGTTTTGCAAAAAAATAAAAAAAATCATGAAGATTTGAAAGAAAAATTTTGTGCAAAAAAATATAGAAAAAATGAAAATTTTTGCAATATTTTAGTTTACACGCATGTGGAAACTATACGGTTAAAATTTGGAGATAACACTACTCCACAAATTTTCGGAAACTTTCACCACAGCGAATTGCAATAACATTTTCTATATTGAAATTTTTCATAGAATCCGAATATCGTAATGATTTTTTTCGATTAGTCCCAATTTTTTATATAAATGGCAAAATTTAAAAAATCCACTATTGGGAACACATACTTTACATAAATGCTTGTAAAAACTTACATGTTCAGTCAATGAATTTTAATTTAATTAATAGGTTTAAACTGACAAGACCCCCCTAAAACTGTAAGATATCTAATGTTTAAAACTCTTAAAAAATATATTATTAGGTGACCCTATTGTTAAAATATCATAATTTTGCAATTCTGACATCAGATTCGGATTCAGCTACCCATTTTTACGTAGTGATAAAAAACAAATCATTGTATGTATTCATATCTTAATTTAACTGCAATAAAATATTTTTTTAAAAATGGTTTTTGCATTGCTGTTAAAAAAGTTAGTGAATTATGACTTTTTTTTAGACATGTATATGTGGCTAACTTTTTCTCTCAGATATAATTATTTCGAGATATAGGGCTTCAAACATAAAATATGTTTATAAAAAAACGAAAAAAGTGATTTATTTTTCACCTGTTTGCGATCATAACAGCCATATCACTTAGCATCAGTGCAGCTCTAGGCCAATCATGTTGACAACAAGCAAAAATAACAACAACTTCAATATGCTCTGACAGCGGTAAACCGCTGTGATTGAATTTCGAAGATGCACATGAATTAAGGCTATGCCTAAAAGTATGATACGATAGGTTAACCTTGATACAGGGTTGCATCGAAGTAGATAAGAACTTCAGCGTTCTTCTGTCAAAATAAACTCCGGGTAACTTTCTCGGCATAATTGGCAGTTCAAGTAGAACCTAAGTAGCTTGAGTAGATCACAGTGAAAAGTCATACAAGACTACTGATTGGTTGGTGTAGCGGCCAACGAAACAGTCTATATAGTCAAGCTGTGTGATTTGCTCTATACAGAGCCGTTGTTGTTGTTGTTGTTGTGGTTGGTTGTTGCCTTCATGTTGTCTTGTTGTCAAAAACATTTTCGTTATAGTTTTACCAGAAAATGTTCGATTTGTTTTTTGATATAGTCAAAATATAGATATAGTTGTGTGGAAGGTAGGCGTGGTTTTCACTCAATTTCGTTGAATTATATACTCAGAGTGCATATTAAAGTTTATTTGCAAAATTTCAAGACCATATATTAAATTCTGTTGAATTAAAAGAGATTTAACCTTTTTGGTAAAGTCACTTTGTATTAAAGGGCTGCGTAGGTGCACTTGAAACTGATTTCAAGACATCTGTTTATAACACACCACAATCATTGTCTTGCTCTCCTCAAACAAATCAAGTGTGTGGTGTCAGCGAAGACGAACAAAACAAGTGAGCGCAAATGAAAAGAGATCCAAGACATTGTTGTTCTAAGACATCGTTGTAAGAGAGCACACTGCAGTCAATGCAATGAAACCATGTGCACTGACAATAAGTGGCAATAGATGATTTGGATCATCCAATAGCTTTAGAGAGATTTTTCTTCGTTATCTGACACACTTATTCAAATATTATTTTTTTTTTCTTAAGTAACTCAGTCGGCTTCCATCTAATTTTATATAACACAAAGGTTTCATTAATAGTTCAAAGGTATCATGTTATCATAATCTTAAATTGAAATTATTTATTTAACTAGCTTTTTCCCGGCGCGCGTTGCTGCACCCTGCAACTATATGGGAACATAATAGGTGTATTCAAAACTTTTCTTAAACTCATAGTTTGACACCACTGTCATTTTCCACTGACCGCTACAGTTTCCCAGTAGCAGGAGATCACCAAATAGTAACTCCATTTTGAGTTTGGATGTGAATACTGCTACTTTTACTTTAAAAGCTATTCGATAATACAAATTTTAATTGTATGGGCGGAGCCACACCCCTTTATATAATGCCCATCCCAGTTTTTTAGTAGATGTACATTACCCAGTTTTAGTACAGTTGCCGACAGAGAGCATACAAACTAAACAACCAAAAGTTTTTTGAAGTTTCCAGCCATCACACAGACAGCGTTTTTCTTTTTGTATATATGGATTATTGGATATAACTTTTGATTGGTAAGAGATACTAAGATAATTTTTTCTAAAAAATCAATTTTTTAGCTTGTATATTTTTCAAAAATATAAAAACACAATATAGGAAAAAAAACTTTGTTCGAAAAAATCAAGGGGTTTTTTTTTAATCACAAAAATGGTTTTTAATTTTTGCGTAAAATTGAAATAACTTTTGCGTATAAATGTTATAGTTTTGTTGAAAATTTTCGAATTTGAATTTAAATTATTTTTACAACAAAAACAAATTTTTAACCTTTTTTGAGGAAAACTCCAAAATTTTAGACCTTTTTTTGAAAAAAATATTTAGAATATACATATATTATCAACTAACGGTATTTTTGCAATAAGGTTTTCATAGTACTTTGATGAAGCTTTAAGACAAAAAAACATTTAACAAAATGTATAAAAAAGCAGCGGATATATTTGAATCGAAAGTCACAAAATTAAATTTCTGATTGTGTTTTTCTCATTTTTGAGCAACGATGTTGCATTAAATATATCGTTGTAATAAAATTATTCATAGTTTTCAAGATATGTTCATGTTTTTGATGTCAAAATAACGGACATTTTTTAGTTTTACTAAATTTAAAAAATATTTTATATTTTGTAAATATTTGCACATGTAACCTAAGAAAACAACTAACAATATAATATTTTGTAAACAATTTGTACTACAGCACCATCTAGTGTCCAAGGTGGTTCAAATAAGATACTATCAAAATACTCATCGCACCTGAAAACTATTATATACCAATTTTTATTCTAATCGCATGAGCGGTTTGGGAGTTTTAGGTGGTTTTGCAAAAGTACTACAGCGCCCTCTGGTGTTCAAGGTAGGTCAAAAGAGATAGCAGCAAAATACTCAACGTACACGAAAACTACTGTATACCACTTTTCATTCTAATCGCATAAGCGGTTTGTGAGTTTTAGGCAGTTTTGTAAAAAATTTGTACTACAGCGCCCTCTGGTGTTCAAGGTGGATCAAAATTGATAGCTTACGAACACGCACCGTACCAAAAAACTTCTATGCACAAATTTTCATGCTAATCGAATGAGTAGTTTAGAAGTCTATTGCATAGTTACAAACACAAGCTCCTTTTTTATATATATAGATTTACAGAAACAAACAAAATAAAAATATTGTTTTATTTTCAAATTCATAAGTTTAAAAAAATAATAGTAAAACTAAGACAATTTAGTCAAAATTAAATAAAGTAATATACTTTATATATAAAAAAAAATAATTCTCCTCTAGTTCACATAGAAAAAAATAAATAAAATAATGGCTGCATTACAATCGATTTAAGTTAGCTTTGTCCTAAATTTAGTTAACTAAATTAAAGTTAGTTAACTGAACTAAAGTTAGCTAATTTGTTATTTAAATTATCAATTATATTATTAAAAATTTGTTTCATCGCACTTTACACGACCTAACTAATTGAAATTATCAAAATGATCCAAATGATCTATTGCCATCTATTACTTTCTATTATCCTCTCCCTCATTATGAAGAAATTGCATTGCTTGTGGTGTTGCCGAACAAAAGCAAGTCGTGCATTGATTGCCGAGAGAATAGAGTGGGTATTGCTTTTTGTTGCCGATTTGTATTTGGTGTTGAGCAAAAACAACTCTTAAGTGTTATGAAAGGCAGTCAACTGAGAGCAATGCAATAACTCACAGTGTGTGTACGTTGAAATAGGTACATCTACGCAGCCCTTTACTTTGTATCGTATTGAAAAAATCACTTTGTATGGGAGGTAGGCGTGGTTTTCTTCCGATTTAGCTCATTTTCGAACTTTAATAAAAACTTAACAAAAGCTTCAATATCAAATCTAGTGATGATAGCTTGAAAATTACGATTGTAATCGTGATCACAGACAGACAGACGGATGGGCTTATTCGACTCGGGAGGTGATGCTGATCAAGAATATATATACTTTTCTATATCTACCACGCCTCCTTATGGGCGTTACAAACGAGGTGACAAAATTAATATACCCCCTTTTACGTTTTTTAAACGTGTGGGTATAAAAATGTACAAATAAAGTTGATTCTTAAATAATAATCACGTTTTTATCTCCATTGTACAATAAGGTATCCTACCCTGGCCTTCATGTCTCTACCCTGTATAGAGTATCTCCCCTGGCCCCTTAAAAAACACGTACAAATTAATTAACTGACTGGCCATCTTAAAATAGTAAACAAAATACTTGATTACATTGTACAACTCCGAAAAAAGACATATTTTCAAATATTAATGTCACGCCGCCTTTCCTAATATCAGACAACCTCTTAACGTAGAATCACCCATATAGATAATTTCAAGAGAAATAATTAATATAGATTAACTTATCAAAATTTTCATTTTATTGCTTTAATAGGATGAATTATAAAAAAACTTTACATAAATTATAAATTCCAACGATGATAAACGATATCTCACGAAAATCTATCTTTGCTAGTGAAACTAAGGAATGTATCGCAAAGAAACTGCACACTTTATTTTTTAATATCTTTCTTTTATTCATATGAAACATTTTTTATATTATTTATATCAACAAAATGCGTTATTCGGAACAGTATGAAGCAAAAAAATTAAAATAATATTTAGTTTCTGATTTTTTAACGAATTTTTTGTTTCACATGTTTCATTAAATTTTGCACAGTGGTGTGTGTAATGGATTTTGTTGCTTGAGTCCAAATTTTTTGAATTCTTCCAAGTTTTGAGCAGCCTTACCCATCTTTCTAAACTTTTTCTTCGATTCAGCCCAATAGCGCTCAATGGGGCGAAGCTCTGGAGAGTTTGGTGGATTCTCCTCTTTACAAACAAATTTGACTCCATTTTTGTTCAAAAGCTCTATAGTTGAGTTAGCGTAATGGGCTGTTGCCAAATAAGGCCAAAATATAGTTGAATCTTTATGGCGCTTGTAAAATGGAATTAATCGTTTTTTTAAGACCTCCTTTTGGTAAATTTCAGCACTTATTGTGCCTTTTGTAAAAAAAGTTGATGTCTTAAGGCCGCAACTGCAAATACCTTGCCAAACCAGAACTTTCTGGCCAAATTTTTCTAGTTCAATTTTGCTGATTGAGTCATCGACATTTCGACCTTTAACCTTTGTATAAAATTGCGACCCTGGTAAGTCCATTTTTACATATGTCTCGTCATCCATTATAATAATGTCAATTTTTTCTTGCACTAAACGCTCGTACAGCTTGCGCAGCCTGGATTTGCACGTGGCAATTTGTTTTTCCGACTTTTTCGAGCATTTCTGTTTTTTGTATGTCTTTAAATTGTTTCTTTTCTTGACACGTTGAATCATTGCAATGCTTGTGTTCACTTTTTTCGCCAAATCGCGAATGGATAAACATGGATTCCTTTTTATCAAGGTTAGAATTCTTTTTTCAAGTTGCACCTTTTTTCGGCCAGATTTTTGGTAAACCCCTAACAGAGCACTCATTTCCAAACTTTAAAATAATATTTTTTACCGAATTAACAGCGACATTGTAACGTTTTGCCAACTTTCTATAAGAAACTTTTTTTCGGTGCACCAATTGTGCACAATTTTTTCGCGTACGTCTTTCTCAATTCGTGGCATCTCGGTAACTAATTGAGTAAAATATTTGGTTTAACCTACATGCATAGTTGACGCTATAAGAAATCTAACGGAACCTTCAAACATGTTAACAAATATATACACAGCGAGAAATAACCATTCAAAAGTGTGCAGTTTCTTTTCGATACATTCCTTATAAAACACCCACATACTAAGATCTTTCAACGAAAATTCAACTTTGCTAAAGCAAGCAATGTCAAACACACGACCGAGTTAAATGTTTTTCTTCTTATCTCGTTCGGTCGTATTTTGGTCGTATTTTATATCTTCTGCTTGTTTAACGATATAAAGTACGACCATTTGGATTTGCACCATAAGAACATGTTGATCTCTTCTCGAGCTGTCAACGCACGACCGACCTAACGCAGTATTGCGATTTAGCCATAATGATCCGAGTCTATATTGGCACCACGGATCGTGCGTACATCTAAAACACTGGAAGAGTGCCTTCCGTCAATCAAAACGTGATCAATATGGTTGCGCGTCTTTAGATCAGGAGACAGCCAAGTGGCTTTATGAATATTGAGATGCTTGAATCTAGTACTATTAACGACCATGTTTCGCGCCGCGGCAAAGTCAACCAGCCTTATTCCGTTATCGGAGGTATTGTCGTGGAGGCTGAACTTTCTGACTGTTGGACCAAAGATATTTTATTTTTATGTCGTGGCGGGGGCTGCACTCATATGCCTCTTCAAGGCGCTCGTAGAAGCTGTCTTGGTCTCATCGTTCTTATCTTCTGTCGGAGCGTGCGCCCAAATCAGGCTTATGTTGAAAAATCTTGCCTTGAAACGGATTATGGCAAGTTGCTCGAGAACAGGTGTGAATCGCAGGACATGATGCCGTAGTCTCTTGCCAACCACAAATCCGCATCGAAATTCGTGCTTCTCCGCATGGTCGCTGTAGTAGATATCGTAGAATGCTTGCCGCGAACGACCCTGTCCCTTCCATCGCATTTCTTGGATTGCAGTGATATCAGCTTTGTATCTTTCTAAGATATCTATCAGTTGGATAGAGGCTCCATCCCAATTCGTCCCAAGGGTTCGGACGTTCCAAGTGCATATATCCGTAAATCATTGTCAGTTTTTGGTTAATTGGGATAATTTTAATCTTTTTTCTTATATTTTTCATTGAAATGTGTTTTTACGTGGTGGGCTTCAAACCCAACGCACAACCCTTTAAAGGCAGGTAGCCCGCCGCTCAGATTAGCCGTCAAACTAACGGTTGCGTGTTTGCCGTTTCTAGAGGACACCACGCAGAGGTTTGAGTCGACTTGGGACGAGTTCGACATGGATAATGCTGACCTCACCAGGTTGAGGCAGTCAGACACGTTGCGATGTGAAGATCGTCCCCTTGACCCTCACGCGTTGCCTTGTGAGAATCGTCCTACCGGGCCTATTTAAGTTTTTATTCGCCGAAAAATTTAAGGGACTACTAAAGTTTTTCGGCGACCAAAAACTCAAAAAATTTTTTGAATGCATAACATCTTAAAAATATTCTCAGAAAGTTTTAAGGCAATTGAATAAAAATTGTTCCAGTTATAAGTACAATTGTCCGGAGAGAAGACGATAAAAAATATGTGTACTTGCCTTACTCATACCAGCTGCTACAAAAACTCTTTAATATGTCTTTTATTTTTTCAATGCACTCTTTTAAGTGTCTTTTATTTTTTTTTTTTTTCATTCACTCTTTATATAAAAATGCATAGATATCCACAGGGAAAGCAAAGAGGGGAAAAGGCCCCTGGTCTTCAGAAAAATTAAAAACCTTATATTATTGTAAAAAACATAAAAATAACAGTAATAATAAGAACTTCTCCACCTGGCATAAAATTCTGGGGACGCAATGTGGAAATTGTCATCAGTTGTGGCAAAAACTGTCATACATTTATAAAAAACGTTTACCCCACGCGTATTATTCTCGCAAACAAAAATGTACAGGAAGCCACGCGCGAGGGAAGAACCCTGAGAAAACAGAGGCAAGTTGAAATTTTTGACTCAACAATTGATGATAAGGGTGTCTTATATGGTCCTGGAATAGATGATACTATATAAGTTGAAAAAAATTAATATATACCTTAGTACACTACTTTTAAAACTTTATACGCGTTTTTCTCGAAAAGGCTGTTTAAAACCGGTGGACAGCATTACTCCGAAACTATGCTAAGGATCGCTACCAAATTTATTTCACTTGTTAAGTAAATATGACCGGTACTTTTGATCGCACGATTTTTATTTTGGAAAAATACTCTTTTTTTTTAAAAACTCGGTTCTCAAAAATACCCGATACCGAAAAATTTTCCGAAATGTAAAGCTGGAAAGTATTGGGTACAAAAAATTTTCGACTTCATGTATCACTTTTAACTGACAATTCGTCACAGTTGCCACCTTGATAGAAAAAGTACACAATAATTGAAACATGACTTGGAAGCACTTTTTTCATATGCTCGCTAAACTTTTGAGCCACTAACAGTTTCGTGTTATTTAAGCGAGTATTCATATGGTAAGCGGGTGTTTTTTTACAGTTTTTTTTAAAAAACACAGCTAATGTTTTGCGTTTATGAGATTTAAAAATAACTTTAGTTTTCAATCTATGAACTAATTTTCGAGTTCTATGAAAGCTTCATTAATTTTTGTGTCATAAATTTAGTTTGGTTCGTGGTAGAAGCTTCAGATTTTACGATATGTAATATACATATACTGATATATATATGTACCGATATACTCAAGAAATATCTATACTATTATATCAAAGGGTTCTCTCGGATTTTTATCGTTCAATCACGGGGTAACCGCTGAACCGATTTTAATAATTCTTTCACAATTCAATTGCTATAAGAAGTGACCCTACTGGTTACTACGTTTTTTGTAAAACTTTTTATTTAATTACACAGTGTGACGAAATCGACCAAAAAAAAAAGCACAACCAAACTTTATAGAAATTCTTAAAGAGGGACATGTTGTGAGTCCATCGCACTTGGTCTGACCTCTCAATGTCGTCACAATTTTTTTAATTCATTTTTATAGTTGAAGGGTTCGATTTTTGTTGCGCCGACGTTCATTGAATTTTTACAGTTATTTGCTTTATTGGAAATGAAAAACAAATTCTACTTCTAAAAAAAAACGAGAATAAACATTCGTTCCATATTTCATATTTTTCAAAGATCTATATTGCAATGCTCTAGATGTATGTTACTCATCATATTTTCTTTTCAATGAGTTAAAGATGTCCAAAATCGGTTAAGATTTGACAAAATGAGAGCACTTTGTATGATAGCAAACATATACATGGGAATCAGTGTTTTTTGACGAAAAAAAAACGTTTAAACTGCTGCCATTTTGCCAATTCTCAACCGATATTGATGGTTTTGGATTCAATGAAAAGGTATTTTTACGTGCAATGAACTTTTGGGAAAAAAAGATGTAATTCATGCAGCATTATATAATTTAAATTTATAAAAACACTAATTTCTTTTATGAAATTAAAGAAAAATTAATGAATTTGCTTCGCTACAGGCTTCTTTTTGTATTTTATCGTATTTATTTTTATACAGCCTTATTCTACGTAAAATTCTACTGAAAAGAAAGAGAATTTGTTTTTCATTTCCAATAAGGCACATAACTGTAAAAATTAAATGAACGTCGGCACAACAAAAATCGAACCCTTCAACTTTAAAAATGAATTAAAAAAAATTGTGACGACATTGAGAGGTCAAACCAAGTGCGATGGACTGACAACATGTCCCTCTTTAAGAATTTCTATAAAGTTTGGTTGTGCTTTAATAGTCGTCACACTGGTTATTTAAGAATTTATGCATTTTAATCCATATTGCCATTGTATGTATAAGCAGCACAAAATAACAGCAAACAATAGCTTAAGCTCTTTGTTGATAGAGAGAGATGAAAGTCTACAATTCGCCGCGCTGCCATCTTGAGTGAATAGTTGCACTCAGTTAATTTCTGCTACAGTGTTGCCATAAGTCCAATATATCGTATTTATTTTGATTTTACTAATGTGAAACTCTTTTTCATTTCAATAAGAAGCCACTCTTTTTTTTTCAATAAGAAATATTCTCAAATAAAATAAAACGAATTAAACATATTTGATTCCTGAGTCTTTTTTTAAAATATGTTTTTATATCATATTTATACTCCCAAGCAACGCTGGGAACGGGTATGGTAGTAGAAGTATAAATAGCTCAGTTCTGACTTAAGTCACCTTAAAGGGAGTTATATACCCAGAACTTCTCTTTTCAAAAAAAGCAGTTTCTTAAAGCTTTAAGTCTCAAAAATATGTGGTAAAAATTTCAAGTAAATATCTCAAAAAATAACAAAGTTCGCCTTCTAGAGTCCGCAGTGCTAGCCTTTATTTTCAAATGCGTTTTTCTCGAAAATATGTTTTCAAAGTCGGTGACCAAGATTTCTCGAAACTCAGTAAGCCGATCGTTTTGGTTTTTTGCAGGCTTATTTTATTCATAATAATCTCGTACTTGTTATAGGATTTTTCTTTTTCGTAGCTTCGTTCATTTTTTATAGGCAAAATAAAGACGAATTTTTGGCCGAAAATCGTTAATTTACGTTCGAAAGTCCGCCATTTTGTGAAAAATCAATATTTTCAAAATCGGCTATGACAAGTACGAGTTTTAAGTCTAGTTTAATAATATTATTATTTTTTTTGTTTCAGATGAATATAAGAGGAGCAATCTTGGTCACAAGCAATCTTAGGTATAAACCCCCTCATTAAAAAATATCCCTTAAGTTTCCTTAAAAAAATTCACAAACATGACCCTTTGTTCGGCATCTGGGTATATTTCCCCCCTTAAGAGATTATTGCATTTGGACACAGAATTTTTTATTGAGGGACATTTCGAATTTAACTTTTTCCTACTATGATAAAGTTAATAAGACGGACTTATCCTTTGGAGTTTCATATATTCTGTTAAATCACTGAAGACTAAGCTACAATTAAAATGTTTGGCCTTTAGAAATATTTACCTTAATGGATCGTTGTTTGGATAAACCAATGCTACTCGATCGCCAGGCTTGAGTGTTATTTGCTCCGGACCTTTTATGAACGTTTTTGTAGAGAGAGCATATGCAATTTTTTGAGCACGAGAATATAATTTTCCATAAGTGAGAGTGGTGGTTATTTTGCCATTCGGATCAAGAACTGTTGCCATTGGAGATTTAAATGAATTCGTACCGAATCGTTGCAATGCTGCTTCTAAAGATCGTGACATTCCTGCAGCTATAGAAAGTTGTTCACCATGAACAGCGCTCATTGTATTGCCTTCTGGCTTAGGCGCATTTGGATCTTTTGGGTTTGCAGCAATTTCTAACTCAATATCGTTGTCTTCATAAAATTCAGGAAGTGGCCTACGTTTGGGTCTTTTGAGAGTATTAAGCAACTGTTGAATTTTAGCTGAAACTTTCCACCGTCCCGCTGTACCTGTGTCACCAACATCAGTCTGAGAAACGTTTACATACCTAGTTACTCTATCAGCTCCTCGTCGAGTATTATTGAATTGTGTAATATCAGGGGCAATAACTGTAAAATTTGATAACATTGAATTATTATTATTATATTATAATTATTTATATAAATATTATTTTGATAAGGTTTTTCTTGTTGGAGTCGCTGAGGGTGAACGCCTAAACATTAAAATATAGTTGAGTTGTCAAAACAAAGGATAAGTCATGTAGATTAGAGTGTCCCTTATTTTGCGATTTTTGGAAATGTCAAGGGGTTGAAAGGTTTTTTTATGCGTTTTTATATTCTAAGAACGAAACTAAAAAAAATTTTTTTTTACGACAACGTTTACCCGTGCCAATCGGGCCCGAAAGTTTCGAAAAAATGCCTATATTAGACCATATTTGCACAAATTAAAAATAAAATCTTTTCTCTGCTTTTTATAAATGTTTTACATTTTTTGGAACACATACATAAGAAATATGATATCTACAAAGTTTTTTTATGGTGGGCGTGGTTACCGCCCCTGCTGCGTCGAAATTTCTCCCGCAGCCTTTTCCCACTTTTTCATGAAATTAGTGCAATTTAGGTATTAATATCAACAATAAATAAATACATTTTTATTATGCTAAAAGTATGATTACATTTCATTAAATTCACATTATGTACTTACAAAAATTAACAATAAATTAAAAAACTAGTATTTTAACCTGCGGCGGGCGCGCAACAAGCTAATACCTTGTAGCTATAGTAGAATTATAGTAGAATTATAGTAGAACTACAAAAATACAGACTTGACGGATTCCGATAATAATGAATAGCATAAAAGCTCCAAATAAGGCTCTGTCTTTTTTAATTAATTTGTATTTCTTATTATAATTTAACCCTCCAGGGACATACATTTTTGGTTTTAGATATTTTTTTATTTATAAAAAAAAAAACTATGATTTCGGTCGAAAAGCCGCAATAAGACTGCTTGTAGGTATTAGCTTGTTGTGCGCCCGCCGCAGGTTAAAATACTAGTTTTACGCGCATATCTTTAAAACGGTAACTCTTTCGGTTTAAATGTGAAGGACAGTTTTGAAGAAAATTGTTGGGTCTATAAGTTTTATTTAAATGATTTTACGCTAGGGCTTACATTAACGAAGTTACCACCGTTGGTAATCTTTGAATCCGAATATCTTTGGATGCACACATGTAATGGTTGTGATCTTTTCACAGGTGGGTTATTTTATTTTACTTAAGGTTGAGAATTTGAGAATTTAATGTAAAATTAAAATTAATGTTAATTTTAGCTTTAAACTTTTAAATAGTTAATTTATAAGCAATGTTTTTGTTGTCATTTATTATCTAATATATAAAATTCTTCTGTCACGGGGTGCGTGATCGAACTCCTCCGAAACGGCTCGACCGATTTTCGTGATCCTTAGCGAGGATATTAGTCAGGGGTGAGAATCGGACAACATCTATTTTTCATCCCCCTAAAATAAGGGGGCGTGGCACCTCCCATACAACCCAAATCTACGGTAGCGAATAGCTCTGAAGTTATAGGTCGCATAGCATCGGAATTCGGTGTTCTACCTCAATTTACAAGAGCCGTTCCACAGGTAAAATTTTATGGGCGTTGGACGTGGGGCGTGGCACTTTTTCAGCAGACCAAATTTTCGGTATAACTTTCGAGCTATAAGTCACACATTAATGCAACTCGGTTAGAACGTTCTATTTAGTTGTGTCTTTCGACTGGCAAAATTGAGCAAGTATAGGCCAAAGGGGTGTGGCACCGCCCATACAATTCAAATTTATGATATCGAATAGCTTTGGAACTAAATGCCGTATAATAATGAAATTCAGTACGGAGTTGCCACTTGGTGAAATATTTCTACTATAAAACTGGGATGGGCTTTGGAAAAGGGGGTGTGGCCCCGCCCATACACTTTAAATTTTTGATATCAGATAGCTTTGGAACAAAAAGTCGTATAACAACGAAATTCAGTATGGAATTACTATTGGGTGATATCTATCAACTAGAAAACTGAGACGTCATTGAACAAGGGGGTGTGGCTCCGCCCATACAAGCCAAATTTGCGATATCGAATAACTTTGGAATTATGGGTAGCATAGCCTCGAAATTTGGTTATCAATTTACACGAGTCGTTCCACTTAGAAATAGAGATAGCGATAGAGATAGAGATAGAGATAGAGATAGAGATAGAGATAGAGATAGAGATAGAGATAGAGATAGAGATAGAGATAGAGATAGAGATAGAGATAGAGATAGAGATAGAGATAGAGATAGAGATAGAGATAGAAATAGAGATAGAAATAGAGATAGAGATAGAGATAGAGATATAGATAGAGATAGAGATAGAGATGGAGATAGAGATAGAGATAGAGATAGAGATAGAGATAGAGATAGAAATAGAGATAGAGATAGAGATAGAGATAGAGATAGAGATAGAGATAGAAATCGAGATAGAGATAGAGATTGAAATTGAGGTTGAGGTTGAGGTTGAGATTGAGATTGAGATTGAGATTGAGATTGAGACTGAGTTTGAGATTCAGATAGAGATAGAAATTTTTACAGCATTATTACAGATAGACAGCAACGCGTCGGGTACCAGCTAGTATATATATATGCGGCTTGTAAAAGACTTAAGTCTTAAATGCCTACAATATTTCCAAATAAACATAAACATAAACATAAACATAAGGTGTATGCAAAAATTCAGCAAAATCTGATTGTTTTTGAAGACAAATACATAGTAAATGAACTATTGAAAATTTTATTTTTTTTAAAAAAGCCCTGTTAAAATGTAAAGAATCTTCCATTGCAAATATTTAGATGCAGTTACTACATAGAATTTGAATTTAGTTTAAGAGTTATAAGAAAAAATTTGTGACTTAAAGGTGAAGTTTGACCTTGAATTTCTCTCTTATTTGACCTAATCCGATAAAACTGAGTACGCGGGCATAATATATAGACCACCCACTATTATAAACCATTGAGATATTTGAAGTTATTTTTTCGTGTCGCACTGTGTAATAAATTCCGGAAGTGTGTTTTTTTTATCATCAATATTTGGCTAATTAATTGCCAATTGATAACGTTATGCTGGAGACTTAAGGGTTGTCTTAATGTGGATTTCCAAAGTGCAAGATTATCCTGCGTCCTGAGTTTTCTCAATATGACTCTATGTCCTGCAGTTTTTCCCATTTTCTCACCATTTGGATTTGATGGATTCTTACGCCCAGCTGAAGATTCTGCCCTAAAATCAAGCAGACGAATAAATAACTACTTGGCGGTTGAAACAATTAAAGTATAAGCCATAAAATTTATAATCAACTTGTTGGTGCAAACGTGAAGGCGTCGGCCTTGCACGTCAGGAGCGCTGGTTCGATCCCGGGAATTTCACCATAAATTAGTTATTTTTTTTTAAATTAATATATTCACATAATGAAAATTTTGCTTTAAAATAATTTTTAAAATCATAGTTTTTGTTTTTTTTTCTCTACGATCCGAGGGAGGGTTCGAATTGATAATTATATGAGTAAAATACTATATATTTCTTTTGGTTATTTAGTTTAAATTTTGTGAATTTGGAATTTCAAATTTTGGATTGTTAGTTCCGTTTTAAGTTGTAATCCTAGGGTAGACAATCGATTGCTTGCTTTAGGAATTTTGAATAGAGATTTTTTTTTAAGTATTTACTCGGAAAATTGGAATATTCTTTTATATACACTAATGTCTTTAACTTAAATTGTGCTTAACGTTAATAAAGAAAAAAAAAAAACTGAATTTAAAGTGAAACAAATTTTTGTTATTAATTCGCAACAGTTCCCAGTGATCGCGATATCTGGAACTTGTCGGAGTTGGGGAAATCGCGTGGCGCCCATTTTAAGAAGTTTCACCAGAAACACCCACGGTCTCCTTCACTGAGCCGGTCAAACTCCATCTCCGATACGCGAGCGGAATTTGGCGCGTAACAGAGGTTTTTGACGCAGTAATGACCGTTATGAAAGGCTGCAGTGATAACTTCTTTTTTTCATATCACAGTGCAACACGAAAAAAAATAACCATATACGGACACCACTACGTGATAAAAGACTAAAAAAAAAAGACCCGTGTCTCCCAATTTTTCCCAAAGTCATGCACTTTTTTGTTTATGGGCCGCCAAAGATTTGGGGCCTCGGTATCATTTTCGCAAAAAAGTGATAATTTTCTCGGGCTCATATCTTGCAAACCGTTCAGAATAATTCCCAGGAAGTTTATATGTTCTAGAAATTTGTTTATTGAGATCTTAGGTAAATTTTTGTAGTTGATTGTTTCCTTGAATTTTGAACGGTTTGCTACCTATGGACCTGAACACGGGAAAAAAGGTAAAAAAAAAATCGAATTTTTTTAAGTTTTTTGCGATTTTGATCTGGAAGGTGAAGTTTTTTTGATTTTATATGTTTGCAATTTTTGTTCTTTATGACAAGAGCTACAACTTTGCCTCAGAGAGTAAATCGAAATTCTGAACGGTTTGCAAGATATGAGCCCGAGAAAATGATCACTTTTTTGCGAAAATGATACAGAGGCCCCAAATCTTTGGCGGCCCATAAACAAAAAGTGCATGACTTTGGGAAAAATTGGGAGACACGGGTCTGTTTTTTTTAGTCTTTTATCACGTAGTGGTGTCCGTATATGGTTATTTTGCCATGACTTAAAAAATTACACACAGTGTGTGTTTTGGTACTATTTACAAATTTTGTCCATCTGCTTCTTTGAATAAAACGTTACCGATCATCATATAGTCTTCGTAATGTTGGTTTTTCAAAAGTTCCACAATTGTAGCAATATGTTTATCAGACAGCTGTGCTTCTCTTAGACGGCATATAAGATCTGACTCAGTATTGCATACCATTACTGCGTGCCTGCTGAGAGTGTCCACATGCTTCATTTAAACACCACTGCGATGCCTGACTGTGAACGAATAATCCTGCATGTACTAATATATCTTCTACGGGAAGATCAATTTTCGTTGATGTATACTGAAAGTCTGTAACCAAAACAAACTCTATTCCCAAAAAGAGATAGTTTCGCCTTTTTTCATTGCAAGATAAGCCGGTCTTAACTTCAAATCATAACTGTAAAGCTTAGATTGTGTTTTAGGTGTTTTTTTAATGTAATATCAACAGGACGAAAATTATCATCGAGCATCTGCATCAGTATCGCTCCGAACCCGTATTTTGACGCGTCTGTATGCAGCTGTTATTGCATCTTTTGAATATATTCGTAGAACTGAGTCACTCGACATAATTTGTTTTAACGTGAATTTAACGTCTTTTTTGAGTAAATTTGTCGTTGGCCTGGCAACCGCTGAATATCTGTCAATAAATTTTCGAAAAAATCCAGTGAGACCAAGGATGAGCCATTGTACGAGCCTTTTACATGCACCGGTTCTGGAAAATTTTTAATATAAAATTAATTTCAGCCCTTGAAAGGACTTTGACCGAACTTCTTATGATCAAATTGTGTTGTGCGTGTTATTAAAATGTTTGTACACAATTAATCGAGAACTGGACCTACTAGTTTTATGCCGACTCCGAACGGCTAATGTGCATGTTTTCAAGCATTCATTTATTTACTCTCTGAGGTTTGCCATTGTCTGCAGAGAGATGACGGCCGAACAGAACAAATAATTCAATTGAAAAACTTTCTGTCAGGTGGAAATTGAACCAGGTTTGGCGTATGGGCCACGCACTCTATCCACTGCACCACGGCCAATTTATTTTTGGCCCTATTATGGTTCACAACACAACAGTAATATCTGTCTTCAATGTGTAATTTACTATTACGGTACACAAGAATACAACTGAATACATTCCACTGTTGTCTGTCAATAATGCTGTGTCTTCAATACACTTATTATGCAACACAGCAGTTGTGTTGGATTTTGAAGACAGCTGATTTGGTGTTGTGTTATGGTAGCGTTTAACAGAGAAATGGATTCAGCAAGGTAAGATTAATGTAAAATAAAATAAAAATTATGTTTTTGGTTATAAACTATTTGCAGGAAATTGACAGTCTCAAATAAATTTCAATTTAACCGCTTTGCTAGCTCGCTCATGAGAACTGTGTTGACATAAAATAATTGCATGTAAACTCTCTGTGAAGAAATCGAAGGTAATTTTTACGTGAACGTTATACGTGAACAATAGGCATCACGAGATGCCGCAGTGCCAGAGCTGAATTAGCTCGCCCCAAGCATATCTATCTACGTGAACGTTCGATATCTAAAGTATTTATCATAATAAAATACAATCGTCAAATGAGTTATCGCGAGAAAATTGAATTTTTGATCGTTCGTGAACGACTTTTTCAAAGTTCATGGGTAAAGCGCGAGTGGGAGAAATCCTAAAATTCATTCTCTTGTGAAACGGACGAAAGCAATTACACGCGATCGATTACTTAAATTGTTTTGTTGTGTGTTCGCTTGTCTAATTTAAAAAATGTACAAAGTATCAAATATTGGCAAGGCAAAAATTATTGCTAATTACAACGAAACAAATCTTTGCATTATTTAATTATTTTGTATTAGTTGAAGAGTGTTTTTCGCTTCGTTTTGTTTTAAATTTTTTTTTTATTATGTAATTTAAGCTTTACATTTTTATTTTATTTTAATATTTTTATATAATTTTGCGTCTGTATTCATAAAAAATTATGAACCTCTTAAAAAGCCTTCATAAGAAAAAAATTGGAAAAATTTAATAACATTATTCATAAACGTTCAATAGCATAAAAATCTCTTTTAAACGCTTCATAAATGAAAAAATTTTAAAAAATGGTTGAAACCTTCAATAAACTGTCGATAAAGTATTTTAAAATATTTTTGTTCTTCAAATTTTGAGCACAAATTTTGTCAAAAATATATCAAGTTATTTCAAAATATATCAAAAACAAAGAAAATGTCAAAAATTCCTGAAAATGTTTGTTTATAAATAGGAATTTTTAAAAATAGATGAAACATGCTATAAACCCCTCCTAAAGCATTTTTAAAATTATTTACGCTCATTGGAGCACAAATATCGTCAAAAATAAAAATTCCAAATATATATAAAAAAAATAAAAAAAAAGGAAAATAAAAACAAGAAAATTTGTCAAAATATTTCAAATAGTTACAAAAAAAGGACGATCCTCACAAGGCAACGCGTGAGGGTCAAGGGGGCGATCTTCACATGGCAACGTGTCTGACTGCCTCAACCTGGTGAGGCCAGCATTATCCATGTCGAACTCGTCTCAAGTCGACTCAAACCTCTGCGTGGTGTCCTCTAGAAACGGCAAACTGGCAACCGTTAGTTTGACGGCTAATCTGAGCGGCGGGCTCCCCCTGCCTTTAAAGGGTTGTGCGTTGGGTTTGATGCCCACCACGTAAAAACAAATTTCAATGAAACGAAAAAGAAATAAGATAAAAATGATCCCCAAATCTGATGACGACTACCGCAAACGAAAAACTGACAATGATTTACGGATATGCACCTGGAACGTCCGAACCCTTAATTGGGATGATGCCTCTATCCAACTGATAGATATCTTAGAAAGATACAAGGCTGATATCACTGCAATCCAAGAAATGCGATGGAAGGGACAGGGTTGCTCACGGCAAGCATCCTGTGATATCTACTACAGCGGCCATGCGGAGAAGCACGAATTTCGATGCGGATTCGTGGTTGGCAAGAGACTACGACATCATGTTCTGCGATTCACACCTGTGAACGAACGACTTGCCATAATCCGTGTCAAGGCAAGATTTTTCAACATAAGCCTGATTTAAGCACGCTCCGACAGAAGACAAAGACGATGAGACCAAAGACAGCTTCTACGAGCGCCTTGAAGATGCCTATGAGCGCAGCCCCCGCCACGACATAAAAATCGTGCTTGGTGACTTCAACGCCAAGGTGGGAAAAGAAAATATCTTTGGTCCAACAGTCGGAAAGTTCAGCCTCCACGACAATACCTCCGATAACGGAATGAGGCTGATTGACTTTGCCGCAGCGCGAAACATGGTCGTTAGTAGCACTAGATTCAAGCATCTCAATATTCATAAAGCAACTTGGCTGTCTCCTGATCAAAAGACGCGCAACCAAATTGATCACGTTTTGATTGACGGAAGGCACTCTTCAAGTGTTTTAGATGTACGCACGATCCGTGGTGCCAATATAGACTCGGATCATTATCTTGTCGCAGCCAAGATCCGTACACGCCTGTGCGCAACCAAGAATGCGCGCAATCCAGCACAGAGAAAGCTAGACGTCGAAAAGCTGCAATCAAAGCAAACAGCCGAAGACTTCGCTACTCGACTCTCACTCCTGCTTCAAGAAAGCACTCCTCCGATCGACGATATATGCGCGCAGTGGAATCATATTTCCCACACTATGCGTACGGCTGCCAAAGAGGTGATTGGCTATCACCGCCCTCGCCGAAACCAGTGGCACGACCAAGAGTGTCGCGACGACACTGCAGAAAAAGACGCCGCCTACAAAGCCACCCTGGAGTCGGTTGTAACGCGTGCTGCTAAGGAGCGATACAAAGAGCAGAGGAGGGAAGAGAGACGCATTTTCAGGCGAAAGAAAAGGGAAGCGGAAATGCGTGAGTGCGAGAATATTGAGATGCATGGTGACAGGAATGAGGTCCGAACATTTTTCGAACAAATAAGACGCCTGGCCGATGGTTTCAAGACCGGGGCCTCTTCCTGCAAGGATGAAAATGGGAATCTAGTGACAGATATCCAGAGTACACTGATGATGTGGAGGGAACACTTCTCTAGGCTTCTGAATGGCGACGACGACAACAATCCCGCCAATAGAGATGATATTCCGGAATCCCCAATTTTGGACGACAGCGTTGAAGTTCCGCTGCCCGACCATAGTGAAGTCTTGAAAGCTATAGCTCGGCTTAAAAACAACAAAGCCGCAGGAGCCGATGGCTTACCTGCTGAGCTCTTCAAGAATGGAGGCGAAGCTCTATTTAAATGCATTCATGAGCTTCTATGCAGAATATGGTCGGAAGAATGCATTCCAAATGATTGGAACCTCAGTGTGCTCTGCCCAATCCACAAGAAAGGCGATCCCACAATTTGCGCCAACTACCGTGGGATAAGCCTTCTGAATATCGCATATAAGGTTCTGTCGAGCGTACTATATGAAAGACTGAAGCCCATCGTAAACCAGCTGATTGTACCTTATCAGTGTGGCTTCAGACCTGGCAAATCCACCATAGACCAGATATTTACGCTACGACAAGTCTTGGAGAAGACCCTAAAAAAACAAATCGACACACACCATCTTTTTGTCGATTACAAAGCCGCCTTCGACAGTCCAATAAGGAATCATCTATATTCCACCATGTCTGAATTTGGTATTCCTGCAAAGCTCATCAGCCTTTGCAGAATGACACTGAGCAACACCAGCAGCACAGTTAAAATCGGGAAGGACCTCACTCCTCCATTCGATACCAAACGAGGTTTCAGACAAGGTGATTCCTTATCGTGCGACTTTTTCAACCTAATGATGGAGAAAATCATCCGAGCTGCCGATTTGAGACGCAGCGGCACGATATTCTACAAGAGTATTATGCTGCTGGCGTATGCTGATGATATCGATATCATTGGCCATAATACGCGCGAAGTCAGTGCAGCATTCTCCAGGTTAGCGAAAGAGTCGAATGGGTCTTGTAGTGAACGCAGATAAGACGAAATACCTAGTGTCAACAAATAAACAGTCCCAGCGTCTTGGAAACCACGTCACTGTTGACAACATCTCCTTCGAGGTTGTTAAGGACTTCGTCTACCTGGGATCCAGCGTAAACTCTTTCAACGATGTCAGTATTGAGATAAAGCGAAGGATAACTCTTGCCAACAGGTGTTACTTTGGGCTGAGTAGGCAATTGAGAAGCAGAGCCCTCTCTCGACGAACAAAACTCACGCTCTATAAGTCACTAATCATGCCCGTCCTATTATATGCAGCACAAACGTGGACGTTGAGCAGTTCTGATGAAAAGACTTTGGGAGCCTTCGAGAGAAAGATCCTTCGTAAGATCTTCGGTCCAATCTGCGTCAATGGCGAGTACCGAATTCGATGGAACCACGAGCTGTATGAGCTGTACGCTGACATAGACATAGTTAAGCGCATTAAAATCGAGCGGCTCCGCTGGCTAGGTCATGTTGAGCGAATGGAAAACGACGCTCCAGCGAAAAAAATATTCGATTCGGTGCCCGGTGGTGGTCAATGCAGAAGAGGACGCCCACATCTTCGTTGGAAGGATCAGGTGTTGGATAACCTGACTACACTTGGTGTTTCCAACTGGCGCCAGCAAGCGCAAAATAGAAATGGCTGGCGCAATTTCTTATACGAGGCCAAAACCGACTTTCGGTTGTAAGCGCCAGATAAGTAAGTAAGTTACAAAAAAAAAAAAAATATAATAAAATTACAATTTATTCAGTCCAGACGGTAGCTTTGAAAAACTTTTGATGTTTAAATATCAAAATGTTGACGAAATTGTGACAAATAAATAAAAATTCATGGAATTTATCTAATACACAAACCATTATTGGCACTCTTCCCACTTAAAATCGAAAGTGTTCCTATTTTAACTACAAAGCAGTTACAACATGATTATGAATAACAAAATTTTAAGACTTTTTAACATTAAAAAGCTTTTTAACTATTGAACGTTTTAAAGCTATTTTAAGATATTTTTATGAATACGGCTGTTAATATTTATTTTACATAAATTGCACAAGCCGATATTATATATATTTGTATGTACTCTAAATGTTTATACACAATTAAAAATATATGTCAACCTGTGTAATTACGCAAAATAATCTGAATTTAAAATTTTTTTTTTATTTTCTAATACATACTTTTTAGTAAATTACCGTAGCGGTCAAATAAATGTTACAGTACAATTTTTTCATGTTTTTTTAATTTTCCAAGGAGTTGCCAAACTTTTTCGAGTTGGTTTAGATGCAAGACTTTTATTTATGTCGTAAGGCTCAGAGGAAGAGATATTTTGAATAACAAAAACCTCTTGCTTAGTTTAAAATCGAAATAATTGAAAAAATGGTATTTTCATAAAATGGTTGCTTTATTAAAAAAAGAAACAGAATAATGAATAACAATATCTGAACATAAAACTTCATATGAAATTAATACGGATATGAGTTTTTGTAGGTATTAAGTAAATTTTAATATTTAGTAAATCCTCCCTTGGCTTTGATAACTGCTTCAAATCTTTTAGGCATTGATTTTATCAGATTTTGACAGTATTCAATGGAAATATCATTTTTCCAAGATTCTATAATGGCAGATTTGAATTCTTCTTTGCTTTTAGCATTTTTTTTAGACACATGTTTCTTTAAAATGGCCCAACAGTTCTCAATTGGGTTCAAATCGGGACTATTTCCAGGCCACTTTAAGGTTTTAATTAGACTTTGTGCTAAATATCGCATTACCTACGGGGAAAAAGAAAACAAAATAATTCAATTTTTGTAAAAATTTTAAGAAAACATGTCAATTGTTAAATAATAATTAAAGTTTTACTTTTTTTGCTCTATGGCACGGAGCTGAGTCATCTTAAAAAATTGGGTCAGTTGCCAACGGAAACAGATTTTCAATTGATGGCTCAAGATAGTTTTTTATGACGTTCATATAGGCATCTGCATTCATTGAACCTTCCAAAAAGGCTAATTCACTGCAACCATAAAAAGATATGCCACCCCAAATCATAAAACTTAATGGAAGCTTATTTCTGGAAACAACAGTGTTGGAATTGTATTCCTCGTTGATCCTTCGACGAACGTACGAAACACCATCCGATCGATTCAAATTTATTTTTGATTCATCTGTTAAGATTACTCTTTTCCAATGATTTTCTGACCAATCTCGATGTTCTTGGGCAAATTTTAAGCGAGCTGCACACATTTTTGCCGTTAAAGTAGGCTTTTTCCTTGGCCGCCTTCCATGAATTCCCATTGACTGGAGTCGCCTGCGAACTGTTCTTGCGCTGATTTCAATGTCATATTGATCTCTTAAAATGTTACTAATTTGTCCTGAAGTTAAAAACCGATCAGACAAACAGATTTTCTTCATAGTGCGATCTTCCCGATTGTTTGTCTTTTTATTTTTCCTTCCTGTTCCTGATGCTCTTTTAATGGAGCCTGTTTCCCTAAATTTCTTTAGAAATTTAGAAACAGCAGCGTGGCTACATTCTATTTTTCTGGAAATTGCACTTATGGAGATATTTTCATTTTTTAATTTAACAATCGCAAATTTTTCCTCATTCGTAAGCTTACGCATCTTGCTACTATAAAATCACGATAACTACTAACACGCCAATTAACATCAATTATTTGATATTGCAAGGAAAATTAAACTACCGTTATTTGAGAGATCTTCAAAACCATATGTTTGTGTTATATATTACACTCTTTTTACACTACAACACAAAATTCTTTGACCATTTGCGTTTTTTCTGAAAAAAAGTCAAATCTTCTTGTTTGTAACATATATCTGGCCGCTACGGTATGTTATTAGATGTATTTTTTTAATATGTCATTTTCTTCTACCTTATTGACTTTTTTATTAATTTAACAAAATTAGACTTGTTTTTTCGCTGTCAGAGAGTAAAAATTTATCACTGCAAAACTACCCTCACAAACAATGAAAGATTCAATCTTCACAATATGAGTTACATATTGAATTCTAAAATGAGCGTTCATAACCAAAGAACGAGCCAACGACGCTTGCAGCGAAGTTTTTTCGTTCGTGGTATTTACGAACTTTGCTTTTGCTGGTGAGTGATTGTAAATGCTTTTGGTCGTCGCATAACTTTCTCACTCATGAGAAATTGAAAGCACGAAATTATTAGTGGTGATTAATTGTGAAAACAATCGTATTTCGGTAGTTTTCCGTACCCTGGCAGAAAGATATTAATTTTTCTTTATTTTTTTTTCTCGCGAACACATATTTTAGCGTCTCAGACCACTTGTAGGCAGCCGCATTGCTCTCAAAATTTGCAAACCACACCTCCACTGACCGGCTAGTTTCTCCATCATAATCAGATACAGTGTACCACATATTTGGAGTATTCACGGTTAACTCATTGCCACATTTGAGTGTTTAAAAATGTAACTTTATTAAATTACTTAAATCAGAGTCTCCACCAGATGCAGCAACGACTGCATTTTTGCTATTATTGTCCTCTTTTTTGGACATATTTTCGAGCAGTAGCACGTCACACAGTTGAAATAGTAATTTAGTTTTCTTGTTTGATTTCACGTCTTCGACTTTTCCACACAATTAGCACACAGTAAGCTCTTCAACTGACAAATGTTCGAAATACTTTTTTAATGCTTTAACTTTTGATCGTGTAATTAGTTGTCGCTTTATAACGCGACCGATTTTCACACGATTTGTCATATACAGCTATGGGCAGAGAGCGATCTGGGAGCGTTGAGAGCAAGAATTGAGAGCAAAGGCTAATGAAGCAACACAAAACGCAACAACAAATCAAAGACAAAAAGACAAACACAGGAACAACACAGAAATTTTAAATGTAGTGGTGCCCATAGCCGCGCAAAAAATGTTCTTTTCGGCTTCTGTTCAACTGTTTTCAAGTTTTGTTCTAAGCACTGAATTCCGATACAATAGTCTCTTTTTTTTAAGCTCGAACCATTTTCTTTTAGTCTGATTGACCCCCCAGATGTAGACTTTAATGATACACAATTGCTTTCAGTATGTATATTCAAATTAGTTATTTTTAATATTTAAAACGGATGAAGTAAAAGATAAATAAGGATAATATTTTGTTTTAAGAACGTGCGACGTATCTCTTCTGCTTGACAACGAAATACTGTCCCTCAGGCTACTACTTTCCCAATCACTACTCACCATAACCTGGGTAACCAACCCTACATACATATATCACAAATAACAAAAAGTATTTCAGATGTATCTTATATTTTCATAAGGACTAAAGCTAAAATATTTTTAAAAAAGAAGTTAACTTACGATGAAATCATTGAAGTCAAAACAAACTCTTGGATTTGAAATTGTTAAAACAAACTTACACATATTTTTTTTTATAAATTTAAAAATTGAAAACTGGAAGTTTTTATGGTAAAATTTGTGGGTAGGATACCACAATTTGGCAGGTTTTCAGTGAAAATTTGCTAGAACAAAATGTTTTAAGAGGCAACGCTGGTCTGCATTGCGAAAATCTTTATTGCTCTCAGTACCGACTAAAATCAATATTGCTTACTCAGTGATTTCAAATAAAGGTACTTTTATAACTACTCGTTAATATTTTGCATTTAATGCAGAGACCGGTTTGAGTGTACATTTTGTACTTAAAAGTAAAATGTTTAAGTTATCATTTCACTTTAAAAATTTTGAACAAAAAAGTATTTTTTAGGCTTTTATTCTTTTAAGGCAAAATTAAAAATCGAAATTTGTCCCATATTTTTTGAGCACAAAATAAACAGTAATTTTTGTTTTTAAGGCAGAAATAAAAATGTATGTTAAGATTAAGTATACAACAATAAATCTTGTGACATTGTTTTGCGCAACTCCTTATAAATATGCAAAAAAATTCTTTTGGAAAACAATTTTATAAATGCACCTGAAGATCTATTTGTAAACAAATAACCAGACCTGTGATTAAATACAACGTATTTAAAATACTATTTAAATACTTTTTAAATACTGGTCCAAGTAATTGAAAAATAAATATTAAACACAAATACTAGGTATTGTTATTTGAAAAAAAAGTACACAAATACTTGGTATTTGAAAAAGTAAATACAAATACCAATACTTGATTATTTGCAGAGCTGAATTTTCAAATTCTTGCAAATACTATTTAAAAGTATTTAGTAAAGATTTTCAAATACTTCAGTAAATACTTAGTCAACATTATATGTAACGTACCTTTTTATTTTATTTTATTATTTTATGTATATCTGTGGCAATATGACAGAGTAGCTTAAGTCGACATAAGCGAAAAACTGAAATTCTACATATTATTATTAACCATTTCAAGGTGCACAATTGTGTCCTACCCTTGTTTAAATCCGACTCTTAAAAAGAAAGCTATGCCGATTTTTCTAATGACCATACACAAATTTTACATATAAAAATGAGAAAAAGAATTTTTAAAAATGTAAATAACTCACAACTATATTTTTGGACTTAAGCTACTCGTCTTATTGCCACAGATATTAATAGGAAAATATAAAGGTTACTCATTAACAAAATCTTTCATTGATTATAAAATATATTTTATACTTAGTTACAATTCCTGAATATGTAGATTAGAATTTTGTGCATGTACATTATTAGTATCATTATTTAATCCTATAAAAGTTCAATGACTTGTTGCTTCATCTGGCTGATTAATCATTTTTAATTGTAATTTTGACTGTAGAAACGATACTTAACTTTTAGCTCGATCAGCTGCGAAATTAACATTAAAATCTCCGGTTAAAATTAGCGGAATTTTATGATAATTTTCATTGAGTAAAGCAGAACCTTCTTGTGTATAAATTAATAGCTGTTTATGAATAAATTGAATAATGTTTGAAATATTTGGTTTGGAGATATATATATATTAACAACAATAATTTGTTGCTTTGCTTCATTGAGACATTCCACTATACACACTTCACCAAGATCGTTTTGTTGAGCCATATTTGTAATCCCATATTCGAAGTAACAATATTAATGCAATCATGAACATTCTGATAAACTAAGTATTTTATAAGTAAAGGGTGTCTCAGTAAGAATGCACTTTTTTTTTAAATAAAAACGCATATTTTTTGATAGAGTTGTAATTTTTTTATTTAATTGTAAAAAAGAGATGTTCCGATTAAGTATGGAATAAAATATCTGACAAATGGCCCCCACGGCCCTGATGACAGACCATTACTCTTTTCATGAAATTTTCGATGACTTTTTCACAGAGATGTGGCTGTATCTCAGCGATGACGCGTCGGATCTCGGATTTGAGCTCAGGAATTGTTTCTGGTTTATTCGCATAAACCTGTGATTTCAGAAAACCCCAAAGAAAAAAATCGCATGGCGTTATATCGCATGATCTAGGTGGCCAGTTGACATCAGAATTTATTGATATAATTTGTTCTGGAAATCGTTCCTGCGATGAATCGATTGTTTCACGTGCGGTGTGGCAGGTGGCGCCGTCTTGCTGAAACCACATGTCGTCCAGATCCATGCCATCCAGTTGAGACCACAAGAACTCTGTTATCATGTTTCTGTAACGAATGCCGTTCACAGTCACTGCAATTTCGGCCTCATCTTCAAAAAAGTAAGGCCCAATCACGCCGCCTGGCCAAAATGCGCATGTTGTATTTAACATCCGTGGCCTCCGTGCTTTCCGCAAGGAGAAGAGAGACCAGAGACGGGAGAGCAATTGAAAGACCTTTTTTTATATTTTTAGTGTTATGGTTTCTTTTATTTGATTATTACAGTCCGCTGTCTTGGCGTGGCTGCAACTTTAATAATTGTTATTTAATAATTTTACTACAAGGCCCGCTGTCTAGGCGAGGCTGCGACCTTAGTAATTATAAGTTAGTGCTTTCTGCAACTGCTGCTCTCTGTTCGTTTCTACGCCGGTCTCGGGCTTATAAAGGAAAATTCTCACTTTCCAAAGAGGTTCCTTTCTTCCAGAAACTCCCACAATTCCCATAATTTCCAATAAGTGGAAATTATGTATCGATTCTACCCAATCAAAACATTACATGTCATACATAAAATCTTTGCATTTATTTACATATTACTTCCCCTTTCGCGATACGTGATCACGTACGTCTTACATGTTGCGTAGCTGCAGGCATTGCACTTTGCGAGCAGCGCAGCAACTAGGGTAGGTAAATGATCGCTATTATGCTGACCGTGTAAGCTAATGCCGATGCACCCAAACAGTTCATTGCTTTGTTTTTTGTTGTCGCCGACGTTGTAGTCGGAAACACTTGACAACTAAAAACAAGCAATGGTTTTGTTTATTTTGGTAATTTTAAGCATGCGCTAAAATTAGGTCAGTTTTTCATGAACGCCAGCAATTCGAGTCACTGCACTTGAATTGGGTCTTGGTCGTTCATGGAAATAATAGTCATAAATTTTGCCAGCAAATGCCGAGGCAATATTTATTGATATTTATGTATGAGTTTTAAAGAGAATCGATTGAAGATTCTGGCTTTGTGTGAGGTCGGGCTGTACAAAGTGTACAGGGTAATGTTGTGTGGGTCACAACACGCACCAGACATTTGCTTTTTGTGGATGCATTTGTTTCTCATGAATTGCATGAACATTTTCTGAGCCCCAAATTCGACAATTTTGTTAATTCACGAAGTCATTCAGATGGAAATGTGCTTCATCGCAGAAGATGACTTTTTTGGAAAAATTGGCATTGACTTCACTTTGCTCCATTACCCATTCAACGAATTGCCGGCGCTTACCATGATCTGCTGGTTTGAGCTCCTGAGTAAGCAGAATTTTGTGCGGAGATCTTTTGTCAAAATTCGCTGAAATGTGCTTCGGAAATTTGAAGTTTTTGAGAACGATGCCGAATTGATGTTGTCGGATTTTCGGCGATACTCTCGCTTACAGCAGCAATATATTCAAGAGACCGACCGGTACGTTGACGCACAGTAGTCTTACTGTCCATAACCGAGCAAGTTTTTTCAAATTTTTTTACCACTCCTCGAATGGTTGACACATTAGGTGCACTTTCTCTACTGAAAATTGTTCGAAGTTTGCGAGCGGTCTCAGCATAACTTTCCAAATTTTTGTAATAACTTTTCACAATTATAACGCGTTGTTCTTTCGTAAAGCGCTCCATTTTTAATAATCGGAATAAACATATGTTCCAACTGCCAAATTTCAGAGTTGCTACTTGCACAAAAAAAATAACACTAAATTTAAAAAGTGCACTCTTACTGAGACACCCTTAATTTTTGTGTTTTTTTTTTTTTTTTTGTTTCGGTATACCGATATTGATAGTACTTATGTGTTTTTTATTTCTTTCTTGTTTTGGTTTTTTTTCGCTAACATGCATAAAAAATAAAAAGGTACGTTACATTTAATGTTGACTATGTATTAACTGAAGTATTTGCATTTACTAAATACTTTTAAATAGTATTTGCAAGTATTTTAAAATTCAGCTCTGCAAATACTCAAGTATTGGTATTTGTATTTACTTTTTCAAATACCAAGAATTTGTGTATTTTTTTTTTTTCAAATACCAATACCTAGTATTTGTATTTGGTATTTATTTTTCAATTAGGTAGGTATACTTAGGTAGATATTTACTTAGGTAAAGACTTAGGTATTTTTATTTGGATTTGTATTTGTATTTGAAAATCACAGGTCTGCAAATAACATCGCTTTTTGTAGCTACGTCAAATAAAAAAACCCCTTTTTAAGAAACAATAATTCTTAATTAATATGCAGAATATGCAACACTTGCTTTTATCAAGATCATGTTCTCGCTCTCACACTTTCTACGCCTTTAGTTCTCACAGTTTTCCATTCCCCTTTCCGTTTTACACCCGAATTCATCCAGCAGCCGAGCGCAAAATGTGCCCTCTAGGTTGTAACCACTGTGCAGTGTTGTATATTAATAATATACGAGGTGTGTTCATAACGTAACGAAATACCCACATCAGATTCACCGAAAGTAGTATTTAACATTTCTAAGTCTTTGTTGCATTTTATACCATTTCTATAAGAAAATCCAATACAAATGAAAATGAAAAATCGCAGACAGTACAAAAATTGTGCCCATCGGACCAACACAACCTCGAAATCCCAAATTCCCGTTACTTTTTGAGACATGTTAGTTTTTGCATTGATTGCAACAACAACAAAAAAATCATGCCAATAAAACCAACATAGTCCGCGAAATTTCAAAATGCCTGAAGAAAACTAATTAAATTGTTCTTGTTCTCAAATTCCTACAATCTTCAATGTACGAGTAATTTATTTTCTCTTTACGCTGCAGTCTTTAAACGTGAAATATATAGGAGTAAGTTTGTTTATATAATTTGTTAATATAATTTATTGTATAAGTACATTTTTATAAAGATATCAATAATAATATAACAATATTTGTCTCACTTGTGCGATTCTGAATCGAAATGAATTACACATTATGTTTGTGGATATGTCTTTTTCCCTTCAATATAACTTACATGATTTTTGAATTTGCGATAAGTCTGTCAAATCATAATTGCTGGATTTAGGTATAGTTGGCGGGGAATCAGCACTGGAAGTATCAGAAGATGGCTAAAAAACAAAAACAGATCAATTAATAATAAGTTAAAAGTCAGATAAACTTAAATTTGCTTTTGAGTATTGTAAAATATTTAAAAACATTATAACAAAAATATAAACTGGGGAGGTAAATCTTATTTAATCGAATATATGATTTCTTCTATGAATTGGGTTGAAAAAAGTAACTTATTCTGAAAAATACGTCCTGTTAAAATATTAAGCAATTAACACCAAAAACTTCATAAAGCTATGCATGAACCTCAACCGTTTTCTTGCCTTTGCGAAAATAAAAAGTAGAAGATGTGTTTTTAAATATTTATTTTAGCAATTGAACGTAAACCAATAATAATATTATAGTAACCTTAAAGTGGTAATTATCAAAGGCCAAGAAAACAAACTATTAACATTATACTATTTGTGCAAACTAACTTACTTCTATTTCAACTCAATTAAAAAGCAGTGATGGTTATTTTCCGATTGCAACTACTTTCCTATTACAATTACAGGAATCGAAATCTATAAAAATAACGGATAACGATGACTGTAATTGTAATGTAAAAAAGGTATTATTTCGATTACTGTAATCGGTATACTTGCAAATTACAGCTACGATTACTGTAATTGTAATAGAAAAATCGATTGATTACAATCAGTAATCAAGGCACAGAATCAATTGAAGATGTGACCACAAGAAAACGAGGGGACGGAATGAATGAAGAGCCACCAAGGAGAATAAAATCGGCACGACATTGCAGCTTAATTACAGTATTGCCAATACTGTGAACATGGCCATTAGCATGGCGCGAACCAGTCAAGATTACATAATTTGATGCAAATGCAGGCATTCACTTTGAACACTTTGGATCGAGCAAAATCATTACTAGTAAATGGAAATTGGTTGTGTATTACGATCTGAAACCATTGTTTACTGAAATCCAACTATTAACAAATGGCATCAAGACTCTGAATCACATGTGCCAACAACAATATGCGATAAAATAGTCACACAGTTTCAACGCACAAATACAGAGTTGGACCTGTAGGTCTGTTAAGAAGCCATCGTTAAAAAAGGGGTGCACTTAACTTTGTAAGAAATATTGCTAAATCGTTGTTTGAAGTCTTAGACTCAGAATATGCCATCAACGACAATGAACAACATTTGACAAGCATTTGATGAAAAAACTGATCTCGGGAGTTGATTCAACTATTAAATGGCTTTCAAAAGTTTTGAAGGAAGATTGACGGACATCAAAAATCAATCACGGCATAATGAACTGAATAATGAAATGAAGGCACAGAGAGATCAGACATTCCAGATGTTCTTATCATTAGCTTTTCAATTATTCATTATGACATCAAACGTTCAACGTGTTCAAGCAGCACTCATAAACGTCGTTACAAATGTTTACAACAGATAGATCAGTCCTCAATTGCTATCACCACAGCAACTTAACGATGAAGTTTTAAAAAACACAGCACCAACCATGCAGATCACAGGCTATCAAGTTGATCTTTCGATATACAAGCAAACGAAAGTTAAGGCAGTGATAACAGAGACCCATGCAATTTTCCAAATAACTGTTCGGTTAACCAATTTGAATCAATAAACTTGCATCGGCTTATACCAATTCCCACAAAAATTAACAACACTTTAGTGGCAATAAAATTGTTTACAACATTTCTGACAATCAACGTGCATCGAGATCAATATTTTTCAACCACAGTTTAAAAGTTACAGTCATGTTTTAGAATGGAAAAAGAATTATATCTCTGTACCAACAATCAACCCACATACAATAAGGGATCAGAAGTTCGTGCTTGCGGAGTTGGTTTATTCAACAATGAAACCCGAAAACCCGACCCGATGAAACTCCTGCTTATGCATTGACAATTTTTGCATCTTCTCTGTTTTATTTAAATTAACGCTTTCATTACTGGGTAATTTCATTGAATCTCTTTTTTGTACGTATTGAATGTTGAAATATATTTTAGTCTTAGCTTTGACTTGGCCTTTAACTTGAATCAACTATTCATTTTAATCTAATATATAAAAATCTCGTGTCACGGTGTTTGTGTTCAAACCAGGGACCGTAACTGTTATAACTTTTTTCAAAAAAGTCAATTAATAATAGTTATTTTTTGACCTATATTTTTCTTTTGGCCAAAAATAAAAGTTAAAAAATTACTTCTATTTTTCCGATCAAATATATTAGTTAAAATTTTACTTTTATTTTTTCGGTCAAAAATAACAGTTAAAATTAGATTTTATTTTTTCAGTCAAAAATAAAAGTCAAATTATGACTTTTACTTTTTCGGTCAAAAATAACAGTTAAAATTGGACTTTTATTTTTGAGTCAAATTCTCTGATGTGTAGTGATTCGACAAACAACAGTGACAGGGAACGCTATGTGTAGTGATAAGCAAAACGAAGGTAAGGCAGGGTGGAATGAATAGAATTTATACTTTTATTATGATTTTCACTCTTAAAAGAAAAATAAAAGTCAAATTTTAACTGTTATTTTTGACAGAAAAAGTAAAAGTCATAATTTGACTTTTATTTTTGACTGAAAAAATAAAAGTCATATATTAATTTTTATTATTAACTCAAGTCATATTTTAAATGTTATTTTTGACCGAAAAAATAAAAGTCAAATTTCAACTTTTATTTTTGAACAAAAAAAAAATCGGTCAAAAATAACTATTATTTTTTGACTTTTTTTAAAAAAGTCACATAAATAAAAAGCTTTTAAGATTAATTTTCCCTAGCTAACAAGCATCGCACTACTTTATGAAAATATCGAAAAAACACATTTTTTTCCGCCTGACTTTTTGAATTCAAATTTTGAAAATAACAGCTATTTTTCGGTCCCTGGTTCAAACTCCTCCTAACGGCTCGACCGATTTTATTGAAATTTGTTTGTATATTTGGTAGGTGTGAGAATAAGACGTAAAGTATTTTTCACTCTCCTACCCCCACCCCGCCATTTTTTATTCACGATTTTAGTACTTTTGTATAAACAATCTACATATAAAAAAATACATTGCATTGTTTGAAATCGATGTTCTCTGTAATGCGCAAACCGATTTTGTTTCTGGAAATGTTTGGAAATTTTGTTTCCCATGAAAGGTGACGTCAATGCCAAGACTTTTATGTGCATACGATCTTTGTGTGTGTATTAGTTCATGAGTTATAGGCATTTGAGTAAACATACCTCTATTTGTGCGTATTTGGTGTATATGGGGATATATTTGCAAGGTTCCAAATCTGCGATATCGAATACCTTTGGAATTATATTCGCACAGCATCGGAATTCGATCTCAATTTACATGTGCCACTGGTAAAATTGTATGGCCATTGGACGATGGGCGTGACACTTTTTCGATATCTTCACTTTTCGATATAACTCTCGAACCTTGTGACCATTGGACAAGGGGGGCGAGGCACCGCACATACATTTTAAATTTATGATATCGAATAGCTTTGGAACTAAATGTCGCATAACAATGAAACTCAGTATGGCGTTGCCATTTGGTAATGGGATGGGATGGGGTGTGGCTGCACCGAAACAATTAAAATTTCTGATATCGAATAGCTTTGGTAGTAAATATCACAGAATGTTTTAACTCAGAATTACTATACCATTTGTGAGTTACTATTTGGTGATGTCCTTCTACTGGGAAACTGTAACCGGCAGTAGAGAATGACTGTTGTGTCAAATTATGGGTCTAAGAAAAGTTTTGGATATAGTTGCTGGAAATAAGAAATAAGTGGAAGCAGTCGCATGATTTCGCTCGCTTACCAACTTGGGATAGCTGTATAAAACTTTTAGAGAGACATTGTCAATATCTCGAATCGCTTGATAGTACGCAATGCTGACAAAAGTTGAAAAAAAATAACCCAATTAATGTCAGCAAAAGAGTTTTTCATTCGCTTGTACAAACTCATCTTGCTCACTTTGCGCTAGTAGAAATCACTAGTAGAACTAAATGTTATCTTTTTATATCTCTCAGCGTTTCTCAACGTTTCGAGCCATTAATGTTTTCTGTTTGCATTAATTGCCTTTTAACGGGCCATCACCTTTCAAAATGTCCATCTTCGCATCGCTGTAAGGTGTGCTCTCAACAACTCGAATGTGGCCGAAAATTGTTTATCAAATTCAAAATTGTTGAGAGAAGCAGTCGTTCATACACATATGAACACTTCTTCAGTCGATAGTGTCATTCTCGCTACAGCTATGGTTTTAGTTCAGCTGCGAGATGTTGGCACCCCATTTATTTAATTTTGACTGACCAATTACATACTTTAAAAGGTCAGCAAAAGGTCAGTAAAGGTCAGTTAGTTTCATTAATAGGTCAGCGATAGAAAATTTTTTATTCACGGTTTAAATTTTTCAAGGTCACATTGAGATGTTGGCACCCCATCATCAATAAAATAAAAAAAAATACATGAAATCAATAGAAAATTGTCTGCTGATAATAGGTCAGCATAAATAAATAATAGGTCAGTCGTATTTCTTAACCAAATTAACTAATTTTGTTGCGTTTTCGAGATCGGCCATGGCGTATGAGTGATTTTTAATTAATATTTTATCCCATTAATGTTGCGTATACGCTATGGTGACCAGATTTCATCAAACAAAATACGGCTTATGGAAAACACTCATACGCCATTTCCGATCTCGAAAACGCAACATAATTAATTAATTTGGTTAAGAAATACGACTGACCTATTATTTATTTATGCTGACCTATTACACAGTGCGTCACAAAAAAAATAACTTCAAATATCTCAATGGTTTCTAATAGTGGATGGTGTATATATTATGCCGTCATACTCAGTTTTATCGGATTAGGTCAAATAAGAGAGAAATTCAAGGTCAAACTTCACCTTAAGGTCACAAATTTTTTTTTGCAACTCTTAAACTAAATTCAAATTCTATGTAGTAACTGCATCTTAATATTTGCAATGGATGATTCTTTACATTTTGAGACCATTTTTTGCTCAAAAAGTTACGTAAAGGGTTTAATATTTTCTTCGAAAACAGGGTTTTTTAAAAAAAAATAAAATTTTCAATAGTTCAGTTACTATGTATTTGTCTTCAAAGACCATCAGATTTTGCTGAATTTTTGCATACACCTTAAGTAAAATAAAATAACCCACCTGTGAAAAGATCACAACAATAACATGTGTGCATCCAAAGATATTCGGATTCAAAGATTACCAACGGTGGTAACTTCGTTAATGTAAGCCCTAGCGTAAAATCATTCAAATGAAACTTTAGACCCAATAATTTTCTTCAAAACTGTCCTTAACATTTTAACCGAAAGAGTTACCGTTTTAAAGATATGCGCGTAAATGTGTAATAACAACATATATGAAAAATAAAAACAGTTAAAATAAAAATTTTTTTTTTATTTGTATTTCTTCTCAAGTTTTAATTTTTCATATATGTTGTAATTACACATTTACGCACATATCTTTAAAACAGTAACTCTTTCGGTTAAAATGTTAAGGACAGTTGTGAAGAAAATTATTGGGTCTAAAGTTTCATTTGAATGATTTTACGCTAGGGCTTACATTAACGAAGTTACCACCGTCGGTAATCTTTGAATCCGAATATCTTTGGATGCACACATGTTATTGTTGTGATCTTTTCACAGGTGGGTTATTTTATTTTACTTAAGGTGTATGCAAAAATTCAGCAAAATCTGATGGTCTTTGAAGACAAATACATAGTAACTGAACTATTGAAAATTTTATTTTTTTTTAAAAAACCCTGTTTTCGAAGAAAATATTAAACCCTTTACGTAACTTTTTGAGCAAAAAATGGTCTCAAAATGTAAAGAATCATCCATTGCAAATATTAAGATGCAGTTACTACATAGAATTTGAATTTAGTTTAAGAGTTGCAAAAAAAAATTTGTGACCTTAAGGTGAAGTTTGACCTTGAGTTTCTCTCTTATATGACCTAATCCGATAAAACTGAGTATGAGGGCATAATATATAGACCATCCACTATTAGAAACCATTTAGATATTTGAGGTTATTCCAATTGACCCTTAAATTGTCGCACAGTGTTATCAGCAGACAATTTTCTATTGATTTCATGTATTTTTTTTTATTTTATTGATGATGGGGTGCCAACATCTCAATGTGACCTTGAAAAATTTAAACCGTGAATAAAAAATTTTCTATCGCTGACCTATTAATGAAACTAACTGACCTTTACTGACCTTTTACTGACCTTTTAAAGTATGTAATTGGTCAGTCAAAATTAAATAAATGGGGTGCCAACATCTCACAGCTTTTAGTTCTAGGCTTGTGCTAAACAGTTCCGGAGGCGGAACGAACATGGAACGTTTCTTTTATACAGCGGAACTCGTTCGCAAAAAAATTTTCGCGGAACTATGTAGTTCCTTTAAACTGTAGAAGAGAAAGTATGTCTGACAGTACTAAACTTGAGTACTAAACTTATAAGATAATCTGCAACGATATGAAAAAATATTATAAAATCAGCTCTTCATAATTGCGATCCTCATACGCATAATACAACAAACCTTATTATATATTCTTTATCTAGAATTTCATCCTACATATTTCAATTATTTAAACATGTTCAGTCGGAATGAACATGTCGGAATTTATGTGGATAGTGGATAGAAGTAGAAAAATTTTCCGCTTATCACTATAATGACCTCTCGTGACGAATGTTTGGTGTTTCAGCGCACCAATTTGCTATTGTTGATGACTATAGAGCAGGGCTGGGCATTCTAACACAGTCACATTTTATTTTGTCTTGTAAGTATTGGTGCGCTCTCGAATCGCACACACTGAGCATAATAGTTGTCACAATTATCTAGATTTGTAAGTTTTCATTTTTATTCTACGTTTTGATTTGTAGTTATCGGATATGTTCATTAATTAATATTGTTAAAAAATTGTTTTAATATTACAAAAAGTCTTAATATAGTTAAACGTATAGTTAAAGTTAGTTATAAAAAAATAATTATGTAATTAGAATAAGTAAGTAAGTAATCAAAAAATTAAGTAAATTAATATGAAAGCTTAATATAGATATACAAATAATATTAAATTCTACGAAATAAAAAATAAATACATAAGAATTATGAATCTACAAGCCAAAAGGTTGCTTTTTTAAGAGTGTACATAAAATTTGCAGCGCAAAGCGACATAAATACTCGTAGCATCACCTTCTGCGAACGACTGATTTATATTCTCTTCTGTTGTGAGCTTTGTGTGCATGAGAAAAGTTACGCTCGCAGAGAGCTCAGTGAGCTATGGGGTGCCATGCGCTGCTATAGAGCCTCGGTTCATTTAGTGTTGGCTAAAGAGCCGAGCTTGGTGAGCTGAAGATCTCACTTTTATTCAAGATTAAATTCTGCCTTTATTCTTAAAGTACGGGGCTTATAAACTATTTTACACGTATTTTTCTTAAACTAATTTTACCACTTTTTCCGAGACTCCTCCTTAAATTCCAATATTTTTGGAGTTTAATTTTAAAAATCAATGATAGACCAATCACTTTCAGTTTATTAACCTTTTATATATTTCCCCCTCAAATTCATTATTTTTACTAACAATAATTGGTTCGCTTAAATTCATGGCATTGACTTTAAAGTGTCATAGGCATTTATTGAACTTATAGCTTGTTGTTGTTGTTGTGTGGTGTTTTTCTGTGGAATGCACTTGTCACACAACACCCGCTGTTGCACTTATGCTTTTGTGGTATCTAGCGTAAAGGGTGCTAAATGCATTTAGTAAGAATTTGAGTTGTGTTTACGTTAACGTAAATGTAACCGTAGCTTATTACAGTGAAGGTCTTTGGGTGGTCGTATGTAAGTACACTACACAAAACATGTCCGCGGAACCATCTAGTTCCGCCTGTTCCACTTCATTAAATAAAACTCATTCATCCCATATGTAGCATATTTTAACATGTCCGCGGAACTATCTAGTTCCGCAGTTCCATTTGATATATGAAAACATGATTAAAACGAAATGAACAGAGAATTGCGCACAACAAGAACGACGAAATGTCTTTTTACCATTTTAGTTGTTTTATTTGTTCGTAAACATCATCTTTGCACTTGTAGTCGATCACATCATTCTTGTAAGTTATCATATGTGTGAAAGAGATGTCGATTCATATTACTTAACTGTTTGAATATGCTAAAAATGAATGGATGGAACGATAAGAACTATGTCCGACTGTGAAAATAGTTCCGTGAACTATACAGTAGATGGGTTTTTTTTCCAAAAGTATTCCAGAACCTCCCTGCAAGGCCAGATTCTGAATCCTGGATGTTATATAAGCATGTGATGCGAAAAAAAATCCAGAAAACTCACAAACTGGATTGGCGCCGCTAAAAAACGTGAATTTGAAGAAGTATAAAATGGATGTTTCAAATCGAGTTTCCTATTTAAATTTAAGTCCTACAAAAACTTTTGACTATAACATATCCTAATGTAAAATCGTACGTTGAACCCAAATATATTATCAGATTTTTAAAAAAGTTAGTCCTTGACCCAAAATTGGTCTTCTTTATTAAGAATTTCCTAATTTTTTCTTTCGATTTTGAAAAAGAAGCTTTACCTTCGCCAAGGTCGAAGCAACTTTCTCAAATTAAAATACTGCAGTATTGTTGGCCTTTTTATGGAGTTTAGGAATAATAAAAAAATTATTCAAATCGGGCCATTTTTATGGCAGAAAAACGATTTTTTTGTTAAGCTGGCTTTTGGGAAAAATTTATTTTCTTATAAAATTGTAAGGATTTATCGTGTTGTGTATGTTGACATATTCAGCCCTACCCTATGAGTCGTCGTCGACAGTTATCGTCGACGTCGTCTGTCGTCATCTTAAAATTGGCACCACCGAAGTCGTTCTCGATAAATTTTGACAGCTGACGACGAGTATGCGGTACTCGCCAAGTCGTTTTGAAAAACATGTCGTGTCGACAGGACTCAATACTACTCGTTGAGTTTTTCCTGAACGAGTTGCAACGACTTAAAGCAAAGTGTTTGATTTTTTCTTCGTTACTGTTAATTTATGAATAAAGTGTAATTGAAAATGGAAAAAAAATTAAAAATAACAAACGTTCGTCAGTTCGAACATCTGGTGCGCGAGCTGGAGAAGAATCCAAACCTGGCAAAAGGATTTACCAGAGGGAACGTCCCAGCCAATTTTAAAACAAAATGGAAAGAAATAAGCAAACAGCTAAATTCTTTTGGTCCACCGCTTAGGGACAGTGATGGTTGGCAGAAGGTAAGGAATACCACTTGTAATACTGGACATAAACAAAGAAATAATTTTACTTTGTTTTATATTAGGTCTGGGGAGACTTAAAATTTAAAGTGAAGAAGAAAATTGCATTGAACAAGGCAGAATGCAATGCAACCGGCGGCGGAAGATACAAGCAGCTAAAAATTTCCCCTTTGGAAGAAGCAGTTGCTAATTTAATGCAATTCCAAAAGCAGTTGAGACCTGAAGGTTTAGTGTTTGGAGTGCAAGAGCCCAGACTTGAGGTGCAAGAAGGTGAGGAGGAAATTCACGTATCAGAAAATATATGTGCGCCCGATGAATTTATAGTAGTTGAAGAGCCCGGATTTGTGGTGCAAGATTCCACAATTATGGTGCAAGAGTGTGAGGGGGAAGCTCACATATCGGAAAATATATGTGCGCCATCAAATTCTGATAATGAGCGTCCGAGACCTTCAACTGCTTCCAGAAAAAAAAGCAAAGAGCAAAGGAACGCTAACAAAAGTAGGATTGTTTGCTGGAAATGCATAACAATATGCAGCAAAAAGTGTTCAACGAAGTTTCTCGAACATTGATTTCAATGAAAAATAAGTTAAAAGACATAAAAAAATCGAAGAAGAGAAATTAAAATTGCTGAAAAGAAAAAATTAAAGAGAGCAATTGCAACATGAAAGTGATATGCAAATAAAAAAAATTGTGCTAAAAATTAAGAAAAAAAAATTGGAAATGCTTAATGAAGCTTATGGGAAAACTCCATAACTGCGCTTTTTTTAATGTTAATTCTTATTTATTTTTTTTTTATTTAATTCCTATTTATTTTTTATTTATTTTTATATTTCTTCTCTTTATCTTAAGTCTTAAGCAATGAAGTTTTTATATTTTTGTTACTAGTCATAAAAAATGGAATTTCTTATTTTTTTATTTTATCCTTATTAATTTGATTATTTATTAAAAAACGTCACGAGTGTGCTATATTTTTTTTTTAAGTTTTAAATAATTAAGTTTTTATTTTTTTTTTTCCAGGCATAAGAAATGCAATTGCTTATTTTTTATTTTATTTTTAATTTTGTTTCCAAACAAAAAAACTACACCTAAGAAAATGTGTAAATTGTGATGAACTTTTGAGGCTGTAAGCAATTTAAATTTGAAATAAGAATGAATTTGTTTTGTTTTTTAAATTTTTTTAAAAAATTAAGTTTTATTTTTTAACATAAATATTTTATATATTAAATTTTTAAATTATTTGAAATGAAAGCATTTATCATTAAAATAAAAATGAACTATTTTTAATCTTAATATTTTGCTGTGTGATTTGCTCTATAGAGAGCCGTTATTGTTGTTGTTGTTGTTTCTTTGTCTTCATGTTGTCTTGTCAACATACAAATTTATCTTCCATTAAAAATTAACTTAAACAAAACTGGCTGTTATTTGGTCCCTTATTTGTGAAGCTTCAATGCTTTGTATATTTTCATCATCATTGCTATTCTCAATATTTGCTTCGCTGTATTCCAAAGGTACATCATTGCTTGCAATACTTGCCCCATATTCGATGCAAATGTTGTGCAATGCTGAGCAAACATTTATAATTTTTGTTGCTTTGCCGGGCTTATAATGAAGCTGACGAGCCCCGAGCAAACAGCGAAAGCGGTTCTTTAAAACGCCTATGGTTCTTTCCACTATATTCTTGGCCTTAGCATGTTTGTTGTTAAAAACCGCCTCGGCACTCCTCTCTTCAGCAGAACGATATGGCGTCATCAGATATGGCTCAAGTGGATAGCCTGCGTCACCTGCATAAATATCATATTTTAGTATATACGTATATTCTCATAAGGTGATTGTTTTTTTACCCAAAAGCCAACTATTACGGTCACCACCATCATAACGTTCAATTAAAATTCGTTTAGCGTGACTCATATTCCAAATCAAGGAGTCATGAGCTGAGCCTGCAAATCGAGCATCAAGAAACCTTATGCGCATTTTGTGATCGCAAATCTTAAAACAAACTTTGAAATAAAATTTTAATTGAAGGAAAAAATTGTAAAAGACTTACAATCATAGCATTTAAGCTAAAAAATCCTTTACGATTGTAATAAATATTTTGCTCTTCCTTCTTTGGAGCTAAAATCTTCATGTGGGTACCATCTATGCATCCAATTACACCAGGACACCCTGTCTTCTCATAAAAAGCCAATTTGGCTTCGTTTTTTTCACTCTCAGACATATTAAATGTAATCCAGTGTGGGTAGATGAAAACTTCTAAAACGTCAAGCATTTCCGTCAGGATTGTGCTAACAGTTTGTTGAGCCAGTCCGAGCTGGAAGTCCTTTCCGACACTTAGCTGATATGACCCCTGCGCCAAAAACCGCAACGTTGTAGCCAACTTCAATGTGTTGGACACTGATGTTGATCGAATATTTTTTTTCATTTTCGGCTCAATTGTCTGAAGCACATATATAAAGGCTGCTTTATTCATTCCAAAATAACTTTCAAACCTGTTGTAAAACCAAATTTTAATTAGGAAAAAAAAATAACCAGAAATATCAAAATTATAAAACTTACTTGTAATTTGGCAGGTTAAATATATCTGATCTTTGCCTTATTATTTTTCTATGCAAAATAAGGCCCTTTTTCTGTTCTTCATTACTTGAACTTGTATCCGACATAAAATACATATTAAATCAAAATGAAAATAAATTAAATATATTTTAACACGAAATTTTTGTACTTTGACAGTTCACATTCAAGGCAAATTTGAAGATGGTATTAAATTATCGATAAAATGTCGTCTCGTCTTGTCATTGGATGAAACGACGTAGCGAGTGCCGATTTAGCATTGAGGTGACGACGACGTCGATAGCAAGTGGCAACGACAACGAGTCGACGACGACTTTGACAACGACTCATAGGGTAGGGCTGATTAGAAAGCGTATCACGCCAAATATTGATATGGCTTATGAGCCGCAGTGTTCATAAATATTTGTTTTGACTTAGGCTAGAGAGCCGCAGTTTAAGTCTTCAAAAATAATAACTATAAAGCTAAAGAGCCGCTTGAGTTAGTTTCTTGTCAAAAGATAACTTTTTTTATTTCTCAATTAATTTTCCTTATATATAATTTTTAACAGTATTTTCTTAAAACTAAAATAACCCTATTTCCAATACTCCTCCTATTTTTCCAGCTTATTAAATTTTAAATTAAAGAAAACCAATCAAATTCTTTGATTTGATCATTATGCACATTTCCCCTCAAAGAGATATTTTTAATTTTCAATCATTGGCATTAATTAATAAATATATGTTTCAACCTTGATATTGAGAGTGTCGTTGGCACGAGTGCAGCCTAATGCTTGTTGTTGTTGTACTTATTTGTACACAGCTATTGTAAGCTGATGCTTGCAGTTATGCTAACGCTGCTGGCTTCACGCTTATGCGGTGTGTGGCTGTACAAGCGAAGGGGTGAGAAAATGCATTTATGAATTTGATACTATTGCTTGTAAATATGGTAAAAATGTTTACGTTAAATTTTCATGAATATTTTTGGGATCTTTGACTCGATTATAAATAATATTGATTTTATTGTTTTTGCCTTAAATTTGTTAACAGTAAAAAGAATGTGGGGAAAAACAATTGCGTTAATTTAACAATGTTTATAGTGACTTTAAGAGTACACTACAAAATGTTCTTCCCTTTGTTTTCTGCATATTAACAATAGCTTTAAAAACATTAATTTTTTCATCGTCATTATCAGACATCATTGCAAATATGCAGAAAACACAGTGGCGGATCTACATACGGGTTGAAAGGGCTTTAGTCCCACCTTTGAAAATTTTTTGTATGAGAAAAAAATGAAAAAAAAGTCCAAAAAGACAGTTCAACCCCCCCCCCCTTGGCATACAAAACTGTAGTTTCAGCCCCCCTCTAACGAATCCTAGATCCGCCACTGAGAAAACATAGTGAAGTTAATCTGAAGTAGAGGGATATAATTTTCTTGTGGAGCCGACTTTTAAGCAAATAATTATTTTTGAATAGATTTAATTCACTTTTTTTTCTGCAAATTTGAAATGACGTCATTCTTTTCTTATGTTATATGGTTAAAATTTTTGGTGTTCCTCTACCACCTGCAAGGTCAAGACAAAGTCGGATTCTAAGTTAGTAACATTTGTATTGAATCGTGTTATTAAATTTATTGCGCTTTCAGCACAATCGTTCACGACAACAATTTTACTGACCATTTCCTCAGCACGTAAATTTATTTCGTCAATAACCCAACAACTTGTATCGATGTTTAGAAAGCTCATGGGATCTCCTTAGTTGGAGATTCCCCCTATAGGAATATGGGGGAATCTCCAACGATACGCTTGATTCAACGTCAAATTTCCCAGTACCTTTAGATGCAACAAACGGCTTAGCACATGCTCGAACGTTGGCAATGTTACATTTTGAAAGGATCTCAAAGTACTTTCTACAAACATTAATACGCGAAAATTCATTTCACTAAAAACGACTCCAAATTCGTCATAAAATAAAACTCACCAATTAAATATAAGATATTCGATATTTTTTTATTGGATACAAGTATCTTGAACTGCTTGCTAAATAACTTCAAAAGATAAATGAAATAAACAATTCTGGATTAACAGTCCAAAATGTATGACAGTTGTCGGACGGGTTTCAAACAACGTATTTCCACGTTAGTGTCAGAATGACGATTATTCCATTCTTGCCCGAAAGTCGGCTTAACAAAAAAAAAAATCGGTTATCTACCATAAAAATGATCCGATTTGGATAATTTTTTTTTAACTTCTTAAAATGGCTAACAATCCTGCAGCATTTAAATTTGAGAAAGTTGCAGCGACCTTGGCGAGGGTTTTCGTCTTTTTCAAAATCGAAAGAAAAAATTAGGAAATTCTTAATAAAGTAGGCCAATTTTGGGTCAAGCACTTATTTTTTTAAAAATCTGATGGCATATTCGGGTTCAACGGACGATTTTACATTAGGATATGTTATAGTCAAAAGTTTTTGTAGGACTGAAATTTAAATAGGGAACTCGATTTGAGTTTATATCCATTTATCCATATATCCATTATATCCATCCATTTTATACTTCTTCAAATTCACGTTTTTTAGCGGCGCCAATCCAGTTTGCGAATTTTCTGAATTTTTTTTTTTACGTCACACGCTTATATTACATTCAGAATCTGGCCTTGCAGGGAGGTTCTGAAATATGTTAAGAAAATGTATGGAACCCAAAACCCATCTACTATACAGGTTCGGAATGACACATCTCTGTTTAGTTCGTGATGCTTTTGGTTGGTCCAAGACAGGACGATCGCTGCTATACTCTTGTTCTCAGGTAAATTTCATCACTGATGAATTTTCTTAGAAATTGCAGCTACCAAGAATCTGTATGTTCTTTCTCGTCAAGGACATACAGAATTGGCCAAATAACAAACGTGAGAATATAGACATGAATGAGGAAAACAAGGAGAAATGGAAGTCAACTTTCAATTTAACAGCCTCAAACAATTATATTATCGATATTATCAACAAATACAGCACTCACATGCGATACGTGCGTGTCATCGTATTATCGAATTTCGCTTCTGACTTTGAAACAGCGTTCCTTTATCGTATCGTCTGGAACATACAGGATGAGCTAAATACAAGTTTTTTTTTTAAATAAACTAACTTAATTTTTTTCCATGTATTATGGATTTATTAGTATGAGTAAATATTCCCATTAATTATGGAACTTCCCAGTGGCGCATTCTGTCACTCTAATTTTTCAAGATCTTGTTGATTGTTTCGGGCAGTAGCTCGCGGATTGCTTGCATGATATTGGCCTTAAGTGCTTGAATCGTTTCCTAATTGTTGGCATTACTCTCTCTCGCAGCTCTGACATGGCCAATACGGCTGATAACACGATTTGGGAATTTGCTGCTCAAAAGATCGATGGTGGCATGGCCCGCCATCCTGCATGAACCAGAGGTCGTCTAAATTCATGTCTCCAATTTCAGTAAGAAAAAGTCAGTTAACATGGTTCTGTGATACCCACCGTTGACCGAAACGTTGTTCCCAGCCTCATTTTCGAAGAAAAATTGTCCAATGTTGCCACCACTCTACAATCCTCACCAAACTGTCACTCTCTGTGGATAGGCGTCTCGACAATAACGTGCGGGTTTTCCAAGCCCCAGATGCGGCAATTTTATTTGTTAACGTAGCCACCGAGATGACGTATGCGCCTCGTCAGAAAAGATGATTTTTCGCCCAAAATCGTTGTCAAGCCGCTCTATGGCCCAAACTGCGAAGCGATAACGAAGCGGATGGTGATGCGCCTTCAATTGCTGAGTCAATTGGACCTTGTAAGCGAATTATCCGAGATCTTTGTGTAGAATTCTCTTCAGACTAGTGCGTGAAATGTTGAGCTGTTGAGATCTTTGACGAGTTGATGTTTGTGAATTGAGTTTCACACTCTTGGCTACAGAAGCAACATTCTCGTCTGTGCGCACCGTACGACGATGGGGACCAAGAGTGTTGTCCACTAGCATACCAGTCTCAAAAAATTTTTGCAAAAACTTGCCTACAACAGGCGCGGTGGATGCTTCATTTCGGCCAAAACTTATTTTCAAATAACGCACTATTTGGGCTACACAGCACTCACTTTGGAAATATGTTTCCAATATTTCCCAATGTTCAAGCGTAAAGCGACTCATTTCTTTCCGCGGACTGACTATGTCAAGATTTCAAGCGGGAAACAGCTGTAAGTATCAAAATAACCTATGATTTAAAAAGAAACCACTAGATAGCCCACCCTTTTTTTATATTGCTCTACTTAAAACCCATTTACTATTATAATACTTTGAACTATACTAATTTCAGAAGAGCGATCTGAAGTTGGCTAATCTCTTAAACAGTTAGTTCTTGTATCTTTCTTTTCTCTTTTTGTAAATGTCAAAGTGAAAGAATAATAAAAATAACACGAGAAAATTAACCTGAAAATTAATCTGACAAACAGAACTATCAAAAAAAAAAAAAAAAAAAGGATAAAACCATACCTTTATTTTTGTGCACATTTAATTTATATTATAAAAATAAATGCGAAAAAAATAATAGAACTACATGCTTTTACTTAAATCTTACTACTTATTATATAAAAACTGGTTTTTTCCCGGCGCGCGTTGCTACACCCAGCAACTATATCGAGACATAATAATTATATTCAAAACTTTTCTTCGACCCATAGTTTGACACCACTGTCATTTTCCACTGCCCGTTACAGTTGTTTAGTAGCAGGACTTCACCAAATAGTAACTCCATTTTGAGTTTGTATGTAAGTAATGTTACTTTCACTTACATGGGCGGAGCTACATCCCCTTATGCTATACCCATCCCAGTTTCTTAGTATATGGACATTACCCAGTTTTAGTACAGCTGCCGACAGTAAGCATGCAAACTAAATTACCAAATTTTAGTCTAATACGACCAAAACCGTGTGAAATATAGAATTTTTATTGATTTGTGGGCGGTGACAAACCATCTTTTTCCCTAAACCATCTCGTTCTGGACACAAATCTACTGCTAAAATTTGAGCTCAATCGGCCCAGTAATTTTGGAATCTATAGCCATCGGACAGACAGACAGACAACGTTTTGCTTTTTATATACATCGATGAAACTTGAAATATTGCCTTTTTGGCGTTGATGCAAGTAAACTCAAGAACGGCTGAACGGATTTAAATGAAATTTTCACTATTCAAATCGTAATTGATTGTAGATTGACACCGTATACTTTAAATGTTGAAATATTTCAAAGCTTAAAAGTTATTGGCTAAGAAACTGGCAAAATTAGGTATTTTTTGGAAAAATTTGACGCTTTTTTTCATTTTCTGCTTAAACCGTAAAAGATAAGTGAATATGATATATGAACAAATGAATGATCTTGCCGATTCCAACAAAAAAGTCGACGGTGACGTGCATCTAAGATCAATAGTTTGGTCGTAAAATGCATATTTTATTGAAAAATTAAATCATTTTCTTGCAAGCATTGATTTGTTGATTGGCTTCGACGCTGTCATTGCTTGCAGCTAGCAGAATGTTGCTTTGGTTTCGCTACAAAATGCTGCTTAATGCTCAGAAAAGATATTCTCTGCATGGAATAGCTCTTTGTTCGCGAACAGCAGAATGCCCGACAATTAAAATTTAAAGCATTTTCTCCAAGCGCGTCGTTTGTTGCTGCTGCTTCAATGTTTCATTATTCAGAGAGAGTTTTTCTATTCAAAATGTTGAATAGCAGAATTCTTAAGCTGCAAAATAGAAGTGCATGAAATTTATGGTTACAATTTAAGCTTAAATTGAACCGCCGTGTGATACAAATTTCATCGATTTGAAGCTGCGCATTGGTATGGGTTGAATGGCTTTTTTAGCATGTTTTTACGGCATTACATAGCTAGTGTATAATTTCGTCACTGAAATAAGACCTATGAAAATATTTTAACCTAATTTGATTTTATTTATTGAAAGTAAGGGTGAGTTCCTAAATGCATTTTTACAAAGCATCAGTGTGTTTTTCCTTGAACTGCTGCTTACCAGATTAACCAAATCTGCGCAACTAGATTGTTATTTTTAAGCAATGTCGGGCATTCTGTCGCTCGCGGGCAAAGAGCTTTCTCTGCCGCCACACGTACGCTTCACACGTACGCTGTTAAAGCTTTTTACACAGTGTTTTAACATTGGAAAGCTTTTGAATGCACAAATACACATAAACGTCAAGATTGCCGCTGTGTAAGAATGCCCACCAATGTTTTTAAGCAGCTTTGGTTGCGCAGTTTTGGTAAATCTGGTAAGCAGCAGTTCAAGGAAAAACACACTGATGCTTTGTAAGAATGCATTTAGGAACTCACCCTTATGCTTTACTTTATTTTAATATACATCGCGGGCAAAGCCGAGGAGGGTTGTTAGTTAAGTATATTTTTTTCAACATTTGGTCCCTATTTACGAAGCTGATATTGTAAAAACTTTTTGGGTTTTTAGATTTTTCATTTGCTATTCATTTCACAATGAATTTGGAGAATATTTTTTTTTATATAATTAACTTGCCTTTTCCCGGCGCGCGTTGCTGCACCCTGCAGCTATATGGGAACATAATAGGTGTATTCAAAACTTTTCTTAGACTCATAGTTTGACACCACTGTCATTTTCCATTGCCCGTTACAGTTTCCCAGTAGCAGAAGATCACCAATTAGTAACTCTATTTTGAGTTTGTATGTAAGTACTGCTACTTTTACTTTCAAAGCTATTCGATAATACAAATTTTAACTGTATGGGCGGAGCCACACCCACTTATATCCCAGTTTTCTAGTAGATGGACATTACCCAGTTTTAGTACAGTTGCCGACAGTGAGCATACAAACTAAATTATCAAAATGTAGCCAAATCAACGAAAACCGTAGGAAATATAAATAGCATTTTTATTGATTTGTGGGCGGTTAAAGGGGGTGTGACAGACATTTAAACCATCTCGTACTTGAAAAAAATGTACTGCCAAAATTGCAGCTCTATCGGCTCAGTAATTTTGAAATTTCCAGCCATCGCACAGACAGCGTTTTGCTTTTTGTATATATATTTTGGATAAAGATTATTGGGTAAAACTTTTGATTGGTAAGAGATACTAAGATAATTTTTTCTAAAAAAATTATTTTTTAGCTTGTTAATTTTTTCAAAAATATAAAAACACAATATTGGAAAAAAAATTTTGTTCGAAAAAATCAAGGGGTAGGCCTTGTTTTTTGAATCACAGAAATGGTTTTTAATTTCTGCGTAAAATTGAAACAATTTTTGCCCATAAATGTTGTAATTTTTAAATGGAGTTGAAAATTTGCGAATTAGAATTTAAATTATTTTTACAACAAAAACAAATTTTGCGCCTTTTTTTTAAGGAAAACTCCAAAATTTCAGACCTTTTTTGAAAAAAATATTTAAAATATATATACTCAACAAACGGTATTTTTGCAGTAAAGTTTTCATAGTACTTTGATGAAGCTTTAAGACAAAAAAAAATTTACAAAATGTATACAAAAGCAGCGGAGATATTTGACTCGAAAATCGTAAAATTAAATTTCTGATTGTGTTTTTCTCATTTTCGAGCAACGATGTTGCATTAAATATATCGTTGTAGTAAAATTTTTCATAGTTTTCAAGATATGTTCATGTTTTTGGTATCAAAATAACGGAAATTTTTTAATGTTACTAAATTTAAGAAATATTTAATATTTTGTAAATATTTGCATATGTAACCTAAGAAAACAACTAAAAATATGCGATTTTGTAAAAAATTTGTACTACTGCACCATCTGGTGTCCAAGGTGGTTCAAAGAAGATGGTGCTAAAAAACTCATCGTACCTGAAAACTACTATATACCAATTTTCATTCTAATCGAATGAGCCGTTTGGGAGTTTTAGGTGGTTTTGCAAACAATTTGTACTACAGCGCCCTCTGGTGTTCAAGATAGGTCAAAAAATATTGCAGCAAAACACTCAACGTGCATGAAAACCACTGCATACCACTTTTCATTCTAATCGCATAAGCGGTTTGTGAGTTTTAGGCAGTTTTGTAAAAAATTTGTACTACAGCGCCCTCTAGTGTTCAAGGTGGATAAAAATTGAAAGCCCACAAACACGCACCGTACCAAAAAACTTCTATACACAAATTTTCATGCTAATCGAAAGAGTAGTTTAGGAGTCTATTGCATAGTTACATATGACATTTAGTTCCAAAGCAATTCGATATCATTAATTTGGCCTGAGTGGCAAAATTCCCCCTTGTCTAATGCTCGCTCAAATATATAGTAATGGCCTCTTGGGCCCATAGCATCTACATATCAAGTGTCACTATCAAAACATGTACAACTCAGGAATAATAATGATTTATAAAAAGTGGGCGTATATATAGTTAGACCACGCCCAGTTTTAGTATAGTTGCCGACAGTAGCCATACAAACTTATTTACCAAATTTTAGTATAATACGACCAAAAAGTCTTAAATACAGCATTTACAATACATTGATTTGTAGGCGATAAAGGGGGTATGGGAAAAAAAGGGGTATGGAAAATTTTTACTATGCCTATATTTTTCGCGCAAATGCAAACTAAAGTGAGACTTGCCAAATTATTCCAATATTCCATTTATTTCCAATTACCCTTGCAAATATTTCCCCATATACACCATATGTGCGCACCTGTATTTTTTCACACCTGTATTGTTGATAAGTTCACTAAAATGCCTATAATTCATGAACCAATACACATACAAAAACCATTTATACAAAAAAACCTTCGTATTGACGTCACCTTTCATGGGAAACAAAATCGGTTCACGCATTACAGAGAACATCAATTTCATACACAATGCAACTTATTTTTATATAATTAAATTAAGATTATGAAATATGTACAGAGTAATAATATGAAGTAAGAGAAAAGAGAAATACTTATTTTGAGGTTTGAATTGATATTGAATTGAATTTTGTTAACGAAAAAAAAAAAAAAACAAAAGTTTATGTATCTTACAATCAAATGAAGTTTTGTATTCACTCACGATAATGTGAAATCTGCATTACGTGAACACCGCTTAAAGTTAACACTTTTTCCCCCATTGACTTCTCTCAAACGTGAACAAGGTTAGGAAGCCATATAATGTGAACAGTCTGCTTTTCAGTATGTATAAGGTGTATGTATAATTAGGGTGATTTTATCTCATAGGGTAAAAAAAATATGTCCGAATTTTTTTGGGGGCACCCCCTAAAATGTTTCTCGCTGTCAGATTTTATTATTGCCAAAGTTTGAGCACGATTGAAAGATGTTAACACGTGCCACTGGGGCCTCAAAGTTTTGAAAATCTCGATTTTTTGGCAGATTGGCGACTCTGCCGACCCATATCACTAGAACTGGTTAATATATTTGCCCGTGTCATACACCAAATTGAAGGCGATACTGTTTATATTTTATATGCAATAAAAAAATACGTAAGTAGTAGGGTGGTTTTATCTCATAGGGTAAAAAAAAAATGTCAGAAACGTGACTAGGTACCCCTTAGAGCGAAGATGGAACCTATTGTGAAAAAACCCATTTTCCATCCTATATTATACATTTTTGGAATGAAAACAATTATGTATTTAAAAAATCAAGTATAATAAATGTCTTTTTCATTTTATTTTTATTTAAATTTATTCAACGGACATAATGTGGTTTTGCAGCTATCTGGATACAGCTGACAGCATCTGCTGACTACTTGGAGAACGTATTTCCCGCTTCAAGTTGTTTGTCCAAGACCTTCCGTTGTTTCTGTAGTAGTCTTTCTTCAGCTTGAGCCAACTTCAGGTCAACTCCGAGCATGGAGCCTGGTCTTCCTTTCTGTCTTTGTTTTAACAGAAACTCCTTGTCTTCTTCTGTAGTCATCATCGTCAGAGCATCTTGGTGGGCAATATCAAAGAGATCATCCAACCTTAGGGTAAACTCTTTTACAGCATATCTTGCACTTTCCGTTTTTCTATCCTTGTACTTTTGCATTTTTCTCCAATCATGGTACAGTTTTTCCAGCTTTACTATGACATTTTTCTTTTATTTTGTAGGAATTCGAGCTTTTGTCCAAAATGAAAACCTCGTCAACAGTAGTTGTGGCAGTGTCTCTCACATTAAACTTCACAGTACGCAAATTGTAGAAGATAGTAGCTAGAACTTGTCGATTGGAGGGCAGCTTACATCTAGTTATCTGGTGAGCTGGATAGTCAATTCGAAAAGTTTTGTCTCTACCTCTACTTTTCATGCCAGATGTACAGTCAGCGAAATTTGCTTAGCCGCATTTGAGAAATAAGCAGAAGAGTAGTATTTTGCGCGATTTCTCTTAACATTTATGGTTCGATCACATCTGTTGTTGTATTGGAATGTGATCAGTTGAAGAAAGCAACAAGATATACAGAATAACGGGACCGAAATATAATTTCTATATACTATGTCAATAATTGACGCGCAATTTGCTTAGCCGCAGTAGTGTTTTGAGTGTTGTAATTGTAAGTTCACATACCTTTTAGAGTTTTTAGTGAATATTTTTTAAATTTAAACTCTTTTGAATATTTTAGCCGATTGATCTCATTTTGGAAAGAATTAGTTTTAAAATGGCAAAGAGAAGTTTTTTGAGTGAAGTGGAAAAAGGCAAAATTAAGGTTTTAAAAGAAAACGGGTTTTCTAATAGAGCAATTAGCCGCCAAATTAAAAGATCGGAGAAAGTAATAAGAAATTTCTTGCGATTAGGTGATAAATATGGTGTTTCTTCCTCAAAATCAAAGAGAAATACGAAGATAACGCGTCGTCAAATGAATGTCATTAAAGAAGAAGCCACTAAAAACAGACTAAGCGCATCTCAAATAGTGTCAAAACTAAAACTTCCAATTGGAAAACGTAGAGTTCAACAAATTTTAACCACGGACCGAAACATTAAATGGAAAAAAATGTCAAAAAGGCCACAGCTTAAGTCTTGTCATAAAATGGCCAGGTTAGAATTTGCAAAAAAGCACATGCAATGGACTGAAAATTGGCGTGGTGTAATTTTTTCAGACGAGAAAAAATTTAATCTCGACGGACCAGATGGATTCAGTTGCTATTGGCATGATATACGTGCAAATAACCCACTAAGAATGAGTCGGAATTTTGGTGGTGGATCCATCATGATATGGGGTGGTTTTTCATACTATGGCAAACTTAAATTATGTTTTATCTCAACAAAAATGAATTCAAGAAAGTATATTGAAATGTTAGACGACGTGCTTATTGATTATTTGGAAGAAAAAGCTGACATTGACTTAACATTTCAACAAGATAATGCCAGTATTCACGTTTCACACGAGTCAAAGCATTTTTTTTCTTCACGATCAATAAAATTACTTGATTGGCCAGCTAGAAGTCCGGACCTCAACCCAATTGAAAATGTTTGGGGCATAATTGCACGAGCTGTCTATGGAAATTGTCGTCAATACTTAACGGTATCTGAGCTAAAATCATCAATTTTACAGGCGTGGCTAGATGTAGAAATAAACGTACTCCGAAAATTAATTGACTCACTCCCTGATAGAATTTTTGCGATAATCAATAAAAATGGAGGTCCAACAAAATATTAACAGGAACGAGACATATCATTTTGTGTTGAAATGGTTAATTTGTTAAACATAAACGTGGTGCGGCTAAGCAAATTTCACTCGAAATTATCTTACATTTTGAATTTTTATACGATTTTCTTAATATATAGAAATAAAATCATTACAATTCTTAATAATATTGTGCGACAAAAACTAATAAAATATTTTTCATTTTTTAAGTTTACCAAATAGTTGTTTTTTTCATTCATATTAGTATAAAATGGTGTGCGGCTAAGCAAATTTCGCGCACTGTAGAAGCCATCACTTTTACGCGAAATAAAAGTTTTCACTAGAAGAAAGAATAAATGACACAGAATGGCACTAACTAAAACAAAGAGTGCGTGTTAGTAGGTACCGACCTAATTAAAATGTCTTTTGTAGTTAATATTTAGTGGGTTTTTTTAAACTCGATCACAAGAACGTAGAACAAAATACGACTTTCACTGTTCAGCGAATACTTTAACTGACCGCGAAACAAAATTATAAAAGCAAGAACCACCTGGCTATCCTTTTCTTTTTTTAATAACAGACTCTGAATCCCTGGACTTCTACTTAAAATATAACCATAGGTAGTAGGGTAACCCAATACGTTTTTAAACTAGTTTGGTTTTACCTGCTTGGGGTCGCCAGTGATACAGTATGAGGAAAATAGATACATACCTGAAAAAAAACATTGTTGTGTGTCTAAAATTAACTGTATACCATAGCAAACATATTTAAATGAAATGGGATTCCAAAGTACAAGTATATGACCATAATAAGCAATAATAATACAAATACTTTTTTCGTTCTCTAATTTATACTATTTTTGACAGTTGGTGCAATATTATGGCATCAAATGTCAAAAATAGTGTAAACTAGAGAAATTAAAAGTAAAATAGAAAATAAGAAGCAAAATATGCAGGTTAATGACAACCGTTGCAAGACATTTTGAGAAAACATCGAGTTGTCACTCCACCCTACATAATTTCATCATCGCACCCATCACCCATCGCAGTGTGGTATAAATAAACTTTAAATACGGGAAAAAACGAGTTGTAAGGAAAATATATGATTTAACCACGTAAATATTTAAATAAAATTTATACTCAGGCGTAAATAATGTTAATATGCGTTATTTCCCTTAGTGTACTCTCACTCAAACACCAAACTTAAATTCTTTACCAAAGCTCACCTCTGCTACCAGTTCCCTCACCCCCTTTACAAAAGAACAAAACCCTTACACGCAACGAGACACAAATGTCTCATTAATCTCGACGTCTTTCTCAAAAAACGACTCAACCAATACACCACAATACTTCGGAGCCAATCCGGAGCTCAACCCATATACCAAAACTCAGCAACGCGACTTGGCTCACCAACTCAAATAAATCTTCAATGCCGACCTCCCTTTTAAATAATACTCTCACCAATATCAGCTCAACTTCTAAGCCCTTCACATTCACAACAATTAACAACTCCAGAAACTTAAAATCTTCGTCTTCACCTTCTCAACATGATACCACCATGACGATATCAACATGATATCGTCAGTAGAAGAAGCTATGTCAAAAAACTAAATTATAATGAACAAAAATAAAAACAAAAACTTTCCTTCAACTTAATACCAGCAAATACTTTTATACCTTAATTTCTCTTATTCTTCGAAAACTATACCACCCATTTCAAATTCTCTATGACTCTCAAAATAATACAGTGGAACATAAAAGGTTACTACAACAACTATAATAATTTATCTATTCTCATAAAAGATCTATCTCCAGATATTATAGTTATTCAAGAGACCCACCTGCCACATAACACTATAAATACGTATGTCCCAAAACAATATTACGGATACTTTCATAATCTCCCACACAACATGCATGCAAAACAAGACATTGGTGTTCTCATTAAAAAACACATAGCTCACAAAGTTGTGCCATTTAATTCCCCTATATCTTCCATTTCTGTAGAGATTAAAATAAATCCTTTAATTTAGATAATAAATAGTCATATACCACCCAACCAAAATGTTATCTCTTCAGATATATAACTCACCCTGCGCTCTATTCAAACTCCATTTATCCTTTAGAGAGATTTTAACGCCTGGAGGTCTCTTTGGGGCTCCAGTAAATACAACAACCCAGGAATTTTGATAGAAGATCTCATTCTGAACAAAAATCTTATTGTTCTCAATGATGGATCCGCAATCCATTTTTCTACACATAAAACTTTCACCCACAATGTCGCATGGAAAGTGGCTGATGATCTATATTGAGAAATGAAAAACAATTTCTTTGGAAAAATTTTAAACGTACAAGAACCGACTCAACCCTTATTGCTTACAAAAAAGCTAATGCCGTTTTTAGAAAAGCCTCAAAATCGGCGAAGTCCAAAAAACTTCAACAATTGACCGAAAACATCAACCCTTACTCTAGCACAAAAAAGATTTGGTCAGAAATTAAAGCATTGGTAGGGAATAACACTTGTAGCACCATTAAAATTTTGAATTCAGGTACAAACTCCATTACATCTTCCATTGACATAGCTAATTACTTTGGTTCTTATTGGTCTAAATTATCTGTAATATTTTCCACCAGTAATTTCCACCCAAATTTTTTAACGCAAAAACAAACTTTTTTAACTCTTCACATAATCCAAGTAATATATCTCTTGCAGGAAGAAAAATAGAGCAAAATATAACTCGTATTGAGTTCGAAAAATCTCTAAGTACAGCGAAGGGCAAAACGCGTGGTTTCGATCGAATATCGTATCCCATGCTCAAAAATTTACTATATCGGGCATAGAAAGGATATTAAACCTATTTAATGCTATTTTTGAAGAAGGCATATATACACAGAGCTGGCGAACAGCAATATAGAAACCCAACAAACCAATTCAAGATCCGAGTAGCTATCGCCCAATATCCCTTTTACCCTGCACAGGCAAATTGTTAGAAAAAATAATAGCACAAAGATTAATGTGGTTTGTGACTAAAAACAACCTAATAAATCCGAATCAAGTCGCTTTTAGAAAAAAACAAAACACGACTGACATCCTGCATCTAAACTATTATGTGTCTAACGCTCTTTCAAATAGAAACCATGTAACTATTCTTGCAACCGACTTTAAAAGAGCGTTTGATCGCATAGGTGCACATGTTGTGTTACAACAACTCGAGATTTGGAAAGTTGGTCCGAAAATCTTAAACTTTATTAAGGCTTTCTTGACCGCGCGCAAGCTTCGAGCGAGAATTGATTCGAGTCATTCGGAATTTTACCCTCTTGAAAACGGAATTCCTCAAGGTTCTCCTCTTTCCGTTTCGTTATTTATTATAGCTTTTGATCAGGTCAGTAATATCCTTGGCGCAAATAAAAATTTCGATCACTTCATTAACGCAGATGACGCTATAATTTTTTTCTAAACAAAACTGCAATAATAGAGTTAAAATAATGTTTACTGAACTGTTGGAAAACATAAAAGCCTGGAGCAATGTCTCTGGAGCTAATCTTTCAATTGGAAAATGTAAAATTTTGCACATTTGTAGAAAAAAACTCCCAAAGAGTATAACAAATGTAGATGCATACCGTCAATCCTTTTATGAACTCACAAACTCGCTTACTAACTGGAACTTTATCTACACGGACGGATCTAAAACCGCCAACATGACTACTTTTGCAGTAGTGCACCAAAATGATAAACTCATCACATCTGGCTCGATTGGTCTTCATTGTTCAATCTTCAACGCAGAAGCATTAGCCATAAAACTTGCGGCGGAGCATGCGACCAAAAATAAAGGCAAATTTGTTATCTGTACGGATAGCTACAGTAGCATACTAGCTATTAAAAACATAAGCCACAAAAGCCCAATTATTGCTACCATAAGAAACATTTGTATCAAACATAAAAACAAAATAAACATTATGTGACTCTCTGGACACGCAGGTATTCCCGGAAATGAACTTGCTGACAAAGCTGCTAATGAAGTGATACGATATCCCAACTTCTTGTTTCGTACCAGTGAAGAAAACGATACATTGAGGCTTATTGAAAATAATCTTAACATAAGCTATAACCGAGAATAGCTCAGCTACAATCACCATTATAAATATTTAACCCCGATGGGAAGAAAGCGATGTTTCCAACTCTTGCTTCACGTCATAAACATCAAATTTTTACTCGTCTACGATTGGGTCACACTAAAGTCACCCACCAACATCTTCTACGCGGAGATCCTCCACCAGCCTGACAGTTATGCAATCATTCTACTTCTATCGAACATATCCTAAACCATAGGCGTCCAAACTTTTTGCTGCGAGGGCCAGTTTGGTATTTAAATTCATTAGAGGGGGCCAAGCATTGTAAATATGTGAATTAAAAAACCTTATTACAAGTAAAGTAGCATTGAATTTTATTTTTTATAGTAAATTACAGATAAAGCAATACTAAACAAACATGTCTAAATTATATTATTATTAAATTATTTCATGCAATTTTTAATGGGAATGGTGGAACTGGATTTTTTCCTGGAGAATTTCTTCAAAGTTGGGATTCAAATCGGAAACACCAATTATTAGCAATGATTGCAAATGATCATCCGATAAATTTGCCCTATATTTAGATTTCACATACTTCATCCTGGAAAAAGTTTGTTCGCACATATAGGTAGTTCCATACATAGAAATAAATTTACCAGCCAATTGCTTTAAATTTGGAAACTCTTTTGCGTCCAAAAATTTGTAAAAATCGATCAAGTTTCCTTCCTTGTATTTGTTCTTGATTTGATCGCTAGCTTGAAGATCAATTATTTCCATTTGAAACTGACTTGAAACGTCGCCAACGTTGCAGCCATATGGATTTTGAAACAGCCGAATTTCCCTTGAATTTATGTCAAGATCAGAAAAACGCTTTTGAAATTCTAGTTTTAAATCCGCGATTACTTTTACTGCAAATATGGTGGAAAATCTTTCGTCAGTTTCTGTACTAAATTTTTCACAGCACGTGAAATGAGAAAAATTACATGCATTCATATGACTTTCGAGCAATATCAGCTTGGCTCTGAATGCTTTGATTTGCTCGAATAAATCACAAATTAAGTTGTTTTTACCTTGGAGCTTTAAATTCAAGTTATTAACGTGTGTCACGACATCTGCAAAAATTGCCAACTTCCAGAGCCACTCTGCATCCGATAAAAGCGGTTCAGGGTGATTCTTTTCCGCAAGAAAAATTTTAATTTCCTTTCTGAGCTTGAAGAATTGCAATAACACTTTTCCACAGCTAAGCCATCGAACTGCTGTATAATACGACAAGTCAACAGACTCAGATTCAATTTCTTCGAGGAAAGATCGAAATTGGCGATGATTGAGTGCACGTGATCGAATAAAGTTTACGACAGAAACAACTGGTTTCAAAACGCAGCTCATGTCGACATGTTTTACACATAGGGCTTGTTGGTGGATGATACAGCGCAGAAAAATTGGTACTGTTGTTCCTGCGCTTTCACAAGCTTTTCTTATTAGCCCAACCACCCCAATATTTCCACCAGACATGTTTCTTCCTCCGTCAATTGTCACACCTTGGAGTCGATTCCAGTCCAAGTTATATTTGGTCAACGTCTGTTGTAGTTCCTTAAAAATATCTGCTCCAGTTGTAGTGCCATGCATGCTGTTAACCGATGCTAATTCTTGGGTGACAATAAGATCGTCGTCAACTCCACGAACAAATACTAAAAGTTGTGAGGTGTCACTAACATCGGTCGATTCATCAATCGCGATAGAATAGTGAGTGAAACGCTGTGCTTTCCCAGAAATCTGGTGGAGTATATTATTGCCAATATCGTCAATTCGTCGAGCAACAGTATTGCGGGAAAGACTTATCGATTTGAAAAGTTGCACCTTTTCCGGACATAATACCCCAACAGCTTCCATCATACACTCTTTAACGATGTTTCCATCCATAAAGGGTTTTCCTTTTTTCGCAAACAAATAACTTTCGTGCTAACTAAAGTCAATGATTCATTTTCCGAGTTTGCCTTCCTAAATAAATTTTGCTGAGAAGACAAACTACGACTCATTTTTTCAAATTTTTCAGTACGCTGCTTGTCCTTAAATTGTGAGTAAGATGAAGCATGTTGGGTTTCATAATGTCGACGTACATTGTATTCCTTCATTACAGCAACAGTGTCATTGCAAATTACACATATAGCTTTACCATTCTTTGACTGCGATTGCGTAAAGAAATATTTGAATCCCCATTCTTCTTTAAAAACGCGGCACTCGCCATCTACTTTTCTTCTTTTTGTTTCCATGTTCAACTTTAAAAAATAATATTAACATAATAATGAAGATATAATATTTTAAATATAAATCTAAACATACCAATTTACAATATATCAACTGTAAAGAATGTAAATAAGCTCCGCGGCCGACGAATTTTTGGTTTGTTGTGGACAATCTCGTAGCTTTGCAGGCAGTGCAGTTGAGTGGGGTCATGTATTTCGGTTCGGTGGCAAAACAAATTTCATTTCAAGCAAAACCTCAAAGATGAATTGGGTGCATCGAGCGCATCGGCACGAGCTAATAGCAAAACCTATGTATTTGTTTTTGTTTCTTCGCATTCTCGCGCCGAACCGAAATACACGGATTACAATAACAATTTTGATGAATTTCGGTCCGGAATTTTGGAGCGAGAAGTTGTTATTGTTTTGCGTGGGTTTTTAACATTTCACGGCGCGGTTTTTTATGCATAGCCTTAACACACACATAAGCTCTTTCTGATGTCTATGGCTAGAATATTTTTGTGTACGTTGTTGAAGTTTGAAGTTTGAAGAATTTATATTTTACGAAATTTTTCAAAATCCTTGGCGGGCCGTAGTTTGGACACCTTTGTCCTAAACGATTGTACCAAATTAATTGACACCCGGAAAACTATCTTCGGAAATTGCCCACCAACCGATACCTTAAAAATCATATATTTAGAAAATATTTATAAAATATCAAATTATCTTACTAAATGCAACATAATACAGTTAATTTAAATATTTTCTTTCGTTATTTATAACAACTTATGTTTTATCCTATAATATTATCAAATACTACATTTTATGTTTCTAACCTATAATCATCTATATTAAAGCTCTGAACCGAAAGCCCTGGCAGCTAGTGTTTTGGAAACATGGAATGTTGGTAAATCGGTGCTGTTCGTTTTTGATTGGGTATCTTAAATTATTTGAGGCGTTATTTTCCTTTGGAACTCTTTGATTTTTATTCATATTATACTGAAGAGCAAAATTGGCTCGAAGATTATTTGCCTCTAACTCCTGCACCTTTGCCAATGCATTTGGCAAATCAGGAGGTCTTAATGAAAACATTATGTTTGAAAGTGGCGGATTTGAACCGGTAATGAAACCGCGTAAAGCATTCTTTTTATTTTTATCGTTTAGCTCCCTTGTCATAGCGCTTTCTGTTCCATAAGTCATTGTTGTTTTATTAATTAAAAGTGTTAGTTTCTTGTTAACCTTATTATAATAGGCAATAATTGTCTTTTGTCCTTGCCGAAGGTCACTTAACTCTTGCTCAATTATATGGAGTGGGCATTTATCTGCATAAGCCAAAGCAAGACGACTTGTGATCGCGTCGAACTTTAAAACAGTACCGTGGTTAGTCAATATGTCGTTCGCGTTTTGTGTGATTTTGTTTCTCATGATTGTCAGGGCTGAGTAATAACGTTTATTTCCCTTTATGTAAACACTCATCGAATTGTTGGCTACTTCACGGCAACTTACGTACGATAAATTATTGCCAGAAAATTCAGACAATAACTTAATAATATCCAAAGGTTCGTTACATGTAATTCTATGGTCGATTGTCTAACACATGGCCCAATAAGTCCCGAGACTACTAGGTGGCACCTCTAACGAAATATCGATATAAAATTTCGATAGTACCAACCTTCAAACAATACGTGTAAAAATTTCATGACAATCTAACGTTTAGTTCAAAAGTTGCAGTGATTAAGTGGCGCTTCTGTTGATATTTTCAAAATAATGTTTTCAAAGCAATTCCGTGTGTTGATTTATCACTGTTTTTTGATGGGAAAAAATACTGTCCAAGCTGATGGCTTCGAAAGTATTATTCAGACCCTGCTCCGTCAAAAGCAACCATTTCCCGATGGTATGCACAGTTTAAACTTGGTCGTACAGATACAAATGATGCTGAACGTTCAGGTCGCCCAAATGAGGCAGTGGTTCTACAAAACATAAAAAAAGTACACAAAATGGTATTGGTCGACCGTAAAGTGAAGGTGCGCGAGCTAGCTGAAGCAGTGTGGGAAGATATCGAAAGGCAGTGTGGGAACAATATTACAGGAACATTTGTCGATGAGAAAGCTGCTTTCCAAATGGGTGCCGCGTTTTCTTACACCGGACCAAAAACGGAGATTCGGAGAGCTGTTTGGCACTGTTTAAGGAAGGTTCAGAAATCTTTCTACATTTTAATCGCATACAATATATGGGCTAATTGTAACAACTTCATAAGCCACATGATTTCAAAAATGGATTAAAAAATTTTGTTTTCTTGCGTAAACAAAAAAATTACCTACTGATAAGATGATGGGTGCTTTCCGAAATATTAAAGACACACTCCTTGAATTTTAATGGCATATCATTTGCTTGCAATAAGCTCTTCAAATGTCACATGACTATTCTGTGAGTTCTCATTACGATTGTTGATAACTTTTAAGTTAAGTGAATCGCACTGAGGTTCGTCTCGCACGTTTAAGTTGCGATTGAAAAACTTACTGCTCCGTATTGAATTTTCCGCTCTCAAATTTTTCCAGTATTAAGACAAATGTTTTGGTTCTTATTTTTTAATAAAAGAAAAAAAGGCCCAAATTCAAAAAATTCTACTATATGTTGCAAATATCATTTTTCACAATAAAAAAATAACATAATTAAGTTTTAGTGTACATCATTCGAAAGCTAAGGGAAATGCGTACATTTCTTGTTTGGGCCAAATTTTTCTATCTTCGTTAGTTTTTGTAGTATAAGCCATTGGAAAAAGGTCCTTTTTTACAAACGTAAAATACAAAATTTCTTGAAATTCCTTGTATTATATTGAAATATAAAAATACGTATTAAATATTTTTGACTAATGAACCGTACAAAATAAAATTTTATTTAAAAATTTTGGAAAATTTTGGAATTTGGAAAATTTTGGAATTTGGAAAATTTTGTGGCAAATATTGTGTGGAATGCCCCATATATATTTTGCAAAGAGGCCGCAAATAATATGGATGTAAATTATTGGCTATAACTTTTGATTGGTAAGAGAAACTAAGATAATTTTTTTTAATAAAGTAATTTTTTAGATTGTAAATTTATTCAAAAAAATAAAACCTCAATAGTTGAAACAAAAAATTAAGGGCCTTGATTTTTGCCTTGTTTTTTTAATCACAAAAACATTTTTTAATTTTTGCGTAAAATTGAAACAACTTTTGCTTTGAAAGAGTTGAAAATTTTTCCGACCATTTTTTGAAAAAAATATTTCAAATATATATACTAGATGGTTTTTGGGTTCCATACATTTTCTTAACATATACCCGAACCTCCCTGCAAGGCCAGATTCTGAATCCTGGATGTTATATAAGCACGTGACGTAAAAAAAGAATTCAGAATCTTCGAAACCAGATTGTCGTCGCTAAAAAACGTGAATTTGAAGAAGTATAAAATGGATGTTTCACAACGAGTTTCCTATTTAAATTTAAGTCCTACAAAAACTTTTGACCATTACATATCCTAATGTAAAATCGTCCACTGAACCCGAATATCAAATTTTTAAAAAAATTAGTCCTTGACCCGAAATTGCCTACTTTATTAAGAATTTCCTAATTTTTCTTACGGTTTTGAAAAAAAAAGCTTTACCCTCGCCAATATCGCTGCAACTTTCTCAAATTTAAAAGATGCAGGATTGTTGGCGTTTTTATGAAGTTTAGGAAAAATAAAAAAATTAAAAATCAAATCGGATACTTTTTATGGCAGAAAAACGATTTTTTTGTTGAACTGACTTTTGGGAAAACATTTGTTTTTTTAAAAAATTTTCTCCCTTTTGTTTTCTACATATTTACAATAACTTTAAAAACATAAATTTGTTCATCGTCATCATCGGACATCATTGCAAATATGGAGAAAACATATCTGAAGTTCACGACAGCAATTTTAAATTTTGACAATAAACAATAAAACTTGACTCTTTAATTTCCTTTCGGTAATTTCTTGACTCCTGCAGTATTTCGGTCATTTCTGCTTTTACAAAGATTTTTATACTCCAAATTCACCGACGATACCTTTGATGCAACATGCTCGAACGTTGGCAATGTTACTTTTTTTAAGAATCTCATAGTAATTTCCAAAAACGTGAAACGTGAATACGTGAAAATGTGTTTCACTAAATACGACTCCAAATTCGTAAAATAAAACTCACCAATTAAATATAATATTCGATATTTTTTTATTGGATTGGATAGTATCTTGAACTGCTTGCTAAATTACCTCAATAGATAATTGGGTTGAAACAATTCTCGATTAACAGTCCAAAATGTATGACAGTTGTCGAACGGGTTTCTTGCAACGCATTTCCAGCGTAGTAAAACCATAGCGTATCAGAATGACGATTATCCATACTTGCCAAAAGTCGGCTTAACAAAAAAAAATCGTTTATCTGCCATAAAAGTTATCTGATTTTTCCTAAACTTCTCAAAATAGCCAACAATCCTGCACCATTTAAATTTGAGAAAGTTGTAGTGATATTGTCGAAGGTAAAGCTTCTTTTTCAAAACTGAAAGAAAAAATTAGGAAATTCTTAACAAAGTAGGCCAATTTTGGGTCAAGGACTAACTATTTTAAAATCTGATGGACTTTAATTTAAATAGGAAACGCGTTTTGAAACATCCATCTTATACTTCTTCAAATTCACGTCTTTTAGCGGCGCCAATTCAGTTTACGAATTTTCTGAATTTATTTCAAGTCACGTGTTTATATTACATCCAGGATTCAGAATCTGGCCTTGCTGGGAGTTCTGGAATAATTTTGGAATCAAAACACATCTAATATATACTCATCTAACGGTATTGTTACAATGAGGTTTTCAGAGTATTTTGATGAAGTTTTAAGACAAAAATTAACAAAATTTATAAAAAAACAGCGGAGATATTTGAATCGAAAGTCACAAAATTTAATTTCTGATTGTTTTTTAATCAATTTTGAGCAACGATGTTGCATTAAATATATCGTTGCAAAATGTTAAAAATATATTACTTGTTTTGTTTCACTTTACTTCATAAAAATATATTTTTTTTTTTATTTTTTTTTTTTTTTTTTTTTTTTTGGATTCGCCCGGAGGTAAGAAATCTTCATAGATACGTATGACCCGTGCCATACGCATGCCATACGTTCCCGGATCAGCCGGACTGAATAGAATGCACCTACGTGCTAAAACTTACCACCTATTGGCAAATAAAAGCCTCCACTAAGCACAATTGCTTGGCCTTTCAGCGGAAATCAAAATTAAGTTAAGAAACATTTAAATTTGAGTATTTTTTGCGCTTATGTAAACATCATAAACATTATCGAATAAAAGCACAATCTTCATAATACGAAGATATACAAGACAACATCCAAAGTAATTCACCAGACCATACATAACCGCGTTCATAACTGCTGTCATTCGGCTTGGGGCTACTGTCCAACCCAAGATGCTACGTGGAAAAGAGATGCAACTCTCAAACACCAAACCAATACCAAACATAGCACAGATATACAAGTATATATTGTGCAGGCACAATATATTTATATATTCGGGTCACTAAAATAAGGGAACACCGAGCTAAAGTTATTATTTGGATATGCATTTGGGCCAACGCAGGTAAAAACTTGTATGGAAAAGAGATAAACTCTGACGCACCAAGCCGAGAGACACGGTTTTCATGGTCCCATTTCAAACTTGGGAAGCTATAGAACTAAAGATCTAAAATAATTTAATGAAAAAAATAAAGCAACGAAACTGAATAAAACGAAAACTTAAAGTATCTAACATATTCGATGATGCTTATTTGTTAAATCGTAAAATCTACACAATTATCGCGAGTTAAATTTGTAAAATCGTAAAATCTACACAATTATCGCGAGTTGTATTTGTTATCACAGTGAATGTGTTAACTATTCAAATGTTATATCATTTTACGTTTTAAGACATCCACCGAGTCAGAAAAATTTATCAAGTTCAAGTTACCATTGAAATCACTACACATACATCGGAAAGGCCCGTGAAGGGCATAATTAGAAGTGCACTGACTCAACTTAAAGAGCTGGAAATGTCTGGCTCCGCTCCTAGGGATGTTGAAGTTTAATAAAGAAAGAAGGTATTGTGAGTCTATATCGCCACTGAGTAGTTTGTATAAAAAGGAGACATTGAGCATAATTCTTCTGCTTCTTAAGGAAGGCAGGGAAATAATTTTAAGGCGGGTTTCATAAGGGGGTAGGATAATGTTGGGGTTCCAACGATAATGTAAAGCAAAAAGTAAGAATTGTTTTTGTACCGATTCTAATGCATCGATGTGGACATTGACAATGCATATTCAAGAATTGGTCTAACAAGAGAGGTATAAAGTATTTTAGTAGTGAAAGGATCGTTGAATTTTTTAGCCCATCTTTTAATGAAACCAAGGACACCTCTAGCCTTATTTACCACTAAATTAACTTGAAGATTGAAACCAAGTTTAGGATCCATAATTACACCTAAATCAAGAAAACTGTGTACAATTTCTAAGTTAGTATTATTTATAGTGTAATTTATACTATTAGCAATTCGACGTGAGAACGTCATTTGCTTACATTTTTTTAAGTTTAATTTTAAAAGGTTTAAATTACACCACTCCACTAGACTATTTAAATCGGATTGTAAGAGTTGTTGTTCTTCAGGCGATTTGCAAGTTAGAAAAAGTTTTACGTCATCGGCGTACATTAAGACGTTACAGTGTTTTATTACAGAAGGAAGGTCATTTATAAACAGTAAAAATAAAACCGGACCAAGATGACTTCCCTGAGGAACACCTGATGTGACCAAAATATTTTTTGACATAGAATTCTTATATAAAACTTTTTGCGAACGATTCGACAAGTACGATATAATCCAGTGTAATAGTTTGACGGGAAACCCAATTAGATGAAGCTTTTTCAGAAGAAGATAATGATTAACACTATCGAAAGCTTTGCTAAAGTCTGTATAAATAACGTCAGTCTGTCGTCCTAAAGTAAAACCTTTAATGACACGCGTAGTAAACTCCAAGAGGTTAGTTATCGTAGATTTTCCCTTTAAGAAACCATGTTGAGAGGTGGAAATGGAGGAAGATATGACGTGGGTTATTTGATCAGTTATGATTTTCTCAAATAACTTAGGGATTGCGCTTAGTTTTGCGATACCTCGGTAATTGGAAACATCAATTTTTGAGCCGGATTTATGAAGAGGTATTATATAAGATTTTCTCCATATATAGGGAAAATGACCACTGTGCAAGGATGTATTAAAAATGATTGATAGGGGGAGAACACAAACTAATAGAACAATGTTTTAAAATGCAGCTCGGTATTTCGTCAGGACCAGTCGTAAAAGAAGATTTAACTTGTCGAAGGTAATGCATAACTATATTAGAATCTATTACGAGGGTTTCAAAAGAGTTTACTGGTGGTAGGTAAAGATATTCAACACTCATGCTCAATGGTATATCGGAGTAGGTTGTTTTAAAGAAGTTTGCAAACATGTTGGAAACTTCGATGTCGCAAGATGCTTCTTCATGATTGAATTTCATAAGAGGTGGGAAGCTGGAGGTTTTTCGTTTTGAGTTGACAAAAGTGTAGAAAAGTTTCGGATTATCTTTGAATTGAGTTTTTATTTTGGCTATATAGGCTGAGTAGCATTGTTTATTTAATAGTTGATATCTGTAACGACAAGAGGAATAGCAAGCGAAATCTAAATTAGAGCCTGACTTTTTATGTTTCTTAAATAAGCGATTTTTGGAATTTTTTAAAGACTTAAGCTCACTAGTTAACCAAGGAGGGTTTAAAGGCTTGAAATTACTATTTTGTTTTGGCACAGATAATGAAAAGCAATTTTGCAAGGTATCATTGAAAAACTGCACTGAAGATTCGACATCATAAAAAGAGTACGAAGACCTATTATTTAAAATTGGGGACCAGTCAATCCGCGCGAGAAGAACATAATCTGTTTTTTTAAAGTTAAAAATATTATTATTTCGCGTATTTGGAGCTAATTTATTTTCACTTTCGTTGGCAAGTAATATTGTTATTTCAAGAGTTGGATGATAATCATCTTCCGGAACAGAAACTGGGTTCGAACGACGGAGATTTACAGAAGTGCATCTGTCTACAACTACAAGGTCAAGAGATCTACATTTTTTATTAAGAATATTATTAACCTGTTGAAGACACAGATCAGACAACTTATCTAAGAAATCATTTATCCAATCAGAGGCAGAAATAGGAGTAAGAAATTCGGAATCATCGGACAAACTCCAGGACACGGAAGGTAAGTTGAAATCACCTAAAACAATGATAGTATCCATATTTTTAAGCATATTATGGACAATTTCGATGGCATTAATATGGTTTAAGTAAATTAATAAATCACTTTTAGGTGGAATGTAAGAGCAAGTAAGAAAAATAGTATTATTATTAAATTTAACTGTAACACAAATAAACTCCAGATCGTTGGTGCCAGGAATTGTTAATTCCTCAGAAGCAAGGGAGTTATGGACAGCTATCAGAACGCCACCACCGATCTTATCATAGCGATCTTTACGAAAAATTTGGTACTTATTGCACATTATTTCAGAATTTAATACGTTAGAGCGAAGCCAAGTTTCAGTAAAAACTATAAAGTTATATTCAAAATCAAAACTGTTAATGAAAATATCGGAAAGTTTAGAATTGAGACCTTTAACATTTTGATAGACAAGCTCTAATTTAGACTTGTGATTTTTTAATCGTTTTTTGTATGGTACTGAGGATTATTAGAAGGACGAGGCAAGTGTACAACATTTGCAATACGTGGTTTGTTTTTTAATTCAAATTCATGAACAATTGTATTACGAGGCCAAAAGTTTAGATCCACAAGAGTATTAAATAAGTTTTCCGGAACAGTCAATCTAAACGAAGTAGTCAGTCTCGGATTTAAATATTTGAATTTTTGGATCGAAAGAGACAAAGAGCATTTCAACTTTGCTTTAATAAAAAAGTCTATATCATTTTCCGTTGTATATTCAGCTAAGCGCGAAACAAAGATTGATTTATTTGGAGGAAGAATACATAGAAACAATTTTTATATTTTTTACAGTAGAAAGACAAAAACTTATAATATTGCTTCTGAAACTTCTGGTATTTGGAATAGCGTTCAAATTTCGAATAATCAATCAAAAATATCTGTTCTGAATTTTAAATTTAACATCTTGGATATGAATTGACGAATGGAGTACATTTATGAAAATAATTGAGTTATTTGAGGAAATATAATTCAGAATGGTCATTTACGTGGAACGATTTGTGCGATTTTTTTATTTGAAAATTAATTTTCAATTGAAATTAATTTTTCTGTTCGGCCGCCATCTTTCTGCAGACTATGGCAAACCTCAGAGAGTAAACCTTGTAGTCAATTAAAGGTTCTTGAAAATGAATATAAGATGATCGAATTCGGCACAAAACTAGTGTGTTCTGTTCTCGATAATTATCGAATTATATTTTGTACACAAACATTTAATTACACGCACAACCTAATTGATCATTAGCAGGTTGGTCAAAGTTGTTTCAAGGGTTGAAAAAAACCAATGCAGTTTTTCCTGTTTTAATAAATTTCAGGACTTTATTTTTTCCCCAATAAATTAAAAATTGCTTTTGGGAACGGTCTTAATATTTTACTCTCTGAATTCTCAATACGTGGCGTGAATGTGGCGTCCGTGGCGTAGTTGGTTAAAGTGCGTGGCCGCTATGTCAACGAACTTTGGAAACCCAGGTTCGAACCCCAGCAGCGACAGAAAATTATTTGAATTAAAATAATTTTTCTGTACGGTCGCCACCTCTCTGCAGACAATGGCAAACCTCAGAGAGTAATCAAAATGCCATGTAAAGCTTCTTGAGAACGAGAACATTCATCGTTCATCGCCGTTCGGAGTCGGCGTTAAGCATGTAGGTCCGGTTCTCGGTCAATTGTGTATAAACTTAATAACACGTACAACACAATTGATCATAAGAAGCTAGGTCAAAGTCCTTTCAAGGGCTGAAATGGCCAGTTATTTATTTTTTTTTTTTATTTTGAATTCTCAATACAATAAAAAATTTTCTAAAGGTACAACATATGTAAAAACTAAATTCAATTAAAAAAAGTAACAACATATTTTCACATTTTCACCAACTTAAAAAGAACACATAGCTAAGCCCCCCAAAAGATTTTTTTAATATATAAGTTAATAAAACTAAGTTAAACAAATTTACTTGTTTGCTTCAGCGATAATTTTATTGTCTTTCTTAATTCTACAAAAGCTTAATGTGACCGATGTTCGAAAAACTGCATTCATATTGTTGTTGCTGTGGAATGCAAGCAACTGCATTCTCGCCTGATGTTAACAAGTTGTTTTTGTAAAAATGTGCAGTTGATATAATGCATTGCATTTAAAGCTTTGAGTTCAGAATATGCAGAGTTGTTGTAGAATTGCAGTAATTTGGCTCGTAGCAACAGTCCACTAACTGCATTGACTTAAGCTTAAAGTTAGAGTTTAGGCAAGTGCGTAGTCCAAAATGCGTAACAGGGGACAACGACAGCATAACCGAAATTAAATTTATCTGATCCATTAACTTATAAAAACCCATTAAAAAAAAATAAGAAAAAAATAAACTTTTGGTTTTACTAAAAACAAGAAATATAAATATTTTTGAATTCATGTTTATCGCAGTCTTTAATAAAAATATTTACATTTAAATTAATTTGTTCAAACCAAAGTTTTTCTTCCTTAATTAGTTCAAATTATTCTTATTGTGAATTTAGTTTTTTTTATTAATAATTTAATAAGTATATTTAAAATTCCTAAAAAAACCATTTTAAATAAAATTCCAGATTATATTTTTTTTTAGTTCCTTTTGACATATATTCTTATTTCAATTTGATTTAGAAATTAAAATTTTAAAATAAGATATAAAATATTTTATTCCGATTTGACGTAGCATTTCAAATTTTTATTGAATTATAAAGTTTATACTTGGATATTATATTTGAAATACAATATTACACAATGATTACTATGATTATTAAAACTATATTTCGCCTTTTAAATGCTTCATATTTCATATTTCGAAATTAATGCTCAAAGCTTTTAATTGTTAAGGTATTTTTTTCACTCATTTTAAAAGCTTAATTTTTATTAACATTTGTTTTTATTCTTCATAATCAACCTTAGCTTTTAATTATCTGTTTTCACGGAATTTGAATAAATTTTTTTGTTAATTTTATGGGGGGTTTTATCTATGTGGGGGTTTGACCTGAAACTCTCTCCTTGGCACCGGGTCTGTACCACGTTGGATCCGATTGTTTATGGTTTCAATACCATAGTATCGATACAGTTATGTTATGTATTCAAAATATAAGTATGAGCTAGATAATTTATACATTTGCTTAGGAATCGTACTTACTATTGGCGGTAGATTTTGTGGTGGTCGCCGTTCTAAGATTTTTTTTTTATTACATATACCTCCTCCAACAGATGAGTCTCGAATAGGCGGTTTAATAATTTGTTCCGAAAAAGAATTCACATGATCACGGGGATAATTATATTCTCTGTCTGGTGAAATTCCATCCTGTGGTAAATAGTCTTCTTCAGAACTGGAATCTAATTATACATAACATTTTATATTCAAAACTTTTAGTATCACTCATATTGTTATACCAGATGCATCAATATTTCGTTCAGGACTGCAATTCAAAACAGAACTTCGTTTTGATGGCATTGGTAAGCTTGGTTTTGATCTATTTTTCAAGGCAGCCAAAGCTTGTTGAACAGCTTCTTGTCGCACTTCTATAACGAAACAAAAATATACATAAAAAATCACATTAAATATATCAACGGTCATATTGAAACAGAACGTGATTTTAATTACTTCAAGATTCTTTGAGTTAATGCTAATTTCTAAGTAAATGTACAAACTGCTAAGATAAAACACGAACACATAACAAATCCAGCTGTATCGAAATATAATAACTAAACATAAACAAAGAAAACAACAACATTCTTCATGTTGACACCAAAGGTTCAGCCCCATTTCTCTGAGTACTACAATAGAAACTGTAATGGTCAGTTAAGTTAAACAATAGTTTCTGAAAAAAAAAACAAAAACATTTAAATTATAACACTATCGCTCCGAGAGAAACTGTTTAAGCAATTTAAGCAATTAAGCAATTAAAAATTCGAACCCAGAAAAAAGTTTAATTTGAATAAATGAGAAACTTATAGCGTCTTGCTGTAAAACGAACGAAACGTGTATTTCACGAAGACTTCGTTCAGAAGCCAATAATCTGCTTTACATCAGCTGTTTTTGCTTGATGTAAAACGTATATTGTACACAAACGAGAACAGCTGATTCAGTTACGAACGAAGACGTAACAGCAGTACAAATTTGGCTTGCTGTAAGAAAATTACATGAAGCGGAACGTCAAAAAACGACGATAAACAAATTGCCATCGTCCACAAAATTTTAATAACGAATTTCATAAGCATATTTAACATTATTGTATAAAAAATAATAATAAAAACATATATTAACAATATTTTATATGTTTTCAGCACAAAGAAAACTACAAGTGAGCAATTTTGGGTTTTTGTGCAGGAAATGCACTGCTCATCACTATCACTTTCACTTTCGTTGTTAACCCTAGAACTGTATCGTGGGGTGAAAAAGCACCCCAGACTGGCTTTAATCTCGCGCCAGACACAAACGCCTTTCGTTTACGGCCCGGGACCGTAACCATAATTATGTTTCAACGTCTGAGAGTAGAGGGAGCATGCTCGCGGCATCCGTACCACGTGCTTGCTCAAGCAGTGAACATAAGAAGTGCGTCTGGGGTGCTTTTTCACTCCACGATACAGTTTGTGTATATTTTTCGTCATCTTAAAGTTTTTTTATTTTCGTGTTGTTTAAACTTTTTGGACAAGTAATGAGTGTATAGTGGCCCCACTTCACATATATTTACATATATACGCTCCCTTCAACTTGATTAGTCGCACTTGTTTTAATAACAAAACATGCTCTGCTCTCAATATTGGTTAAAAAAATAACAACAACAGCTACTTGGGAATAAATGCTCATTGAGTGTACTTACCAACAACAACCAAAATGTGCACTCTCTTTAAAAAAAGCAGGTAACAACATATAAAAAATATTACAATTCTTACTCGTTCATTAGATTAGACGCAGTACGAAATTAAAGTTTTCAGTGATACAAGTTAACTTTGAATGATAAAATCTTTTTAATCAAGTGTTTTTGAGGCGTAGTACTTTATAGTTTCAAATAAATATGTTTTTTTCCAATTTGAATAAAATTCTTATTCATTGTAACGATCTGTGCTGCAAAAATCGTCTTTTAAAATTCTTGCTATTTGCGCACTTTGCTTTCTCAAAATATATAGCATTTTTGGAAAATTGGCCAAAACCACTATAATACCCCTTAAACATAGTATCTCCCCTTAAGACACCCGTTGGAATTACTAGATTTAGTCAAAAACTCACTGAGATATCGTAATTTTAACGAAAAATAAAATTTTTCCTAGTTTTTCACGTTTTTTGCCCTTCTTGGTCAATATTCCCGGACCCTCCAAACTTTTGGCCAAACAATTTAGTTCACGTGATTCTAGGTCAAAAGACGAAAAAATGAGACCCCATGGAACCATCAAAGTCACACTGTGTCCGAGATACGGGCCCTTGAAAGTTGGGGTGCTTTTTCACCCCGTGATACAGGAATAGGTAAAAAAAAAATAGCGATGCAGTTCTAGGGTTAATATTATAAAATGCTATCACAGAAAACATTATAAAATAATATTATACTCAAATTTAACAAAGTATATGAAAACAAATTGCAGATTACTGCAAAAGTCAGCAATTATTTCAAAGCAAAAATAAATGAAGCATCTGATGGAAAAAAGCATTGCCAACGTAAAAAGATGTAATGATTTAACATTAAAATTTTTAAGGACTTTAGAAAATTTAGGAGAATATTGAAATTTTACTATCTGGTAATGCTTCTTTTGACAAATATTCACGTCGAGAGTATTTGAGTAACGTAAGCAACGTAATAGTGCACGATGACGCAAAGAATAAATACAGCAAGCCAATTTTATCCGACATCGTTTGCAAACGAACGAGGCTTCAGCCGAATTCTTCGTTATACAGCAAGATGCCATTATAAGTTATTTTATTGAATAATTTTTTGACTAGTTAAATAAAATGTTAATGTAAAAAACTAAAAATACCCTTTAAGAAACAACATTATATAAAATTTAAATATGATTTTTGTTTCAAAACATAGATATAGCAAGCGAGACAAGAGCTTGGAGCCGATTTGGGAGCCACGGCTAAATAAAAATGAAGCCATTTGTAATAAGAAATGATTTCAACAGAATAAATCACTCTGTAAATTGCTGAAAACACCAATTTGGGGAGTGTGCATATTATAAGCTGTTCATTAATGGCATAATTTTATAAATCACCGTGATAAAACGCAACGCAAACGCAGAGCATCACTTGGATTCAAAATGTACTTTTTATTAATCTCTCCGTTATTTATTTATTTATTTATTTATTCACCAAGCAAGGTATCCTTAATTTAACTTAAATTTAACTTAAATTACATTACATTATAAAAGGAAAGGGAGCAAGATTAAGGGAAATGAGACAAGATTTTGGGGATGTTTTAAGACTTGTTAGCCTCTGTAAGCTTTTTATTTTTATTAATTTTTATTTTTATTTTATTTTATTTTAATTTTTTTTTTTAACGAGTGATAACTCCCCCATATTGGGGGGAGGGGGGTATTGTAGTGAAGAATGATGGTATTAGGGCGGAAACAGGGACTTGGAAAGATTTTTCTTAAAGGTTAATTTTGACATTGAAGGTAAATAGTACTCCCTGATGTTATTGAAGCTTTTTGTAAGCTTTTTATTTTTATTAATTTTTATTTTTATTTTATTTTATTTTAATTTTTTTTTTTAACGAGTGATAACTCCCCCATATTGGGGGGAGGGGGGTATTGTAGTGAAGAATGATGGTATTAGGGCGGAAACAGGGACTTGGAAAGATTTTTCTTAAAGGTTAATTTTGACATTGAAGGTAAATAGTACTCCCTGATGTTATTGAATGACATTGAAGGTAAATAGTACTCCCTGATGTTATTGAATTCCCTACAGCATCCATTTATCGGCTCATTACTTGCGTAGATAGTGTGATGCTGATATTCATTTAAAAGTCTTGTATGCCTTGTTCGCCTTATTGGTTCATTTATATTTATTTTATTTGATATATATTCGCTGTTAACAACACCGTTAATAACATCGAAGGTAAAACATGAGCTAAGCAATGTTCTTCTTGATGAAAGGGGCATTAGATTAAGAAGGCTAAGCCTATGTTCATAGGGTGGCAAGGTATTGTAATCGAAAGGGTTAAACGTGTCCCTAAGTGCAAAAAGCAAAAATTGTTTTTGGATAGATTCTAGTCTCTCACTGTGTGATTCAAACGAAGGATTCCAAATAATGCAGCCATATTCAAGAAAAGGACGGACTAATGTACAGTATAATGTCTTAGTGACCCATACATTTTTGAATTCTCTGGCACGTCGCTTTATAAAACCGAGTTGCTTACTGGCCTGAGACACAATTTTATCGTAATGTAGATTGAATCGCAACTTATTGTCCAAGACTACTCCAAGATCACGGATATGATTGACTCTATTAATTTCAATACTATTGAGAAAGTAACTGTTACTTGCTACTACATTTTTACGGGAGAAGGTTATTACGTAGCATTTATTGACATTTAGATAAAGCTTATTTTGATTACACCAGTGCTGTAGAGATAACAGTTTCAACTGTAACTGGGTTACATTTGTTTCCGATTTAATAACATGGTACATTTTTAGGTCGTCTGCATACATTAGATGTGGGATATCGCGTAGTTTATCAGATAGGTCTGAGACAAAAATATTGAAGAAGAGTGGACCAAGGTGACTACCTTGTGGTACGCCGGATGTGACTAAAATCTGTTTAGATAAGGTGCCTTGAAACTTTACGAATTGGGGCCTGCCATGCAGATAGGACTTCAGCTAGTTGAGCAATGATCCTGAGATACCAAACTTTTCAATTTTGGAAGCCGGAATATCATGATCAACACGGTCAAAGGCTTTACTAAAGTCAGTGTAGACTACATCTATTTGATGTCCTTTTTCCATTTTATTTATTTATTTATTTATTTATTGACCAAGCAAGGCAAGACAATTTACTTATTCTAACAGTTTTATTTTTATTTTTTTTTCTCTCCCCTTTCCTTGTTTTGGTGTTCGAAGATATGCAATTTGATGTGGGCGTAATCCGCCCACCTAAATGACATGATTTTACCAACACGTCAAAAAGAAAAGGCCAGAAGAAGAACAAATAAAAGTAAAAACTACTTACTCGGGGGTTATAAGTGTAGTGTCATAGCACAGCCAGCCCACGGTACAATAAATATTTGAGTCGATGACAATCAACAAACTAATTTTCGTTTTGTTTATGTTCATTTCTGCACTGGGTCAAATGATTCATATTACATCGCGACTGGCGCAAGTAATGTTGCTGCATTAAAATTGCAAGCGCAGCAATAGTAATTATTTGAAGTGTAAGAATGAAAGAAAACAAAGAATTTGTAAATGTAAAGAAATTGCTCAATATATTAATTAATTGGTTTTGGCTACTTTTAATTTCAATGTATGTGAAAATATGGGGAGGAGTTTTGGCTGCAGTATAGAAGAAAAATACTGGTATTTTTAATTTATATAGATCTGAAGAATTGAATAAAGAGTTAGTCTTGTGCTAAGTCCAAAAGTCTAAAAAAAACAAACAAAATCTCTTTCCTTTTTCATAAGTACGGCGTAAAGCCATCAATAGGTTCAGCCGTTACAGTGGCATTCTAAAAATAGATACAGCGTGTAGAAATATACCACATGGCGATCCTGCAAACCGATCCTGCAAACCGATCCTGCACATTGTTTTGATCCTGCAAACCGATCCTGCAAACCGATCCTGCACATTTTTTGATCCTGCTACATCTGATCGAGCCAAAATTTCAACCTGCTCAACACAGCCCTAGCGATTCAGCTTTTTGATCCTGTGATCCTGTGATTTTTTTTTCTCAAGCCTACAACATCAATGTCAGAGGACGATTTCAACGCGCTATTTGAGAGAGAAGCAGCAAACGCAAGGAAATTCGAAGAAGAATACGTGCCACAAGCATTGGCAGAACAACATGAAACAGCTGTGTATATTCCAACACCTAAGACAGCGGGACCACAACCTATAAGCATTGAAAAATACAAAGAACGACAACAACGGCGGAAGGGAAGTAACACCACACAAGAAACAATCGACAAAACACGAAAAAGAGTTAGAGGTGGTAAGCGAGTAATCGCACGACAACGGGTAGCAGAAATTTACAACATCCTACCACTGGTCAACGATCTGGCCCAAAAGCAGCGTTTACTACAACAAATAGAGTTGGAAAAACTCAACTACGGTCCGAGCAACAGACACCAAAATGGGTTGGTTCGGCACCAAAGAGGTAATCAACAACAACAATAATAACAGCAGCAGCAGCAACAGCGGTGAAAGTGGATTTTTAAACACAGTAGGAATCATTAGTGTTATTTTCATGATTATTACTATATTGTATATAATAAATAGATATTATAAGAACTATGTACGCAAACAGATGTTGCGCAATATAAACAATTCAGTCTAAAATAAAAACAATTTAATGAAAAATTTATAAAATTTTTAAGCCGGATGCAAAATCAAAATAATGACTAAAAATTTGATAGAAAACATTAAGATATTGAGTATAGTAATTGTAAAATTTTGATAAAATATTACTATGCCAAAATCAGCAACAAATTGTTTTTACCAAGGGTGTTTCGGCATTCTATTTGAAAAATATTGTGCCAATTGCAAAGAAAAGATTATAGATATAGGTAAGGTAAGGTATTTAGCATATGAAAAGGAAAGTTTTCATTATAGATGTTTCAGATGTGAAATTTGTAAGAAAAAAATTGGGAAAAATATGTTTGAAAAACGTAACTCTAAATATATCTGCAACAAATGTTTGTGAAATAATATCAAACTTGAATGGAATTAGATACAGTTCAAAAAATTTTAGCAAACTTGCGTAAGGCTCCAAATAGAAAATATTCATTGACATTTATAGAGAAAACTAAAAAGCATTTAGCAGTACTTAGAGAAACACTAGTAAAAAATACGACTAGCAAAAGTGAGACAGAAACATTTGATAAGATAGTGAGTACAATAGACCAGTTTTTGAAGCCTAGACAAGGAAGTGAAAGTTCAGGAACAGAAATAGAAGAGGAAAATAGTTACTCAAACAACATGTCAGCTTTCAATCTAGAAACAGCCCTTAAGGCCATACCAATATTCAACGGACAACATAAAGAACTGGAACCATTTTTGAAAATCATAGAATTATTACACAGATCTTACACAGCTGACGCAAGAATAAGCCTAATAGAATTTGTGACTAGTGTAAAGCTTAATGCGGCAGTTCGAACAGCTTTAGGTCCTGATGTAACAACACTCGAAGAACTCAAGAAACGGTTACAAGAAAGATACAAGAGCAATTTTACAATCGCTCAGGTACACACACAATTAGCATTAACAACTCAAAAGAATAACACAGTAATAAATTTTAAAGACAAGATTTTAAATTTAGTATCAGAACTTAATAGGTTACAAATAAATGAACTAGGCAACACTGCAACAAGCGAGCAAAAAGCAGTAGTAGGAAAAATGAATGAAAAATATGCTCTGACAATTTTCAAAAACGGTTTAGAGAATCGTTTGAAAACCACATTATTTGCAGCTCAGCCTAAGGATTTCAACACAGCCGTGGATATTGCACAGGAAATCGAACGAGACACTCAAAACAGTAGCTCGCACATTTTTAGCTACCGTGTACACCACAACAGACAACAACATCGACAGTTCAACAACTATAATAACAGAAACAACCCTCAGAATATAAATAGATATAATAACACTAGAGGCAATAACACTTTCAAATACAATACATATCAACGAAATAACCACACTGACTACAGCAATAACAGAAATGTTGTACATGACAACAATAATTACAACAAAAGGCATTCGTCATATAACAACAGCAATAGAAGAAGATATGCTAATAACAACAATAGAAATAACAATCAGAGGAACTCCAATCAAGGAAGTAACCGACACTATATGCGTGTAATAAGCCACCAGGGAAACATGGATGGCCCGGAGGAAGATTTCCAAGCACCTCCGGAAGGCCAACAATAAATAAAAAGAAAATTTGCCTAATATCAGAGAATCTCACCAATTACGGAACACTAAGATGCGCACAAACAAATCGTGCTTTAACATTTCTATTAGACACGGGAGCAGACATTTCGATATGCAAAGAAATAAACGCAAATTTTGAAATAAATTTTGATAACAAATGCAAACGCTCTCTCAGAGCGAATAGGACAAATTGCTTTTGTATGGATTCGATTCTATCACCATGGGATTCAAAAGCTGGATTCCAAATAATGTAGCCATATTCGAGTATTGGGCGCACTAGTCCACAGTACAGGGATGTAGTGACCCACACATTCTTGAATTCATGAGCTCGTCTTTTAATAAATCCGAGCTGTTTGCTGGCCCTGGATACAATCTTATCATATTGTAGATTAAAACGCAGTTTGTTGTCCAAGACCACTTCAAGATCAACTATATAATCGACCCTGTTAAGTTCGATATTGTTGAGGCGATAGTTATAATTCGTAACTTGGTTTCTACGGGAAAAACTTATCACGTTACACTTATTTACATTGAGGTAAAGTTTGTTTTGGGTACACCAGGTCTCAAGAGTTAAGAGGCTTAACTGTAAAAAGTTGACATATTCCTGCGATTTAATTACGTGGTACATTTTTAGGTCGTCCGCATACATAAGATGTGGAATATCCTTCAACACTATGGACAAGTCGGATATGAAGATATTGAAGAGAAGAGGACCAAGGTGGCTACCTTGCGGTACTCCAGAGGAGACTTCGATTTTCTTTGACAAAATTCCTTGGAACTTAACATATTGGGATCTACCAAGGAGATAAGTTAATAGCCCACTAAGTAAAGATCCAGAGAAACCGAATTTTTCTAATTTATTTATTAAGATGCCATGATCAACACGATCGAAGGCTTTACTGAAATCAGTATAAATAGCATTTACTTGGTCTCTTTTCTCCATTTTTCTTAAAACGTCCGAAACCATGATCATGAGGTTAGTGGTGGTGGATCGACCTTTTCGAAACCCGTGCTGCTGCTCGTTTATTCGAGGATTGGCAAGGCGTGTTAGCTTTTCGCATATAATTTTTTCGAATAGCTTTTGGATGGCTGACAAAATTGCTATGCCTCTATAATTTTCAACAGAACTCTTTTCACCGTTTTTTTATATTGGTATTAGGTGGGAAGTTTTCCAATAAGATGGAAACACTCCAATAGAGAGTGATTTGTTAAATATTATATATAAGGGCAAAAGTAGTTTGTCTAAGCATCGCACCAATAACGTGGGGGGAATTAGGTCTGGTCCAGGTCCTTTGTTTGCATCTAAACCCTTTATTGAGCTTGATATGTCTTCTTTAGTGGCGTCCGTGGCGTAGTTGATTAAAGTGCGTGGCCGCTATGTCAACGAACTTTGGAGACCCAGGTTCGAACCCCAGCAGCGACAGAAAATTATTTTAATTAAAATAATTTTTCTGTACGGCCGCCACCTCTCTGCAGACAATGGCAAACCTCAGAGAGTAATAAAAATGCCATGTAAAGCTTCTTGAGAATAAGAACATTCCGTTCATCGCCGTTCGGAGTCGGCGTTAAGCCTGTAGGTCCATTTCTCGGTCAATTGTGTACAAACTTAATAACACGCACAACACAATTGATCATAAGAAGCTAGGTCAAAGTCCTTTGAAGGGCTGAAATGGCCAGTTATTTATTTTTTTTTTTATGTCTTCTTTCTTCAAGCTGAAGTTTTCAACCCTGTGTTGTGAATATGGAGTGGGTGGGAAAACATCAGACTGAGTAGTTGGTGGACAAAAAACCTCCTTAAAATGATCCGCAAAGAGGTTACATATTTCCTGAGGGTTGGAAGAGGTAACATTACCTTTATACATGGATGAAGGGTAACCGGCTGATTTTCGCTTCAAATTGACAAAGTCAAAAAATGTTTTGGATAATTTTTCTCCAATTAAGTTTGTGTAAAACTTGTAAGCTACTTCTGATTTGAAAGAAAATTCTTTTGATAGCTCATCATATTTGAGCCTCATTTTTTCGCTTACATGCGCAGTGCTTTTGAGGAGTTTGTAAATTCTGTTTCTCTGGTTTCTCACGTATCTGAGAACTGCATTTAACCAAGGTTCTGAAAGTTTGTTTTTTTTTTCTTTATTTTAGGCACATACCTTTCGATAGCTGTAGAAATGTAATGATAAAAACTCGAAATAGCGCTATCTAAGTCCAAGTTCGATAGAACACAACTCCAGTTAATACCATCTAGAAAAGATATTATGCTTTCATAATCGGCGTTAAGAAAGTCGTACACAATGGAGTTATTGAAGGACTTGGTAAAAGAAATATTCATGTAGGAGAAAGTAACTGTTAAGGCTGTATGGTGGACAGTGTTAGCAATTCAGCTTCGATGGTTGGACCAACCTTCACTTCGTCGTATGAGTTAGTAAAGATAACCACGAACTAGTCTAACCACCTACTATTTTGGTTTTGTGTTGCAGAGACTTGCTGAAGATCATTGCTATAAAAGGTATTTAGTAATGTAAAGTCTATGGAACTTGAGAGGTTAACAGGCAGAAGATAGTTGTCGTTTTCGTCAATGACAAATGATATATTTGGACGGTTGAAGTCACCAAAAATAATAACTTTATCTTCCTCATTTAAAGTCGCCATAAATGTAGTGATTATTTCCTGGATAATTTATTTTTTTCCTGGTGACATAACTCATTGTATGATGATTCACTAGAACTTGGGGGAATGTAAATAACACCAATGTACATATATATACTTTTCCCTATACAAACTTTTACTATACGGTGTTCAAAGATTTTGTGAGTAGGTGTTTCTATAAGCTCACTTGAAAGAGAATTGTGAATAGCAATCAGTACACCACCTCCTCGTGACAGGCCTGTGGAGGTATAGTCGCGGTCATTTCGGTAGATAGTCCAATTGCTGTCCAGAATTTCCTCATTTTTAAAAGTTTCACTTAGCCAAGTTTCCGTAACTACTAGAGCCTTGAAGTGACAAGATTTAGCGTCAATAAAAAGTTTGTTTAGTTTACCTCTCATACCACCACAGTTGTGATAAAATATTTTGAGAGAATCCGGTTGGCATGGATGCTTGGACACTACTTGAGGGATGTTGTTAGGTGACTTTGGCTGGTTTTGAGAGATAGTGGTTGTGTTAGGATGAAAGTTAGGAGCAATAATACTGTTGGTGCTCCGTACGTGACTTTTGCAGAAAGGAAACATGTTTAGACCTGACATGAGAGCCATAGGTGTCAAGATCCGCGTTGACTTGATTAATTGACATTCCAAGTTGCTCGTGAAAGCAATTAAACATTTGACGTAAATCGTTCACATCGGTCGGCAGACCTTCTTGTTGAATTAAAACTTTTAAATTTGTTTTGGTCTTGCCTTCTATGCATGTAGAATCAGGAGCTTTATGCATATAGGCGAGATACAGACGGACGTTGTTGTAGACACTGTTCTCTCTAAGGCGAGAAAGGGCATATCTGCTTTCAGTGTCTGCACAAGAGTTCGAAGTAAGTTTAACCTTTGGTGGTTGAAGGGGTCGATAAAATAAGTGGGACTATTAGGTTGGTTAGGGGCTCCACTTGTGGTTGGAACAGACGGAGATGGGTTCAAGGTATGTGAATGAACAAAGTTAGGATAGCGTGTCTGGAGTATATTACTCTCATTTTTATTAGCTGGTTTGTCCAAATTAGGATTGAGATTAAATGAGACTCGTTTTGGGTGAGAGGGCAGACGTGTGGGATTCGCTTTGTTCGAGTTAGAAGAGTTTGTTTTTATGCGTTGGTTGAACTGCGGAGTGAAAATTGGAAAGATATTAGTTGATATTGAAAACAAGTTTTTCGAGCTCTAGGCCAGGCATGTTGTCAACAAGACAACATGAAGAACAAAGAAGGCAACAACCAACAACAACAACAACGGCTCTGTATAGAGCAAATCACACAGCTTGACTATACAGACTGTTTCATTGGCCGCTACACCAACTCATCAGTAGCCTTTGTATGACTTTACACTGTGATCCACTCAAGCTACTTAGGTTCTACATATACTGCCAATATGCCGAGAAAGTTACCCGGAATTTGTTTTTGGCAGAGAACGCTGGAATTTTTGTAGCTGAGTTCTTATCTACTTTTTGATGCATACTGTACTAAGGTTAACAACCTAGATCGTATCATACTTTTAGGCATAGCCTTAATTCATGTGCATCTTCGAAATTCGATCACAGCGGTTTACTGCTATCAGAGCATATTGAAGTTGTTGTTATTTTTGCTGTTTAGCTCCTCCCTTTTTTTCCACACTTTCATTGTAGGGTTCAGTTAGTTTAACTGATGGTACACCTAAGATGGCGTGGAGACCTTTTTTTTGTTATGAAAGACTTTGTTGTTTTTTTTATGTGATAAACACACAACCAATCATTTATCTTAACATTTTTATGGGCGTGCTCTCCCAGAATATTTAATATTAATATTTTGTATACGGCCTCTAATTATTTGTATTGAAAACAAGTTTTTCGAGCTCTAGGCCAGGCATGTTGTCAACAAGACAAGTTGTTGTTGTTGGTTGTTGCCTTCTTTGTTCTTCATGTTGTCTTGTTGACAACATGCCTGGCCTAGAGCTCGAAAAACTTGTTTTCAATATAAATAATTAGAGGCCGTATACAAAATATTTATATGAAAGATATTAGTTTTAAGTTTCCAATTGGGATCAGAGCTAGAATGTGAATTAAGTAATTTTTTGTCAGAGGGTGAGTAGTTTGGATCTGGCGAAGTAACATTATATTTATGTAGAGTTTTACTAGGATGCGACTTAGAATTAAAACTAGAGTTAGAATTAGAATTAGTAGATAAAGAGCTAGAGTTATTGTTAGAATTATTACTATGAGTAGCCTTATTTCTAGCAGTAGGTTTATGATTATGAGAATTAGACTTAGAGTTAGAAGTAGAATTTAAATTATAATTATAAGAAATAGAAGTAGATTTGTTGTAGGAATTAGACTTAGAGTTAGAACTTTTAGGCAGCTTCCTAGGTCTATCAATCCATTTTGAGACTTCAGCTTTACCATCATCCAGACTAGATGTGTGAGAAAATAACCAGGCAAATTTTGAAGGGATGTAGATTTTGAAATTTCTGGTTCTTTTCCTGCGGTTTGTCGAAGTTTTCTCGCAGTCCTCATTTGGAATCGCGATGCTGTACTTTTTTTGGAATGACTTACAGACCCAGCAAACACTTGTTCTTGAAGGCAGACCCTTAAGAAACAATGCAGTTTTTTTGTTATCGTTCCCACTCGCTAGCTTTTTTATTCTATTTTGACAATCAGTTAGTGTCCATGTCGTTCCAAAATGGTGAACCATTTTACGAGGAGCGGCAACTGGGCTTAGATCCATTTGTTTTGTAACTGTTTTACTGGGAGAAGTAGGCGATGGAGGAGAAGACCGGGCTGGTGAAGTTAAAAGCGTTGCTTCCAATATTTCCTCCAATACAGAAGATGAGTGACGATTGGGAGAGTCTGAAGTTTTGTTGAAACATTCCGGGATATTGTCGATTTTTTTTGAAGTTGATACAACAATATCTCCTATTTCGGAAAGAATGGAACGAGTAACAAGTAGTTCGTCACCTATATCGTTCATTTTTTGGAACAGAAATTCCAGAAGAGGATCCGGTTGTTGATGTGTTGGAACATTGGTTTTGGCCGAAGACTGCAATAACACATCAATGTCGCTCTGTAAATGGGCAATGCTGTCTTTAATAGACTTAATGAGATTTATATTTTTAAACGATTCTATATCAGATCTCAGGCTACATCTTAAATCGCTTGTCACATTGGCATGGTTATCACTCACTCTCTCTTGAAGTGATATCAATTGTTTCGATATGGGCTCAAATTGCAGTTGACATTCTGTTTTAAAGTTATCAAATGCGATATTGTTCTCATCTGCAATTTTGATGACGTCATCAAACTTGGTCAGTTGTTTAGATACTTTCTTGAAAAACAACTTGTTATCAGAGAGTGTGGAGTTATGTGATTCACTTAAACACTTTATGGCCAACATTACATGAGACAACGTTATTTCTCTACACTCGTCGCAGTAAAACATAAAATTGTCCAAAAAGTCTTGCAGGTATGTGATACTCCGTTTTGAAAGACCAACGCAGGCAGCATGGAATACCTTACCGCAAAGTCCTTTGCACATTATGTTAGGAACAATGCTTCCATTGATAGTGCAGGAGGAGTTTCCGCAGTTGTTTTCCATGTTATGAATTTAGATTTAAACAAAATTAGGTCAATATATTTGCTTAATTGCAGTAGTACACTTTTGGTTAATGTTGAGATAGGTCAGCAACAACAAAAACACAGCAGTAAAAAAATGCAAGGTAGCGGTTTAGCGGGCAGTGATCGAAAAGGTTATTGCAGTTACTTTTAAGGTGCAAAGAACTTTTGACACAAATTTGGATATTTTTTTTTTATTTTTTCACGCTGTTCTTTTTATTGGAGTGGGCTGTTTATATTTTTTTATTTTTTTTTATTTTTTTTTTTTAATTGTTGCTAAATTGCAATGTTCGAATTTTTCCCGGCACGCTTAAAGGCACTGCACTTTAATATTGTTTAGGGAGACAGAGGTGGTCAGGGAACGAGCGTATAGCAAGGTGCAATGATTTAAATAAACTCGCGAAGCTGAAACACGTCCGAACGGTTTGACTGTTAAATTGCAAAATTATTTAAAACATCAGAGATCATAGTTATAAGATTTGTGGTAGTTGATCTTCCTTTACGGAAACCATGTTGCTGTTCATTGAGTAGAGGATTTATAATACTTTTAAGTTTTTCACATATAATTGGGATAGTTTTGTGATAAACAGTTTTGGGATAGCCGATAGTATAGCAATACCCCTACAATTTTCAACCGATCTTTTGTCGCCATTTTTATATATCGGTGTGAGGTATGATGTTTTCCAATACGATGGAAAAGCTCCATGGGACAGAGATTTATTGAAGATTATACATAAGGGTATGGTCAGTGAGTCTAAACATTGGACTAGAAAGCATGGGGGTATAAGGTCAGGGCCTGGTCCTTTATTTGGATCAAGTTCCTTAATTGCTTTGGATATCACTTCTCGCGTAAGTTGAATATGACTAATTTTAGGTGGTATATTTGAATAGAGAGGGGGTATTGTTAGTGTTGTTTATTGGTACACAGAAAACCTCTTTAAAATGGTCTGCGTATAGATTGCAAATCTCTTGTATATTCGAAGAAACAACGTTACCTTTAAACATGGATGTAACGTGTTTTAACGTTCACGTAGTCAAAACATTTTTTGGGTTCTTCAACAATTCTTTCACCAATAAGGTTGATATAAAATTGGTAAGCTTCTTTTGACTTAATAGAGAAAATTTTAGCCAACTCCTCATATCTCATCTTTACTTCTTCGCTTACAGTTGATGCAGTTTTCATGATTTTGTATAACTTATTTCTTTGATTTCTTAGGTGTCTGAGATTCTGATCTAGCCATGGTTCCGATAGTTTATTTTTTTTTCATTATTTTTGGGACATGTCTATCAATAATTGTAAGCACACGTTGATAGAGGAGTGAAACTGCATTTTCGAGACCCAACGCTGATAAATCACTCCAGTCGAAAATATTAAGACCGATTTTTATGCTATCGTAATCAGCATTGAGAAAATCATATACAATTGAGTTATTAAATGAGTGGGTAAATGTTATATTTTCGGTGAACAGTTCTATAGTTACGGCTGTGTGGTGCATACTGTTAGAGAATAAGTGTTCAGCTTCGCTAGTTGGAGCAACGTTTATTTCATAATAGGCATTAGTGAAAACTAAGTCTAGCCATCTGCCATTCTGGTTTGGAGTCCTATTTACTTGCTGTAAGTCGTTCCCATATAAGGTACTAATTAAAGTAAAATCAATCGAGTTAGAGGTTTACCGGGAGAAGATAGTTGTCATTTTCATCAAAGACAAAGGAAATATTTGGGCGGTTAAAATCGCCAAAGATAACAAGTGTATCTTCTTCATTCATGGACGCGGTTATTGATGAAATGGTCTCACATAACTCACTGTATGTAGATTCGATAGAATTGTGTGTGAGGAATATAGATAACGCCCATATAAATATATTGATTATTAAGTGAACAGACTCTGATTATTTAGTGTTCATAAAGTTTGTGGGACGTGGTTTCAACAATTTGACTTAAAAGGGAGTTGTGTGTTGCGATCAAAAACCCCCTCCACGAGAATGACCAGTTTGGGAGTAATTTCGATTATTTCGGTAGACTGTCCAATTGTGGTCGAGAATTTCTTCATTTTTTAATGAATCATTTAGCCAGGTTTCCGTGACAACTATAACATTGAAGAGGCATGATTTTGTGTCAATAAAAAGTTTATTTAATTTGCCTCGCATACCACCACAATTGTGGCAAAATATTTTTATGGAATTCCTTGCGGGGGCAGATTGGCACGGATCTTTGGGTACTACTTGTGGAATCTTGTTAGGAGCAATAGTAGTTTTTGAAATTTGACCGAGTTTTGTTCAGATGCCAAAGACGCTTTTATGTGGTATGAGAGCCAAATGCTGACAAACCATTCTCAACTTCCTTTGGAGAGATATTGAAGCTTTCATGAAAACTAATGAAGATTTTCTTAAGTTCGATTGGATTAGTCGGAAGGCCTTCTTGCTGTATAGCAACTATAACACTTGTTTTTGTAGATCCATCGATGCATATCGAATCAGATTTATCGTATATATGCTAGGATATGCTAGGTATAGGCGTACATTTTCATACAACCTTCGGTCTCTAAGACGAGACATAACAAAACGGCCTTCAGTACTTGTTTCCGAGAGAGTTTTTGTTAATTGACCCGTAGGAGGAAGAGGAGGATCGAGAAAGGTTGGGGATATATTATCAGAAGTTGGTGTTGTGGTAGGCTTAACTAGAGAAGTTGTAGTTGCGGGAGTATAAGAGGGATTTGATTCTTTGTTTGGGGTGAAGGATGCTGCTTTTATGTTGAGAGTACTTTTTTGTATGCCGATTGACTGAGGTTTTGAATGATTAAGAATATGGGACCGGAGAAAGTTCGGATATTGGACCTAGGAGGAGGGTATTTTTCCTGAAGATTGATGATTTGGGGTGAAACTTGTTGAAAGTGAGAGATTAAATGAGACGCGCTTATATTTAGGATATGTTGAGTTAGAGGAGTTTCTTGGGATCGATTTAGGTATGTCAGATGGATGTAAAGATTTATGTTTGTAGGAGGAGAAAGCAGGGAAGATGTTAGTTTTAAAGGACCAATTAGAATCAGGGGAGTGTTTATTAGGGATTCTGGAAGTTGGTTTAACAATTTTTTTATCAATAGGCTTATTGTTTAGTTTTTTCTGCTTCCTTTCTGGTTTTTCGGTCCACTCAATTATGCATATGTTTCCATTTCGCAGCATCCCACCAGGACGATTCAAAAACATCCATCTGTATTTAGTGGGTATACTTAATTTGAAACTACTATATTTGGCGTATTTGGAAGACGTCTTCTGGCAATCATGAATGTTAATATTGTATTTTTTAAAATAGTTTTGCACCCATGACTTATTTGCATTAAAGGGGAAACCTTTGATGAAAAGTACAGTTTTGCCCTTTAGGTTTCCACTACTTAGCCTATGGATCCTACTTTCCCATTCTGATTTGGTCCATGATGTTCCAAAACGCTCAATTAACTGACGAGGAGCTGCAACGGGAACTGTGGTGGCATCAGGGAGGCATTCAGATGGAGCTTCTGCAGTAACTGTGGGTGTTGTAAATAGAGGAGGTTCAAGTGAAGGTGATTTCAGAGATGCATCTATTATTTCATCAAAAATGGAAGAGGAGTCTTCGTGTTGAGAAGATCGTGAAAATTCAGCAATGTCATCGATTCTATTTGTTGGCTGTCTTGCAACATCTACGATTTCCTCTAGTGATGCACGAAAAACATCAAGTTCATCACTGATGTCATTCATCTTGTGAATCAACATTGCGACGATATAATCAGGCTGCTGGGGAGACTGTGGTGGTATGTTGGACGCTGACGCATAATATCCAAATCGTTACGAATAGCATTAAGATTATCGTTTAGTTGTTGGTTTGGTTCAATATTGTTTAGTTTCTCAAATTTTTTGTTTATATCGCAGTTAATTTTTTTTTATCGCGGATTCAATTGTCGAACTATTACAATACCCACTTATTATTTCACTTAATGATTTAATGCTATTCGTTATAGTTTTTAATTTTAAGTCTGTGTTTTTATTCGCGGATTCAATAACGTTGGTTATGTCGTCGCACTTTTGTGAGCTTGTATCTAGCTTAGAGAATTGTTTCGATGCTTTGTTATGAAATGTATTTTCGCATAGCATCACATTTAAGGAGTCACTTAAACACTTGATCGCGAGCATTATATGTGAGAGCGATATATCCCGACACTCATCACAGAAAAACATAAAGTTATTGTAATATTCCTGCAGGTAGATAAGGCTTCTTTTTGATAACCCAATACAGTTACCATATGTGGATTTACCACAAATTCCTCTGCAAGTAATCTTGGGTGTATTTCTGTCCTCGATTTGACATTTTGATTTGGCACAATACATTTCCATTATTAAAGTTCAGCGAACTTTTGACACAGATTCAGTGTGCAAATATTTCGACACAAATTAATTTTTTTGTTTATTATTGCACTCGTAACATTAATTACTTATTTGTTATTTTTCACTTTTTTCTTTTTATTTGAGTGTGCTGTTTAACATATGTTTTTTTTTTATTTTTATTTTTGCTAACTTGCAATGTTCGCACTTTTCGCGGCACACTTATACTGCACTAAAGTATTATTAAGGGGGACTGCGGTGAGAGGGAGCGAGCGAATGGCCAGGTGTAATAATTTAAAGAAAAAAAAAGACTTGCGGAGCTTATTAAAATACGTCCGATCGGTTTGACTGTTGATATTGAATTCGTAACATTGCATTAGATATGTTACGTTATCACGGTGAATTGTCAGTTTAGGGTTGTCAGATGTAAAAGAAAATTAGTATCATTAAAAAAAATCAAGATTCAGCAAATTTTGGCATGTTTGCAACCATATCCGGCGTTCTCTTGAGTCATCATTAAATTTTAATTGTAGATAATACATATAAACACCAAACACTGTCGTACCATTTGCTACCTTCGGTACCTTTTCTATTTCTTTAACCCTTCGTTACATGATTTTTTCTCCCTTTGTATAAAAATATTTTATGTCGTTATTTGTGATTGGAGAAGTTTAAAGAATGTATAAACAAAATTTGGAGGCTCTGCAATGTATAGGAGCGAAGTTACGCAACATTGCATATGTGCAATTCCATGCAGGCAAGCAATAAAAATTAGTAGATGATGGTTTCAATATTTATTTTTATTAATTTGTATTTTACATTTTTTAAATGAAATTTTATGCTTTGAATAACCTAAACTAAGATATTTTCCCAGTTTTTAATATAGTCGATTTAAATTGACAATTTTTAACAAAGGAAAATAAAAAACAGTGATTTGCAAGGATTAAGTTTCTTAATTTGAACCTCATTGTATAATAATTCTTTAAATAGGTACATTAAACATTATTTATTACGAAATTGTTTAAAGCAATTTCTATTTTGATTAAAACATACTCTAGTCTAAACTATTGAGCAGCTAACATGAGTGTATTCATTGAACCCTGGTAATTTGCATGTTAAACGCTTCTTGCCCCATTGTAGCCAGAAATCTAAATGGTCCAACCGAACTTCTGTTGTAGATAGTGGGAAACTTCTCGAATGTTTCGTCATTTTTTCAAGGTTTTTTGATAATTCGGGAGGTCTTCCACTTTTTGTGGATATTTTTCCTACTTTGTAAAGACTTTCCGCACCTACAAACGAATATTGACAAATATTATGTTTTCATGATTACCGCTTTGTTGTTCCACACGCTTATACAAGCAATGCATTTACTAATATTATCGTATAGCGTATTTTTATCTTGTAGCTTCCAATAAATGAATGGAACAAATTGACTTCGCCTATAAATGTATTGTATTGTGAAATAATATTCGGACACTCAATGGATATGTTTTTACACAACTTCTTATCAAATCGTTCAGTTTTTAATCGTTCAGGTCTCAGCATTTTTACCGCAATAGTTTGACATCAAATTAACAGCTTAATTATCTTTCCATGAAATCAAATGTACGTTAACATCATCTTGGTAATATACATATTTCACAGACTCTCCTTGAGATGTTTTTATTAATATGGGAACACTCGGTAGTTTTAAATTCGGAATTCTGTTCCGACGGATTGTACCCAATAAATACCCCTTTTGGCTGTTCAATCATTAGTGGTAGTGTTGATATAATGATTATCATAAAAAACTTTGTAATTCATATGAGAAGTACTTCCCGTAAGTCTTTTATAACAATATTTACACAAGCCCAAGATAATTTTCTTCGTGGTGACGAAGACGGGCTGTTTTCTTGGCCTAAGTAATTTCAAAATTATACCTAGTTATATCCAAAAATACCAACCAAAACGAAAAAATTGAAATTCTATTTGGGTGGCTTCTTTGGGAGATATTGTATCATATATGACGGACAGTTGTTCTCCACAAACTGTTAGACATATATGGAACAATATCTCCCAATGAAGCCCCACAAATGAGCGATCAAATTTTTCATTTTGGCTTTCATTATTACGTATAAGCAATTTTCGTATGGAATCGACTTAAATTGTTTCTGCAAATGGTTATCTAACTAATAGTTGATCAGATATAAAATACTCGAAATACACTGGCGAGCAATGAAACTGACTCACTTTATTTTTTTTCATTTTAATGCTGTTTTCTGTGCTTTCCCTTCCTATAAAAAATATCTGAGTACAGCACTTAAAAGACCGGGTAACTTTGTGTATGAAGATACAATTTTTTGTATTCTGTGACCAGTGGTCAATTTTATATCAAGTAAAACAAATAAAAATACAGATATTTATCAAGTAAAAATTCCATCAACAAAGTAAGTTTTAGCAATAAACAGTAACAAAGGAAAACTAAAGCAACAATTAATAACTCGTATTTCCACCTCGGATTCTGATGACAGCTTCGCACCGGTTTTCCATTGAAAGGATTTATTTCCTGATAGTTTCCTGTGGGATTCTTTGCCATTCGTCTAGAAGAGCTGATTTCAAGCCATCCACTGTCGATGGAGCCACATTTCTGGCCCATACTCTTCTTTTGACCTCGTCCCACATATGATCGATTGGGTTCACGTACGGGTTTCGGGCGGGCCTGTCCATTAACTCAATGACGGCTTCAGCAAGAAAGCGACGCACCGATGTTACCACATGGGGGCGAGCATTATCCTGCATAAAAATAAAGGAGTCCTCTTAAATTGTTCGGTAAGGCTCTCGCAGGATTTCCCGGATATAGCGTTCAGCCGTTAAACCACTCCTCTGCCTCCATGTATAAAAACCAGATTTTGTTTCGTGATGCCACTATTTGAGCTGCTTCAGTTTCTGTTGTGTTCATTTTCGATTTGCGAAAATTAAATTTTATATAACCACAATTTTTACAAAGCCTGCATAGATTTTTTGCAACTTTTTCGCAAAATTAATAGAGAAGAAAATTTAAAAAAAATGGAATCATAATGTTTTAGTTGATTTTTAACAGTTAGTCATAGTCAAGTTAATAAAAAAAATTGACTACGAATATGTTAATTTTACAAACTTTTATATGACATTGAAATCTTTGCTTCAGATCTAAATTAGTTTAAGAAAATAGCATTTAAATGATAAAAATGAAGTGAGTCAGTTTCATTGCTCGCCAGTGTATTTGAAGGGTACGCCCAAATTTAGCATATGATCTGGTAATTGATCTGTTCCTTTAAAATCAGTATTCAGTAATGCTGTTCTTTCCAAACAGGGCGAGTGTATATCCCTTTGAAATTTCAAATAATATCTTTATCAACTTCGGAATGTTCTTCCTCTGAATTTTCTCTTTCATTATCATAATTTTCACTTAATTCATCCTCGCTTCTTTCCCATGCATCAAACATTTTTTTAATTTTATCGTCAGTAAGCGTAAGCGCCCTAAAAAAGATTTTAGCTTTAAATATAGTTAAGTGCGTGGAATTGCACACCTGCAATATAACCTCATATCTGAAACGTAACTTCAAAATGTCTCAAATGCATGATATTGCATATTTGCAATTAAGCCATTTATTTTATGAAATTAAAGTTATATTGTACAAAAAAACTAACAAGCTTGAAGAAAATAAACTTATATTCTAGAACATTTCTTACATTTGAACGTTTTTTGATATTTCTTGTATAATTACACTGTACAACAATTTGCATCTTTTAAAAAATCCCGCCCACTTTGTTATCGGTTCTAATATTATATTAATAGTAAATATATTATATTTTATCAATAAATATGTTTTGTTTTAATTGGACAAAAAACTTCAGGGATATAAAGGATTTTAGAATATAAAGGACATTTTTCATATTCTTTTTTCGTCAACTTTTTCAATTAATATGTTTTTAATTTTCTTTACTTTATTATCTTTAATTTGATACCAAATTTGTTATGATGGGACATAAACTTCTATACTAAACAATTATTCAAAGATAGTTTTACTCTAAAATTTCAAAGTCATATAGGGACCAAACTAGAGGTGACCCGAAAAAAATAATTGCATATTCGTGATCAGTGTACACGCAAATATAAAGAACCGATTACAAAGTGGGCGGTGTTTTTTCGTGTTGTACCGTGTTATTAAAAATATTCACTTATTTTTTCTACGTATAAGATAGACCTTGTTCGAATCAATATTTTGGACGAATTAAATCACAATTTGACAAATGAAGACAACAACTAATAAAAAAATGTCTTAATTTATTTTTAAATAAAATTTCGTTAGGAATATTTACAGGGTGTGTATGCTATATCTCTTCGAAGTCAACATTGCATTTGTGCAATTCCATGCAACGAAGGGTTAAGCAACCTTTCGAACTGTTGGTTCGTTGTTACTTTATTTAACCTATATTTAAACATTGAAGAATATAAGTAGTGTATACGAAAAAAGCTGGTCGCAAACAAACGCACGGTGTCACGTCAAATTTAACAGTATCACGGTATGTAATGGTATTAATCGTAAGAGAATTAAAATTAGTTCAACAAAAGGAGATGAATTAATTGTGCACAAAAACAAGGTTTTCCGCATTTGTATTACAAAGACATTGCAAAAAAATTATGCAAAAAATCGACAGTAACTCTCGTGTTAAGGCATGTTCCTACTTGTAGCGCTCGGTATTCGAGTGAAAATGTAAAATTTTTTACAGGAAAACGGCAAGAGATAATAGAAAAAAAATTTTTGGGGTGAATAAAAACACTAAAAAATTATTTACAAAAAATTTTTTTATTAATTTTTAACAATTTTTATGTATGAAACTTTAATATCTCTCGAAACTACATTTTTATACCTGGTTACCATCGTTACTCAAAATTACCTTGTCCGATTATCTCTCCAAATGTTAACCGTATACTTTCCACATGTTTAGTTTCCGTGTGAACTAAAATATTGCAAACATGTTTATTTTTTCTATATTTTTTGCACAAAATCCAGAAAAAAACTACATCATAAATTTTTTGTCTTTTTGCCAAACTTAAAAATTTTTCTTCACACGATAACCATACTCATATTATTTATGAATTTTTTTTCTAGGTGCTGCCAAACTTTTATTATTGTGGTAACCATCAGCTCTTTTCGATATTAAGACGTCAACTTCAAATTAAAATTTCATACATAAAAAATGTTAAAAATTAATAACAAAAATTTTTTTATAAATTATTTTTTAGTGTAATTTATTCACCCCAAAAAAAAATTCCATTATCTCTTACCGTTTTTCTGTAAAAAACTTTTCAATTTTTACTCGAATACCGAGCTCGCCAAATAGAAACATGCCTTAAAAAAACTTCAATGAACGATTGACTACGGAAAGAAAAGTTGGAAGTGGACGACAAAATGGATTCACCTCGGAAAAAAAGCTTAGGTTGTGATGGATTTATAAAGATATGTTATTAAAACACGAATTTGTTTTCAACTGCCTGTGAGAACATATTACGGCTTCCGTTATTAATTTTGTTTAAAACTTAAAGCTAAAAGTTTACATGCTAACAAAGAGAAGTATAAAGTTAAAAGTTAAGAACTACATAATTACAGAGAGAAATACAGCTTTGCGATATAAGCATCATGAGCAACATAAGTGTCATTGATTATAAAATGCAGCTGCATTTGGTGCATGCACGAATGCGCTAAATCTGCGTCTTTGCTTCTATGAGCGGATTTCGATCAGAGTTATGAGTGGGCGTTTTATTAAGAATGATGAGAAGATTATGACTGGATGTTTTACCAAGTGATGAGAAGATTATGAGTGGGTGTGAAATTTGGTTACGTTGAAAACGTTGGAATCGTAACTATATACAAATAATCTAGGACTTTCCAATAGAGATGTGGCCAAAAAAGGGCATATGTCACCCGACTTTGTATAGAAAGTTCGCAGAGAGAAAGGTCTTCAGTCCTACAAAGTTCCAATAGCCCCGAACAGAAATGACAAGCAAAACAGAATGGCCAAAACTCGTGCAAGAAAGCTTTATGACAACCTTGTGCATAATTTTGGTTGCATGATAATGGACGATGAAACTTATGTTAAAGCGGACTTCAATCAGCTACCTGGCCAACTTTTTTATACTGCAAAAAAGAAAGGCGAGATTTCGCCAAAGTTTAAAGAAAAAAAGTGGACAAGTTCACGAAAAAATGTTTGGTTTGGCAAGAAATTTGTAAGTGTGGTATAAAAAGCACAGTTGTTATCACTACGGATTCAGTCAACCAACAAATTTATGTGGACGAGTGTTTACAGAAGCGTCTGCTGCATATGATAGGACTTCAAACAAATCCTGTTTTGAATTGGCCAGATCTAGCTAGCTGTCATTATAGCAAATTGGACACTGGTACGAAGAGAATGGGGTCCAAGTTGTACCAAAAAATGTAAATCCTCCAAATTCCCCTTAGCTTTGCCCAATTGTGAAATACTGGGCAATAATAAAAAAAAAAATTGCTACAACAAAGCAAGTTGCCAAAAATTAAAGGGAGCTTAATCAAAAATGGATAAAGGTATCATCTGAGGTCAACAGAAGTGATGTGCAGCGCCCAATGGCAGATGTTAATCCAAAGTTAAGACCCTCGCATACACCTCAATGAAATGAGCTAACATTTTTATTTTCTTGAGTTATAATCATAAGTTTTTTAAAAACATGTACTAATTTTTATTTTTGTTCAAAAAGTACAGTTTTGATAACCATTTCTTTTCGACCACTATTTTTCGTATACACACCTTATTAGTGAAAAAAAAATTACTACCCTTTCTATGCCAACTTATCCATTCGAACAGGAGCTCAATAACAAGTGATAAAATTGACAGTTCAAGTGAACGAAATTCAAGGGTTGTGTTGTACAAACTGCAAAATTTGTACTGTTTTCACTACGCTATTGCGTTGTTCAACGCTTAAGATCACGGCACGAAGCGCTGCGTTGTATAAATTGTGAATTTCTAGAACGCAGTGCGAAGTGATGTGCAGGAATTTATAAAATGATGCTGTAAGTCTTTGATCTGACACATATGTTAGATGAAATGTCTAGGCTGAAATCTAGTTTTTAACATTAGACATCTTTCAAAAGATGACTCAATATTTGAGCCAATATTTTCACGCAGTAGTTGACGAATATGTAAAAATTATTTATGTTACTATGGAAAAATGTGCATTGCTTGACATACGTTATGACAAATGTTATGGTGAATCTGCTCCACCGTCTTCAGCCAAAATAGATTGGGTTTGCTAAATTCAAACGTGGTCGTACAAGCACTTCTAATATTGTATAAGACAATCCAAAAGTGAAAGTATATCAGCTAGTTGAGTCTACAAAGATATAAACTGCCTTGTGGTTTCTATTTCTGGTTAAAGCTGGGTGAAAAAGCTGGTTAAAGCTGTGTTTGCAGCATGTGATAACAATCCAGAAAAAAAGACAACGAGTTCATGACTCTAAGCTATTTTTATCCATGTTTAAACGTGCTCCGAAAGATTTTGCGCGTCTATTGGACCAAGTGACAGTGTTGCGAAGCAGCCAAAGACACATCAGAAACACAAAATATTTAAAAAAAATAAACAAAAAGTACAATTTAGCTAAATTTAAACTCCTCGAAGAATTTATAGGCACACTCTACAGTTTTAATAATTTTTTTCAGTAAATATTGTCTTTTAATTTTCTTTTCTACAAAGGTGCCTAAGACCTAAATAAGCAAAAAAAAGAAAAATATCAAAATATGTATACCTTTTGCTTAAAGTAATGCACGTTTCAAGTTGTCCTTGATTTTTATATCACCACGTGCAAAAAAACGTAGAAGGGGTATATTAATTTTGTCACTCCGTTTGTAACGCCCATAAGAATTCCATAAAAATTAATATATCGCCCATTTCAGATTGAGGTGACCTATCAGTCGCACTGACCATCTCCGATTTGGCTCAAAATTTGTCTTTAGGTTGGTTTTTTGTTAAGAAAACCAATTCCAGAGTTTAAAGTTTCAAAAAATTTTTTTTGCGAAGCCACAGCCATTCGAATGCCAAAATAGGGCCTATTTTTAGACAACGTAGCTCGGTCAATTTAAATCACATTTCATTAACTAAGGTATCATTGGAATAGTTATCTCCTCTATTTTTGGGATAATATATAAAACTTTTGGAAAAATTGCAGTAAGTTGCCATGCCAACAACAGACGCTATAATTTTTTTTCAGTTTCCTTATTTTGGTTTTTTTTACGTTTCAATACCATTCCAACGATATAAAATTAAAGTGTGCTCTTGAAGGGTTCAGAAGTTATGGCGTAAAACGTGCAGTGTTAAAGAATTTTCATTACAAATTCAACTAGCTATCGACTTTTTATATTTTTGCTTGTAAAATTAAAAAAAAAAAATTGGATGAAAATTGAATGTGTAGTTGAATTTGTATTGAAAATTCTTTAACACTACACATTTAATGATATTATTTATTTATGTTATAGCCATTTATCGTTTCTGAACTCTTCAAGAGCACACTTTAATTTTATATCGTTGGAAAGGTATTGAAACGTACAAAAAACCAAAATAAAAAAACTGAAAAAAAATTATAGCGTCTGTTGTTGGCATGGCATTAAACTTTAAAATTAAGAATGGGCCAACTTACAGCAATTTTTCCAAAAGTTTTATAGTTTTCTCTTAAAATAGGCAAAATAACCTATTCAATGATACCTTATTTACGAAAATCGGATTTAAATTGACTGAGCTACGTCGTTTTCAAATACACCATATTTTGGCTTTGAAAAATGGTTCTAAAAATTTATAATTTCGGATTTGGTTTTCTAAGCAATAAACCAATCTATGAACAAAATTTGAGCCAAATCGGAGATGGTCAGTGCGACTGCTAGGTCACCTCAATCTGAAATGGGCGATATGGATTTGAATTTTGCATATGAACTTTGATGTATAACATGTACTCTGTGTATGAAATTCAACCAAATCGGATGATAACCACGCCTACAAAGTACCTATTGAAAAGGTATAATCGCTTTAAATTTCACAAACATTAACATATGGACTTGCATATGAACTTTGAAATATAACATGTTCTCTGTGTATGAAAAGTAACCAAATCGAATAAAAACCACGCCTACCTCGCATACAAACTGAGTTTACCAAAAAGGTAAAATCTCTTAAGTCTACAAATATTAATATATGAACTTAAAATTTTGCAAATAAGTCTGAATGTCGTATAAAATCATTTTGTAATAACAAAAATTACATAAATTTTAGTTAAAAAAAATTGTATATCTTAGCTGTTCAAAAAATTTAAAAAAGCTTCTTATATAAATGAACTACACTTAACAAGATGGCGTACCTGGTTTTTCCCATCTTGTCAAAATTTCAAGTTATTTGTTACTAGGTTGAGCTACGGACGTAGTAATAAAACAAAAAACTTTTTGTTTTTTTATATTTTTATTTTTTGTCGATGTGTGTCGGCCTTCGCCAAAAAAACCTGGTTCAATTCCATCTGACACAGAAAGTTTTTTCAATTGAATTAATTTTTCTGTTCGGCCGCCACCTCTCTGCCGACAACGGCAAACCTCGGAGAGTAACTATTGGCATGTAAAGCTTCTTGAGAACATGCACATTAGCAGTTCGGAGTCGACTTAAAACTAGTAGGTCCAGTTCTCGATCAATTGTGTACAAACAATTAGTAACTCACAGGTCAAAGTCCTTTCAAGAGCTGAAATGGCCAGTTTATTTTATATTTATATTTTTTGTCGATATTACGGCTAAATTTTTAAGCCATCTTCAGGAGATGAAATTATTAATTGTGCCACAAATCAATTAGTTATATAAATGTCAACGACATAAATAAAATACTACACTAAGGGAAATAACGCATATTAGCATTATCCACGCCTCAATATAAATTTTATGTAAATATTTACGTGGATAAATCAAATGTTTTCCTTACAACTCGTTTTTTTTCCGTATTTGAATTTTATTTATACCACACACCTACACACACACATTCCATACAGCTGAAATAGCCGACAAGCAGCAACAGCATCGCACTCTGTTCCTGCAGTTATTTCTTGCAGTTGCAGGTTTCTTATAGTTCTCGTTTAGTTTGTGTTGCAAGGGTAATATAGCATGCATGTTTGGTCAATATGATTTGTGAGTGCGATGGGTGATATGTGCGATGGTGAATTTATGTAGGGTGGAGTGACAACTCGATATTTTCTCAAAAATATCTTGCAACGGTTGTCGCTTACCTGCATATTTGCTTCATACTTTCTCTTACTTTTTCTTCCTCTTTTCTTCCTCTTTTATTCCTCTTTTCTTCCTCTTTTCTTCCTCTTTTTTTCCTCTTTTCTTCGTCCTCTTCCACTTAAACATGTTGTTTTTCAAATTCAATATTTTTATATAAATTTTCTTTAAATGCGATAGTTTTATTTTCAAATAGTAAATATTTGAAAAATATTTAAATATATTCGTGCATAATTTAAATATATTTTTTATCAATTTTATTTTAAATATTTTAATATTTTATTAAATTAAAAAAGTATTTAAATAAATTTTAAATATTTACGTAGTCGATTTAAGTAAATGCGTTATTGGTGCAAAAATGACTCGCTTTTTGAATAAATTTAATATTTTTTTCCCTTAGTGTACAAAAAGTTTTTTGTTTTATTGCTACGGCCGTAGCTCAACCAAGCAACAAATATGAATCTTAAGAAAGTCGATCACTACAACATAATTTTAATTTATAACAACTTTTAACCAATTTTATACAGTAAAATTTGTGTAATTTTTAAATTTTCAAATTGGTTTTACACGAAATTCACACGTAATGAAAAAAATCTAAGTACGCTATTTTGTTTAGCGTCATCGATTTATGTAGGATCGGCTATCAAACCTCTTGAGCTTTTTTACCTATGTACCGCGTTATCTGTCGAAACACATTTTTTTTTATATTTTATTTTATTTAATTTTTTTATTTTCATTAAGCAGAATACATTTTAGACTAATAACTTAGGATATATCACAATTTATTAAAATAAAACATTAAAATTACATCCGGTTATTTGAATCATAGCTGTTAAATTGCGATTACGATTAGTAATCAATTAGATTATTTTTTAAAAAGAATTGTAATGATTATATAATCCTTAAGCAAGAATTTTATGATTAGTAATTGATTACGATTACAAATAATCAAAAAATAATAACGATTACTTGAGATTACGCAAAATAATCAAAAATAATCAAAAGTAATCAACAAAAATAATTCGATTACTTTCAAAGATTATCTTTGATTCTTTTTTGATTATTTTAAGAATTTCAGTCTAAAGTACGGAATATTTTGTGAAAGTGATGATGAAATTAACACAACTGGTTCTTCACAGGACACAGTTAAACCCGATTATTGATCCCAACAGAACAATTCTGCTACTTACATGACAATTCAAGTGCTGAAATGATATGGCAAATGGCTTGTTGAAGGAACCATTTCTTTTATTCAATACTCCTTTAATGGCGTTTAGGGGCCAGTTGAGAAACTATTTTTTTTTTGCCGGCATAATAAACACTCCAAGACGGCAATCATTGTCTGATTTTTCTTTTGAAAAATTAGTTCTTATGAATGCAAATAGTAATTTAAAGTAAAAAGGTTTTATTTTTGTTTCGTTTATGTTGTACTATAATACATTATTATTCTCGTTCTTGTCTTTTTTTTATAATGAAGTATGTAACTTAGTTCTTTTTTAACAAAATTTAACAAAATATTTTGTACCTAAGACTGAAATTCTTAAAATAATCAAAAAAGAATCAAAAATAATCTCGAAAAGTAATCGGATTATTTTTTTGATTACTTTTGATTCTTTTTGATTATTTTGCGTAATCTCAAGTAATCGTTATTATTTTTTGATTATTTGTAATCGTAATCATGTGATTACAATTATAAACAGAAAAGAATCGTACTTAATCAATTATTTTACCTTTTTGAAAAAAAGAATCGAATAAGTAATGATTACGACGAGTAATCATTACTTAACAGCTATGATTTGAATACTTAAATATACATGAACAAAAATTTAGTTGAGAATAAGGCATATAAACTGAGTTGTTTGATTGTATATGATGTTGAGTAACAAATATGAGAATAGCTTAAACAAACAAATATTTAAGAATAACGAATAAAACTACAAAGTATTGATAAGAGAGAAATAAAAGTATAGCTAGACATCTGAGCCATTGAGGAAATTGTAGATTGTTTTTAAAGATTTCACGAGACGAGTATGAAAATATATCGGTAGATGAAAGGACTTTATTAACTTCTCTAATACATCGGGATAGGGGTTCGTTAAGTCCATAAGTGGTTCTATAGTATGTTTCGTGGTAACGGAACTGACTACGGAGGGATCTTGCAGGTATATGGAAGTCGAGCATTCCTAGTAATTCGGGTCATTTAATATTGTTCTGCACAAGATCCCCAACGAATATGATTGATGCTGCAATTATTCTACATTGAAGGGTACTCAAGTCAATAGAGGCACATTAAGGTTTATATGAAGGGGATTGAGGTAAGTTCCAATTAAGTTAAAAACCCATATACCTAGTGAATTTTCTTTGTACTCTTTCAATTCTTTGTGAGTGTAAGAATGGCGAGGGGTTCCATATTGTAGAGCAATATTCAAGGTGAGGCCTAACGAGTAAAGTAAAGAGTGTTTTCAGCGTATATGGATCAATAAATTCTTTGCTATTTCTTATTACAAAAACCAAGCATCGAGTTAGCCTTGTTGACAATAAAATCAATATGATCTCTATAATTGAGTTGGGGATTTAGAATGATTCCTAAATGTTTTTTAGAAAAAACTCTATCAGTGCTAAGAAGTTAATATTGTAGTTACCAACTATTGGATTCATAGATCGGGTGAAAGTAAGATATTGACATTTAGAGATGTTCAGTGGCAAGTAATTTAAATATCGTTTAAATCGGAGAACGATCCTCACAAGGTAACGCGTGAGGGTCAAGTGGGCGATCTTCACATGGCAACGTGTCTGACTGCCTCAACCTGGTGAGGCCAGCATTATCCATGTCGAACTCGTCTCAAGTCGACTCAAACCTCTGCGTGGTGTCCTCTGGCAACATTTAGTTTGACGGCTAATCTGAGCGGCGGGCTCCCCCTGCCTTTAAAGGGTTGTGCGTTGGGTTTGAAGCCCACCACGTAAAAACAAATTTCAATGAAAAGTCTAAGAAAAAAGATAAAAAGGATCCCCAAATCTGATGACGACTACCGCAAACGAAAAACTGACAATGATTTACGGATATGCACTTGGAACGTCCGAACCCTTAATTGGGATGGTGCCTCTATCCAACTGATAGATATCTTAGAAAGATACAAAGCTGATATCACTGCAATCCAAGAAATGCGATGGAAGGAACATGGTTGCTCACGGCAAGCATCCTGTGATATCCACTACAGCGGCCATGCGGAGAAGCACGAATTTGGATGCGGATTCGTGGTTGGCAAAGGACTACGACATCATGTTCTGCGATTCACACCTGTGAACAAACGACTTGCCATAATCCGTGTCAAGGCAAGATTTTTCAACATAAGCCTGATTTGTGCGCACGCTCCGACAGAAGATAAGGACGATGAGACCAAAGACAGCTTCTACGAGCGCCTTGAAGAGGTCTATGAGCTCAGCCCCCGCCACGACATAAAAATCGTGCTTGGTGACTTCAACGCCAAGGTGGGAAAAGAAAATATCTTAGGTCCAACAGTCGGAAAGTTCAGCCTCCACGACAATACCTCCGATAACGGAATGAGGCTGATTGACTTTGCCGCATCTCAATATTCATAAAGCAACTGGCTGTCTCCTGATCAAAAGACGCGCAACCAAATTGACCAAGTTTTGATTGACGGAAGGCACTCTTCTAGTGTTTTAGATGTACGCACGATCCGTAGTGCCAATATAGACTCGGATAATTATCTTGTCGTAGCCAAGATCCGTACACGCCTGTGCGCAACCAAGAATGCGCACAATCCAGCACAGAGAAAGCTAGACGTCGAAAAGCTGCAATCAAAGCAAACCGCCGAAGACTTCGCTACTCGACTCTCACTCCTGCTTCAAGAAAGCACTCCTTCGATCAACGATGTATGCGCGCAGTGGAATCACATTTCCTACTCTATGCGTACGGCTGCCGCAGAGGTGATTGGCTATCACCGCCCTCGCCGAAACCAGTGGCACGACCAAGAGTGTCGCGACGCCACTGCAGAAAAAGACGCCACCTACAAAGTCACCCTGCAGTCGGTTGTAACGCGTGCTGCTAAGGAGCGATGCAAAGAGAATAGGAGGGAAGAGAGACGCATTTTCAGGCGAAAGAAAAGGGAAGCGGAAATGCGTGAGTGCGAGAAAATTGAGATGCATGGTGACAGGAATGAGGTCCGAACATTTTTTGAACAAATAAGACGCCTGGCCGATGGTTTCAAGACCGGGGCCTCTTCCTGCAAGGATGAAAATGGGAATCTAGTGACAGATATCCAGAGTACACTGATGATGTGGAGGGAACATTTCTCTAGGCTTCTGAATGGCGACGACGAAAACAATCCCGCCAATAGAGATGATATCCCGGAATCCCCAATTTTGGACGACAGCGTTGAAGTTCCGCTGCCCGACCATAGTGAAGTCTTGAAAGCTATAGCTCGGCTTAAAAACAACAAAGCCGCAGGAGCCGATGGCTCAACTGCTGAGCTCTTCAAGAATGGAGGCGAAGCTCTATTCAAATGCATTCATGAGCTTCTATGCAGAATATGGTCGGAAGAATGCATTCCAAACGATTGTAACCTCAGTGTGCTCTGCCCAATCCACAAGGCTTATCCCACCATTTGCGCCAATTACCGTGGGATAAGCCTTCTTAATATCGCATATAAGGTCCTGTCGAGCGTACTATGTGAAAGACTGAAGCCCATCGTAAACCAGCTGATTGGACATTATCAGTGTGGCTTCAGACCTGGCAAATACACTATAGACCAGATTTTTACGTTACGACAAATCTTGGAGAAGACCCTAGAAAAACAAATCGACACACATCATTTTTTTGTCGATTATAAAGCCGCCTTCGACAGTCCAATAAGGAATCATCTATATTCCACCATGTCTGAATTTGGTATTCCTGCAAAGCTCATCCGCCTTTGCAGAATGATACTGAGCAACACCAGCAGCACAGTTAAAATCGGGAAGGACCTCACTCCTCCATTCGATACCAAACGAGGTTTTAGGCAAGGTGATTCCTTATCGTGCGACTTTTTCAACCTAATGATGGAGAAGATATCCGAGCTGCTGATTTGAGACGCAGCGGCACGATATTCTACAAAAGTATTATGCTGCTGGCGTATGCTGATGATATCGATATCATTGGCCATAATACGCGCGAAGTCAGTGCAGCATTCTCCATATTAGCGAAAGAGTCGTGTCGAATGGGTCTTGTAGTGAACGCAGATAAGACGAAATACCTAGTGTCAACAAATAAACAGTCCCAGCGTCTTGGAAACCACGTCACTGTTGACAACATCTCCTTCGAGGTCGTTAAGGACTTCGTTTACCTGGGGTCCAGCGTAAACTCCTTCAACGATGTCAGTATTGAGATAAAGCGAAGGATAACTCTTGCCAACAGGTGTTACTTTGGGCTGAGTAGGCAATTGGGAAGCAGAGCCCTCTCTCGACGAACAAAACTCACGCTCTATAAGTCACTTATCATGCCCGTCTTATTATATGCAGCAAAAACCTGGACGGATCAGGTGTTGGATGACCTGACCACGCTTGGTGTTTCCAACTGGCGCCAGCAAGCGCAAAACAGAAATGGCTGGCGCAATTTCGCATACGAGGCCAAAACCGACTTACGGTTGTAAGCGCCAGATAAGTAAGTAAGTAAGTAAGTCAGTAAATCGTCTTGAAGAAGTTGGCAATCTAACTGTTTAAGAAACAGTTTAAGATCGGTAGCAAAAGGAAGGCATTTAGAAAACAGTCTCGGTATAATGGCGAGCTTACAAATCGGTCTATAGTTTATGATCTCATGTTTAGGTCCTGATTTATATATTGGTATGATATGTGAAATTTTCCAAGAGTCTAAGAATATGCCGGATGCTAATGACTTGTTATAGATTTTTAATAAAGGATAAGCAATGGAGTTTGAACAATATTTCAAGGAGATCGGTGATTATTACATTAAGTACGTCGGACTCGTCAGGGAAAATAGATCCCAAATCAAGAAGAGAACAAGCAGGTCGATAACCTGGCATTTGACACTCAGGGTAATACACTGATTTAAAGTAATCTGCAAATAGATTACAAATGGTTTGTGTTACATTACATTACATTACATTACATTAAGTACGTCGGACTCGTCAGGGAAAATAGATCCCAAATCAAGAAGAGAACAAGCAGGTGGATAACCTGACATTTGACACTCAGGGTAATACACTGATTTAAAGTAATCTGCAAATAGATTACAAATGGTTTGTGTGTCATTAGAAGATCTGTTGTGGTAAGTCATTTCTGATGGAAGACTTTGTTTTTATTTTGTTCATGAAAATCCAAAAATATTTGCTGTTTCTTTTGAGCTCAGATTCAGTGGACATAATGTACAAACGATAGAGAAACTTGTTCAATGTGTCAAATTCACATTGATGTTCAATGTAAACGGATTTGAGTATTGGGTAAACTTTATTATTTTTCAGACGCTTATAAACTTTATTTGTGCGATTTTTTAAGGTTACAGAGAGTCTTATTAAACCAGGGCGGGTTTCCGTTGGTTCTGGACCGCCTAATGGGAACAAAATGTTGAGTAGCTTTATTGAGTATATCAATAAACTTTTAATACATCAGGTTAAGTTCGATATCCTGCAATATGGAATCCCATGGAGTTTGAGACAAATGGTTGTTCATTTCTATAAAATTTCCCTTTTTGAATAGTATTTGTGAATAGTATTAAGTTTTAGAATTAACTGAAAAGAAAAACTGGTACGGACTGCAACGAGTATCTTTCCTTCACGGCAAAGACCAGTGGTCCGCGGGCAGCGATCTTTACGAAAAACACTGTAAAAAGTATTATTAAAAAGCTCTGGTGAGTAGTGGTCGTCAGTTAGTCAAGTCTCTGTGAAAATAATTATATCATAAACTAGTAAAGCTGATGATATAAAAAGTGTTTTAATTTTGGACCTAAGCCCTCCTACGTTCTGGTAATACAAAGAATATTTATGATTAAGGTTAGTGTTAACATACGAGTTATTACTGCAGCTTAATAGTTTTTTGAAAGAGTAGTTGATGTAGAGGTGGCGATCGGGGCATCATTAGTGGAAATTTTCGATCTTAGAATAAACTCGTGGACGACAATTCCTATGGGCCAAAAATCCTTGGACATCATTTGAGAATAGTCCAGATCAGAGGCATAGATTTTGAACGATGCAATGTCACTTTGAAACTTACAAGCTAGCTTTAGATAAGTTGGTCGTGAAACTGGTGTTTACAACTTGCTGAGTATGAATGCCTGAATATTTTCGACCGTCGTAACTGCAGTGAGCCTCGAGACTAATAAGGCTTTACGAGGACTCCAAGGCACTACGATCAGATCGGGCGGTAGAGGAGTGGTTTGGAGGTTGACGTTCAATAGAGTTGGTGACGAGGGAGTAATATGGCCTACGTTTATTGTTCTGGCGTCGTCCGGCGGTGGAGGTGGTGCTGGAAATGTTTGTGAGGTGACAGGTAACGAACTACTTGTGGTCAACTGGGTGACAGGATTTTCTATTACTTGCGGTGACGTTGGTTGTAAATTGGTGAGCTGGATAAAATTCAATCTAGTCGATGATGAAGAGGCAGTATGGTTTGTGTTTATTGAGTTGGCGACGTCTGGCTGTGGACGTGTTTGTGAGTTGACAGGTATCGGATTAATGGTAATAGACTGGGTGAAAGATGTTTCTACTGCTTGAGGTGTTGTTGTCCGCTTAGAACCTGAACTCACTTGCATAGGAGCTATCTCTTATTCCTCCTGGTTAGCAAGATCAGCTCGAAACATTGAGTGGTTTACCAGAGGAGTATTCTGCTTGCTGGCTTCAATTCTAGTAGATGCTGAAATTGCTGTTGTTTTCCTTGATTGGATACTGCATCAGTTGTTTCTGCATCAGCTGCACAGGCAAGATGCTTAAGCGACTCTAGATCACTATTCATTGCAAAGAGTAATGTATTCAAACTGGCGAACTCATTACCGATTTTTTTTATGAGCTTTGCAGGTGAAAAGGCCTTGATAAAAGCATTTTGGTTGAGAATTCCCTGCATTGATTGCAGAACCATTGTAATCCACTGGCATCTGGGCTCCGTAGCGCGTCACTAATTTTTGCTCTGAGGTTTATGCATTTGGAGTGGAACACTTTTCGACATCCATTGCATGAGACAAAATTGTCATACGTACTCCATTTTGACTTGTATATTTCTCAGCCAAAATCCATTTTGAGGTTAAGAACGACCAAAAAAAAGAATTTGTTTTTTTCGCGAAGATATGTGTAGATTTTAAGGCTTTTTAATGAAAAATTATGATAATACGTGACGACTATAGTTCAATGTTAAATTGAGATAAATATAATGTTTAATTTTTAATAAATTAAGTAGAAACTAAGCACGTAGTGAAAGAGCAGCAGGTTGTCGAAAAGCAGAGTTGCCAACTGATTAAGTTTTATGAAACTCCATAAAAACTTTTGTTATCCTAAAATCCAAAAAAGCGCACTGTACATTAGACCGTATCACCAAAACTAACCTATATTAGGTTAGTTACTAACCAACTAACTAACCTAACCCCACCTCAATCGTTAGACATTTACAGATCAATTCTGTCACGGTAACAGTAATCTTGTTACCGTAGAAATTCACCTTTTAGTAACTTGAACACTCTGTTGGTATTCTGCGACCAAGCGTTACCGGTGAATATTGTTACCATCTCTTTAGGTGGTAACAAGCAAAACAGAAGACATTTTTTAGCTTGCATTACAAAAAATAGCTCGCATTTTGAGTAATTAATCTAATTTTAAAACCCTCAAATTGACATCGGAGCAAATTAAAATACAAAACGATGTTAAATTCACTGTTACTGTTCTTCAGCACTTTTCAATGATAAAAATTTATAGCAATTCACTGTGTAATATTTATTAATTTACATAAAATTAATATATAAATTAAATATAGATAACACCGCAGCTGCGCCGGCGTAGTGCGTGCATATTTCCTGCCAAGAAAAACAAATATTATATAAAAAGTTAACATAATGCAATTAATTCTATGTATTTACTTCTCACCTTCCATTGTTCATATTTCACCACACACCACACAAAGAATTATTTGAATCAAAATAATTTTTCTGTACGGCCGCCACCTCTCTGCAGACAATGGCAAACCTCAGAGAGTAATCAAAATGCCATGTAAAGCTTCTTGAGAACGAGAACATTCCGTTCATCGCCGTTCGGAGTCGGCGTTAAGCATGTAGGTCCGGTTCTCGGTCAATTGTGTACAAACTTAATAACACGCACAACACAATTGATCATAAGAAGCTAGGTCAAAGTCCTTTCAAGGGCTGAAATGGCCAGTTATTTATTTTTTGTTTTTTTACACAAAAGAGCGAGCTTCATTTCTATAAGGTGAGTTTACGACATTTGACAGCGTTACCGAGTGCACAGAATACCGATTTATAAGACCGGTAACGAGTTTTGGTAACAATATTGCTGTTACCGGTAACGCACAGAATCGATCTGTTAAAAGACATTTTCAAAAAAAACTTTATTTTATTTTGAAATGGTCCCTATGGTGCTTTTTTCTTGTTTTCGTTATATCTTTTGTGTTTCTTGTCCGATCCCAAAGATTTTTCATATATGTGTTTATTGATTTTTTGCAATTTTTTTCTGATTTTATTTTTTCGCAAATCTTGTTTTTTTTAATTATCACCCACCTTATCTCAGTTGCTACTATGTTAACAAAATCTAAAAATAACACTTTCGAAATGTTCGTCACTCATACTCGACTTTTTATTAAACAAATAACTTGGCTTTTTCAATCACAACTGAAGAAGACAAATAATAAAAGTCAATTATATCGAGTGTTGAAGATTGCAAAAACCTTTTATATTCGAAATTTGATGTTTACTAGAATTGTAATAAAATCTCTAATTGTTTATTAAAGTTGACGATTATTTTTCGTTGAGAGTAAGTTTTACTAATAAAATCATGCTCTGTTACAAACTCTGCCCAACAGTGGTTGTTGTCGGCTTTAAATGACACCACCACCCCCCCAGCTCATCGTCGCTTCCATTCATGAACAAAAAATATTTAAACACTTTGTACCAACAACAAAAAAGGCCATCACCACCACCTACTCTTCGTTTTCGTTATGCAGTCAACAAAAACAACAAACGTCTTCGCTTTGCCTGCATCATTATTACAACAACAATAGCAACATACATCAATTCTTCGTCTTCGATTTGAAGCCCGTTCAAACCTAACAGATCGTATTCGGCAATTTCGTGGACCCAACCACCAGCCCTTTATCCAATATGGCAGCACCACATACACTGAAATGATCGATTGGACCAAATTTCAGATCACTGATCCACCATGTCTTCAGTTTTTTACTCAAGAGCAATTGACTGATCTACAGTACTTGGACGTCATTATTAAAATTCAGCTTGACAGCTTCGAGCGCTACAGCCTTGAATGACGGAAGGATTTAGAAAATTAATAATAATTCGAGTATGAGTGACGAACATTTCGGAAGTGTTATTTTTGGGATAAAATTGTTTGGAACTGCTTCAAAAATGAATTTAATGGATAATCATAGTATTAATGATTTTTTGTGAGCTTTAATTATTTGCTCTTTTTAGATTTTGTTAACATAGTAACAACTGAGATAAGGTGGGTGATAACTTAAAAAAACAAGATTCGTGAAAAAATAAAATCAGAAAAAAATTGCAAAAAATCAATAAACACATAAATGAAAAATCTTTGGGATCGGACAAAAAACACAGAAGATATAACGAAAACAAAAAAAAAGCACCATAGGGACCATTTCAAAAAAAAAATGTCTAATGATTGAGGCGCACAGTGCTTTGTCCCATAGGCAAAATTAAAATAAAATAAAATAAAGTGCTTAGAATATTTAAGTAATATACATTTTTGTAAAGCTAACAAAGTACCTTAAATGAATTCGTAAATAGAATTTATCATCTCGTCTTTTTGTTAACAGTAGAGGGCGCTAAAGTCAGAAAACGTTTGAGGCAAAACTGTTGAACGGAAAAACGGTTTTTACTGTGTTACAAAACAAATTTTTAAAAATTCATTTTTTATTGTATTGCTTTGAAACTAGCAGTTTTGTTTATAACTATAGGAACAAAAAAACAAAAATCATTTTTTGTAAATATTTTTTATAGAAATTTTGTTTGTGCCATCGAAAACTTTTACGATTTTTTATTTGGAATTTCCAAAATGCAAAAGTTTGATAGGCTGAAAAATTTTTTTGTTAAGAATAGGTAATTTTTTATTTGTGATTTAAGTACATTTTAAAGGGTTTAAATCAGTGGTGCTCACAACATGGTTTCCCATAGCCCGCGGGCATCGTGTGTTGTTGAGCTTATGCACACGAAGTAGCAGTCGGCTCGCTGTGTTGGTACACTGCGTAAAAGTTTGTTTTTTTCTGCTGTGCTTTAAATTTCAAGTCAGTATGCTTTGAGCGTTCATAAGGTGAGGGTGTTGCTCGCTGTTTTATTTATGAATTTACGTAAATATATTGCAATGTTTCAGGAAATTTGGTGTTTACAATTTTTATTTTCAGAAAATTTTTATTGTGAATCACAATGTATGGTTTGCTTTCGTACAGTTACTATGAAAGAATATAACCTTAAAAGGCACTATCTCTCTTGTCATTCACAACTGCATTTAATGAATAGTGAAGCTAGAAAACATTTTGTAAAAATGTTAAGAGAGTCATTTATTGAAAAAATTTTTATTGATTATTTTGGCAATGATTTGAATGACTGGTATGTTGTTGAGAATGATAAAGATGATGAAGTTGATTATGATGATGGTGAAAATTATAATTATGATAACAATGACGATGATGATAATTTGGGCATTGATTTTACTTTTGTAAATGAAGCAATGAATATAACAAAAAAACAATTGCTTAAAACCTCATATGTAGTAAGCCTAGCTTTGGCACAGCAATGCAGGCCATATATAGATGGAATTTTTTTTAAAAATCTTAGCAAACTTGTATTCAAATGCTTTGGTGAGAAGGGAAAAGAAATCATAGATATCTTGGACAAAGTTCCAATGTCACGATCGACAATAATGCGTCGCACTGAAACAATAAGTAATCATATTTTTGATTTAATAAAAACCAGAATGTTTGATTGCAAATATTATTCTGTTTGTCTTGATGACACCACTGATATTAAAGGTGTCAGTAGGTTAATGGTATGTATAAGAACTGTAACCGAAAATTTTGAAATTGTAGAAGATGTTTTTAGGCTCATTGGACTTCATAGAAATGTTACTGGTAAAGCGATTTTTGAAGCTATTCAAAGTAGTGTATTGTTACAAACTGATATTTCAAAACTCGCTTCAGTTTGCACCGACGGAGCAAATGTGATGTTGGGTACAAAATTAGGTTTCGTTGGGTGCTTACATAGCAATGGTATTAAAATGTCAACCTTTCATTGCATTATTCATCAATTAACATTAACAGTAAAATCGTTAAGCTCCTTTCCTGTAATGAAAACTGCAATTGCAATTATAAATAAAATCAAGGGAGGCCACAATGCTCTCAGACACAGAAAGTTTTGCGAATTTTTGAGAGAAATTGAAGCAGATCATGCTGATATATTGCTTCACACTGAGGTAAGATGGTTAAGCCGGGGCAAATGTTTAAAAAGACTTTTTGAACTAAAAAATGAGGTTTTGGAGTTTCTTAAAACAGATCTATCTTTAGAAAGTAAATTGCTTAGAAAAACCTCAATTTCAATTGGATTTGGCTTTCTTAACAGACATTACAGAAATGTTAAATAATTTAAATATGACTTTGCAAGGAAAAAATAAGTTTATATTCTATCATATTTATGCCGTAAAAACATTTCATAAGATTGCTTAATCTTCAAAAAAATATTAGCAGAAATAACTTTCAAAATTTAATCAGGACAAACGATTTCTTAACTTCTAATCAATATAATTTAAACACTTCACCATTTTTAAATATATTATCAACTATTATATCTGAATATGAGAAAAGATTTTCAGATTTTGCTAAAATTGATAGTCTTGTAGAATTACACAATAACCCTATTAACTGCGACATTGAAAAACAACCAATTTTTGTAAGAAATGAATTAGAAAAAATGCAATCTGATGTTATGCTTCCATTGACCAGCGGTACTCTGTTTTGGAAAAATATTCCATATATTAAATATCCAGTCCTTATTCACGAAATTTTAAAACTGTATTCCATGTTCGGTAGTACATATTTATGCGAAGTTGGTTTTTCCTTAATGAACGTTATTCAAACAAAGCATAGAAACACTTTGGCAGACGGTCATTTAGAAGATTTGCATCGGATCAAGTGTTTTCAACAAGATATAAATTTAGATGCACTTCTTTAAATGGTTAAAAAAAAAGTTGACTCTGTAGTGGTAAGCTTTTTTCCTTATAACATTATTTTGGATTTTTTTTAATAACAATTTTGTTAAGTGAAATGAAAAATACTTTAATTTGGAATTTATTTTAATTAAAAATGTGAAAGTTAGCTTTGAAAGAAGAAATAATTATCAAAGAAAATTTTTTTTTAAATTTGTTATTGAAATTAAAACCAAACAAAACGAAACAAACTAAAACATTTAAAATTTAATTAAAACATTCGAACAAAAATATATTAATAATAGATATTAAAAAAAAACAATCATACATTCTATTCATCAGTTTTACCTTTTCTTTCATCTTTTCTATGTTAAAATAGCGAAAAGCAAAATAAAACGTTGTATTGAAAATACAACAGTAGATAATATTTCCTTGCTCCAAATGTTGCGAGAGCTTTTAACAACTTCTTGTTTCAGTGTAAGGCTGTGCACTCGGAAAGCTCTCTTTGTTGTTGTTTGAACCGTGCGTTGAGCACCACTGGTTTATATAGAATATGTAAAAAAGTTTTAGATTTTTCACCCGGAAATGTTAAAATGATATGAATTTTTTAAGACATATTTCCTAAGTTTCAGAAAAAGTTGCAAAGACCTAAGTTTATGGTACTGCCAAATTTAAAAAAAAAATAAGTTTATACAATTTTTTTTTTTATTACTATAAAAAATGAATCAAATTTTGATGTAGTGTATCATTTCTATTAAATAGTGACAAAAACTTACCAAAAATTGAAAGAATATTTTTTTTTTTTTTTTGGCGGAAACCCTAAAGTTTTGCAAACTTTGAAAAAATAAAAAAAAATATAAGGTGCATTTCATCTATATAAGACACTTGCGGAAGAGAAAATGTATTCCATATATTTTTTTAAACACCAATGAAAGTCTCTTTGAAAGTCAACTATTGCACTCTTTGTTGTGTGCTTTATTTATCATTCGTTACGTTGGTCTCTGTTTTGCGTCGCATGATTATCACGATAGACTTTTCGTTTGTCTTCTTATTTTTGATCAGTTAAGTTGTTTCATATTTATAAGACAGTGCAGTTAACAGTGTGATTTGTGCAAGAAAAAGACGTGTTAGTGATTTTTTTTTTTTCAATTAATAAATTCTGAATACGTAAATATTTTGTACATGATAATGCCTCGTGGTATAAAGTTGACTGACATCGATAAAGGTCAAATTCTTGCATATTCTCAAGAAGGACAATCTTTGAGCGAAATTTCTAGGCTCATAGATAGAAGTCGTTGTGTTATCCGAAATTTTTTGAATAATAAGTGTTCGTATGGGACGATCAAGCGGAGTGGGCGAAAAAAAAAGTTGCACCTCGAGATGAGAGGAAAATTGTGAGAGCCGCAAGTAATACGAGCAAGAGTTGCAAGTACTTAGCAAGCCTTGCGAGTGTTAAAATCTCTAGATCAACTGCCTGGAGAATACTGCAACGAAGCTCATTTATTGTTGGTTCTAAAATGAAGTCAGCTTCCCGTCTGCTGAAACGCCACAAATCTCAGAGACTTGATTTTGCCAAAATGAATATGCAACGGGGCTGGTCATCTGTAAGATAAACAAAATTAAAGCTTAACGGTAATAAAGCAAGAAATTTTTTCCATAGGTCATTTTTTCTGATGAAAAGAAATGGAATTTGGATGGACCAGATGGTTCGAAGTTTTATTGGCATGATCTGAGAAAGACCCCAAAATATTTCTCAAAAAGAAAGTTCGGTGGTGGCTCTGTGATGACATGGGGTGCATTTTCAGCACAGGGCTGTTTGGAACTTCAATTCACTTCATCAAGAATGAAAAGTTCGGACTACATTGTGGTGCTTCAATCTAGTCTCTTGCCATTTCTTCGAGAAAACCGGGAAAGAGAATGGATATTCCAGCAAGACAATGCTAAAATTCACACAAGTCGTGAGACAATGTCTTGGCTGCAATCCCATTCAGTTGAAGTCATGGATTGGCCCGCTTGTTCCCCGGATCTAAATCCTATTGAGAATATCTGGGGAATATTAGTTCGACGAGTTTATGCGGAAAACAAGCACTATGACACTGTAGATGAATTTAAGCAAGCCATCATTGGAGAGTGGGGGAACTTGGAGCCACCATTGCTTATAAAATTAATAAAATCTATGAATAAGAGATTATTTGATCTTATTATGGTGAAAGGAAACCACATTAATTATTGAAACTTTTATAGCTCTAGATATATCCTAATTCTCTTGAGTGTCTTATAAATATGAAACATGAAAATTTTTAGAAAAATTGCAGTTTAACTTGTAAAAGCTTCTAATTCTCAATTAATGTAACAATTTTTTTTTTTTGTTTATCCTTATTCTTTCCATACTTTAACATTTTCAATGAATTTCATTCCTAAGTCAGAAATAAATGAGTATTTCATTATAAGTAAAACTGTCTTATAAATATGAAACGCACTTTATAAATAAAAAGGTGATTTTTTATTTTTCATTTATATACTTTGTTAACAAATCTAACCACCAGTAAAAAAAAAATTAAGATTTTTAACCGGAAATTTGAAATTTTGTATTTTTTTAAAACATCTATATTTTTTAGTTTTACAAAGACCAAAAATATGAATACATAATTTTTTCCAAGTAAAGGGCTCCAGCGACGTTCAATGTTCAGTTCCATTTTTGCAAGCTGTGCAATTTTATTGACTGTAGGTCTGTTTGAGAACTTTTCGAGTAAAAAATATCAAGTTACTTTTACTGGGAGAGTAAGACTGATTTTACTCTCTCAGTAAAAAATATCACAAAAAGTAAACGAACGACATCCAGTAAAAAATATCAAGTAATCAACATTTGTTTGTATACAGCTGATTCATGTTTTCCGTTTTGCTTTTCGTTTCATTGCTTTCCCTATGTTTCAATTCATTTACTCCATGAACACACTGCACTTTGTTGTTGTGTGTGCTAATACTAAGCTGACGATATGACTTGTTATGTACATTTTGCGATTATCCCATACAAGAAAAACGACGAGAGAAAATACAAATAGAGATTTAATGGCTCATTTCTTAATAATGTCGGATCCGGAACTATCGTCACTATCTACAAAACACATAAAAAAATGATGAATTCAAAGAAATTGAGAAATACATTTCGAAAGAAAACATCATAAATTACAATTTAAATTAATTATCTTATTTGTTGAGCAAATTTAGAAACAAATTTATTTATGACCCTTTTTAAAGAGAATATTAAATTATCTGCATTTTGATCAAAAATATAGCAAAAATTTAGTTTATGAGAAAAAGGATACATTGGAGATGGTTATGTCCTTGTATCGAATGAAGCAAAATTTCTCAGAGAGCTCAAAAACATAGTTTTGTAAATTGTTATTAGTTTTTAGTGCATTTGGATCACAAATGTAGCTTAAATTTAGTTTTTGAGAAAAAGGATACATGGGAGATGGTCATGTCCTTGTATCGAATGAAGCGAAATTTCCCAGAGAGCCCAAAAAAATAGTTTTATAAGTTTTTATAAGTTTTCAGTGCATTCTGATCACTAATGTAGTTACAATTTAGTTTTTGAGAAAAATTATATATCGGAGGTAGTCATGTCCTTGCACCGAATGAAACAAAATTAACCACTAAGCTAAAAGACATATTTTAACAGATAGTTACCAACTTTCGATTTATTCTATATACAATTATAGCTAAAATTAAACTTTTAAATTTAAAGATGTATGGGAGGTAGTCATGTCCTTGCACCGATTTTTCCGAAACTTCGAATTTTTCTTAATTAACATATTTTGAACCAGCACACCAAATTTCATTTTTCTGCGATAACTTCTCTAATTTTGCCGATTCACTATATGGGGACGAAGCACTGTGAGTCGGGGTCAAAATGGGTTTACTTTTTTTCCATACAAGGTGATACGGTCTACTGTACATAGTTACTACAGTAGATTTCCATAAACAAGGAAAAGATGATGTGGTAAAGTTATGATTTTTAATGTGGGTTAGGGAGCTAAGAACATGCGGTAGAAGAATCTTTATAAACTTAAAATTTATGCCACCTTCCCCAACCACGTTTGATTTAATTTGCAAGAGAGTCTTTGCCACTTCATCTTCTGTTACCATTGAGAACCTAAACATCTGCTAAGCAGTAGAATCTAGAATATTAAAAAAGCTGGGGGGTGTTATTTTAACTATCGTTCAGGCTAGATAGAAAATATTCATTGAGACAGTCAGGATGAATTTGGCAGTAAGTGTTTGTTTATCAACAATACCGATATTTTTTAAATTATTCGATAAAACCTTTTATCCATAAAACCTTTAAAAATATAGGTTAAAACTTCTATGAATAACATTGTAAAACATATTCAGTGTTGTGCATATCAAAAGCAACCAAAATTCGCGTAGCAAACTTCTTCATATTTTATTATCGTCTTACTTCTTTCCCCAAAATTTAAATAGTTATTTTTACTTAATCATGTATTGCGCTCAATATAGCATAAAAAGAAATGAAATAAAAAAGAACGGTATTTCAGTAATGAGAGCAGTATATGGAAAGAGCGATTTGTGATTGTGCATAACAAAAGCAACTTACTTAAGTCAAATCATTTTTGCTCCGATTAACGGTAAATGTCGGTTATATTTTTAATTTTTTGCTTAGTTATTACTGACTTAGACTGAAAAGAGTCATTTGCAAATAATTTTTTGTGCGAAGAAGGCATTTGAAATTATCAAAACGTAATTTCCGTGATAAATACCTAGAGTCCTTCAAACAGCAATAATTGATGAGTATAAATCAGGAGCATCACTAACTTTTTTATCAAAAAGTACAAAATAAAAAAGATTGAGACTAAAAACTGTGAAAACCCTTCACTTGGGTGGTCCGAAGCTTAAAACAACACAGAGAGAGGACCGACATGTAATGCTAGCTTTTCAAAAATATCCTTTTTTATCATCTCAGTCTGTTGTTAATCAATTAAATTTAAATGTGGACTCGAGAACTGTTCGCCGACGTGCTTTGGAATCTGACTTAAGAAGTTGCAGAGCTGCCAAGAAGCCATTGCTTACAAAAAACAAAAATTATAACGAAGGTTTGCTTTTAAGACATAATCTCTTTTGGCTTAAATCAAATAAAAATTTTTATATTCCCCATTAAATTTTGCAAGAACTCATTAAATTGATCTGATGACCAATGGAAGACAATCCTTTTTAGTTACGAGGCCAGATTTAATCTCTTTACCAGCGAAGGCATGGCCACAGTACATCGTCGAAAAGGTGAGAGAGCCTTAGCATGAAGTTTAGCATGAAGGCTATGTTAAAGAATAGGCCGAGCCGGCTATGTTCTGGGCTTGTTGTTCTAGATTCTGGCAAGATCCAGTTTATGAAATTACCCGATGGATCTTGGACCGATTTATTTATGGAAAAAATGAAAATAAAAAATAAAAATGGACCGATTTATTTATAAAGAGATTTTAGAGACAGTCATGTTGCCCTTTGCAGAACGAGAAATGCCAACCAGGTGGATATTTCAGCATGACAACCACCCTAAGCACACCGCAATGATCGTTAAGACGTGAATTTGTGCAAAAGGGATTCAGGTATTGGATTGACCAGCTCAATCGCCTAATCTTAACCCAATAGAAAATCTATTCGGAATCCTTAAGCGACGAGTCGGTGGGCAAAGGTTTTCTTATAAAGTTCACTCGTTGAGACACTAACACAACAGTGGCGAAGCATATCACAAACTATAATTGACAACCTTATAGCTTCAATGCCACGCAGATGTGTTGAGGTTATTAAAAATAAAGGTTATTTTACCAAATATTAACCCTATAACCTGTACTTTCAATCGATTTAAATTTCTTTAGTTTAAGTTGCTTTAGTTATGCACAGCATAATTTCTACTTTGTACTTTATTTATTATAAAAAAATGTAAAAGCCTGCAGTAATAAAAACTATTATTTTTTAATTATTTTTTAACAATTTGTGTTTTAATTATTATAAAAAAATATACCAAACTAGAATTTTAGTAAAAACGGAAAAGTTAAGGTATAATTGACAATGGCTTTTTTTTGTTGCTTTTGATATGCACAACACTGTATATATACTTCCTTAAAGGGGGGGAAATTGTAAAGTCTATTTAAGTTTTAAGGCTTTCAACACTATATTAATAGAAAGTAAAACGTAAAATATTGCTGAGCTTGACATTTGTCCTTATGTCGCCCTCTTTCGTATTCGACAGCCGAGCAAGCAACAAGTCAAAGTTACATTAAATAAAAAGTAATTATTAACCCTTTCAGTGCCAAATTAGCCCTGGCAATGCCAAACATTCCAAACTTCGGTCAGGGTCAGTTTTTGACTAAAATAAGCTGAGTATGAAGTTTGAAAGCCGTATTGCTTTCCTTATAGATACTACAAAAATTTTTAGAAATATTCAAAAAAATTTTAAAAACTTCTTTAGCTTGAGAAAATTCTCGGAAATATTTAAAAATATAATTTTTTACTTTGCTCTTTTTTGAAGTCGCGTGGTCGCGTTCATGACTTCACTCGGAATAACCTTGAAAAACATGTTATAAAAATTAATTTTCGTATTTTTGGTTTTCTCTTCTTTTTCATCACATTTCAATCTATTATTAAAAATGTATTGTTAAAAAGCGGGGTGTCCCAAACTAGAAACAGAGCCACAAAGCAAACTGTTGCCGTATGGCAACAAATATGCCGAAAGGGCTAATAATAAATATTCTAGATAAAATAAAGAATTTTATAAACTAAACATCAATCAAATACGGTCTTTCACTCCACCCAATTACAACACTAGGCCTTTTCACATTATTGAAAATGTATTCGATACGTTAACATGGGCTTGAAGTGGGTATTTCAATCCAAATATTTCACACATTTTTAAGACACTTAATAATATTCTTTTGGGCAACGCTTTTTTTACTGTCACTTTTATGCATGTGCTGTCACTTTTTATGTATGCAATCTAATTACACTGGAAATTTTTAACATGTCAAACACCAATTTGGGTCCGAAGTTTCTTGGTATTAGCAAATAACACATAAAACCAACAATAATTTACTTTTAGCTGTTACCTGAGTGGTATCTTTTCTCGTTGTGAGTTATTCGTCTTTGCGTACGGCGAGTTTTATTTTGATGATGCCCACTAATTTCCCCCGAGCCACTGCAACTCTCATCATTGATCTTTTGTGAATGGGTTTGTTTTGAATGCGATGAGATTATTGGTTGAATTTCTGTAACATAGCTGTATCCTTCATTTGACAATTGAATTCCATCGGTCTTTGGTGGCATAATATTCTCGGTGACATTATAATAAGGAGGAACTGGTCGACTGCAAACGTTTGCTTCTTTAGCAGTACTGCCAACAACTAAAAATAAAAATGGTATAAATATATTTATTACTCACTGAAAAACAAAGGCGATCTTTATAAAAACTCAAGTATGCACACGCAAAGAAAAAAAAAAACGATTATCGCCAGTTTGCCGCAAATGAACTTCGTTTGCCGTGCTTGAAATCGTTATTTGCAAACGTTTCAACAGTTGTCATAATTAAAGTCAGTTACGAGAAACGCGTCATTTAGTTGCAGGAAATTATTTTTTTTTTCATAAAAGCGAGTGATTTTTAAATAACAGCAATGGAAAAATTTGTTTTTTCCAACTGAAAACTTCGTTTGTTTCGTCGTATAAACATAAGGCTTATATTTCAGAGTTACTTTTTGGACAAATTGTTACTATGTATATAAGCAAATTGGTAATACGTGGACAGAGATAGCAGCAAAGGTACGATGAGTGCAATCCATAAGAAGACGGACAGACATAGGGAGAAAGATAATTAATATAACTAGTATCGCCTGTGGCCGAAATTCGGCCATCTGTTTCTGTAAGGTAACGAAACTCAAGTTGTTTTTCACATACCTTGCTTACCTTGACGCTATGAGGAAAATTGTGGTAAAGGACAAAAAAGGAATCATATATCAATCAATAACAAAAATTTATTCATTTAAAGTAAATAAATAAATTAAAAGTAAAGTAAATAAAGTAAAAATAAATAAACAATAAATAAACGGTAGAAAAGTATAACAAATAAATCAAGATAAATGATAATTCTCAAGATAATAGAAGCAAGCAGCAGTTTTTTTGTTTTTTTAACGCTGAGACGCATTGAGAGAAAGCAACAACAGCAACAACAACAACAACAACAACAACAACAACAACAACAACAACAACAACAACAACAACAACAACAACAACAACAACAACAACAACAACAACAACAACAACAACAACAACAACAACAACAACAACAACATCAACAACGACAACAATAATGCTACTCAGCTCTTTTGAAGTGTTTGCGTCACTCCCGCATTCTACTCTTGCTTTTGTAAGCTACAGCAGCGATATTCAACAGAGCTTTGTCGCTTTGTAGTTTCTCATTGTCCCATTGGTAAACAAAGCGTTTTACATTTGCTCAGTTTTACTTATCTTAATGACAACATATCCGAATAAAAATTATTTTGTGCAAATCTACTCGAAAATACCTATCCATCGATATAAGTATTATGTGAATATGTTGAAGGTAACACAGACTCGAAAATACCTATCCATCGATATAAGTATTATGTGAATATGTTGAAGGTAACACAGAAAAAAAGGGAACACAAACTTTTTGTTTGCCTATTAATATATAGATAAATAATAATGAACGAAATGCGGCGTCCGTGGCGTAGTTGGTTTAAGTGCGTGGCATCTATGTCAACGAACCTGGAAACCCGGGTTCGAACCCCAGCAGCGACAGAAAATTATTTGAATTAAAAAATTATTTTTCTGTACGGCCGCCACCTCTCTGCAGAGAATGGCAAACCTCAGAGAGTAATCAAAATGCCATGTAAAGCTTCTTGAGAACAAGAACATTCCGTTCATCACCGTTTCTTTTATTAAATTATCTTCAATATGATAATAAAATTTAAAAAAAAAACCGTTCCGTCAATCTGGTGAATTCTGTAGAATCCCATATCTTAACAACTAAACCTCAAATCAAAAAAATTTTATGTGAACACGTTCATATCCCCTAGAAGTACAAATATGCCAAATATGAACGAATTTCAGAACTCTACTTTTTTTTCGCTGTCCGCTTCATATGAAATGCTCCACTTATCAAATAGATGTCTTGACATTATGTTCCAACAGAAATGAACTCTGCCGATATTCTTTCAAGAGGCGCCAACCCTAAGGAGTTACTAGATTAATCATTATGAAAATGTGGTCCTCTATACTTAACACAAGATCGAGATAAGACTTTATTTAAGACTAAACCAACGCTCAGAAGAAGGGCGATAGTTACTTAAAGGGTGGAAAGATGGAGTAGTGTCGGTGAATATTAGTTTTAATTTTACACAGCGAAAAATTGCCGAGGAACACATTGCATTGCGTCGATGCCCAACAGAGTTGAGAGAAGATTATTGTTTTCATATCCTATCAGATATATCGCACGTCGTTGGATTCGGTCCAGAAGTTCCTAATAAGATCTCGAAGTTCCTGTTTAAGTGTGCGAAAAATAATAAATATGGATTTTAACATCAACTGTCCCAGACTTGTCGCTAACTTGCAAATAACGGGTTATAACTAAAAATCTGCAGAGTTTATTCACATCAGAAATTCAAAATATAGTATCGACATGTACTGAAACAATACGTTCGAGTTAAATTGTAATATGTATTATAAATACAATTTAATTAACCCTGCTTTGATAACCTTATTAAAAGTCGCTAAAAAGGTGTTCACGTATTTTTGCACGTATATTTGCACGTATTTACCTTTTGTTCTTATCGCAAAATGATGATTTTCGCAATTTAAAAAAAAAAATTTTTCTGATTTTTCTAAAAAAGTGTATCATTTGCGATTTTAGTTTAAGTTGATTTTGATTATTAACGTTATTAGAAACGTGTTTGTGCAATAATCCACGGGATGCCAAGAGTTTTTATTTAAAATTGATTTTGAACACCGCGATACGTCTATGAGACGTATCATTGTTTCCGTGGCTTAAAGTTGTGTTAATAGCAATTTAATTTATTTTTTTTATGCTTACTGGGTCTCTCACATATTGCCTTGTTATTCAAACACATTTCGTTAGATTTTTTTTTTTATTTAAAAAAAAAAAAGTAAAATTTCATTCCTCTTGTTAAATTAAAAAAAAATGACGGTGTTCTCTTCAATGAACTGAATTTTTCTTTAAAAATAAAAGATATCTTTGATTTTTCTTACTGACTAAATTACAATAATTAAGATAATTCTAAATGACGGAAAATCAGGTACATGATTTGCACAAGTCGTTTTTATATTCCCCGCATATGGGCTTAGAACATTTAACGCATATAATTTTTGACATGCGCCTTATTTTAGAGGGACAAAAAGCACAATATCTTTTTTTTTCTTCGATTTAGGTTCCTCCACGTTTTCATTATTGCCGTCTTTGGGTAATGCATTTCTAATAAATTATGTCTTAAAACCTTACTCAAAGTAGGGCCCTCTAACCGTTTTTCCATCCAAGGCGATGTTAGTGAACCAGAAAGAGTTTTCATAAACTCGCTTCGAATTAGCGGCTTTTGGTTTCGACACTACATGTTGTGGCAATATACAGCATATGAATTTATGAACGCTAGGGAAAGCATTCCGTAGAGTATTGCCATAGGCCACCTATTAGTCTTCCGGTTCAATCACTTGAACTAGTGTAAAAGTCACACTAAAGATAACTATACGTCTTTTGGACGTATAGCCATTAGCCAATAGCCATTTCTCACAACACAACGAACTTACTACAATAATACAACCACCACTAGCAAGCTGCAGTGAAGGACTGAGAAAAATGAGAACAACTTGCAGTAAAAACATCCACGAGAGAGAGAGCAAAAAATTAAAAAAGCTTACGTCTCGCAGACGTAGGTTATCAAAGCAGGGTTAATGAACTTCAATAAATGGGGGTTTTGTCGGCCACTCGGCCGTTTTGACCGTACTTGTAATAAAGCACGTTGTACGTCATTTGTATCGATTTCCTGCATATTTTTGGGTTTTCCGAAATTTTTTTGTCAGAGACAGCAATATAAATCATAACTTTTTGTTCAAATTTTTTTATTCTATTTATATTTTACATCAAAAGAGCTTGAAGCTATGTCATTTGTGTAGAATGAATCGTTTCATGGCATTTGTGGAGCAAATTAACGATTTTTCACCGTAATTTTCGACTATGCACCGAAATTGAGATTTACTTATTGCAAGTTGAATCCAATTTGAACATACTCGTCTTTCCAAAATATTACCAACTTCAGTCAGCACCTTTGATATTGTGCTCCAACCTAAAGCAATATCGGCATTTGTTCCCACGGAGCGTTGAAAACTACCTTCTGCAAAGAAACGCAAAACTGAGGCCAGTTTTAGCACGGATGGAATAGATGACTTCCTAAGATGTGGTTCTATCGTATCAAGCAACATTTTGAAGGCACTTTAATTGACGCGATAGTAATTAACGAACCTTAAATATAATTTAAATTATCGAAAAAATCCAATTTAATTGTAATCTTTAGCAATCCTTACGCAGTATCAAAATTTGAAACGGGTTTGAATTGTCCCTCAAAGTCCGCCTTTTAAATTTTTCAATTGCATAATTACGCGCTTCATTATGCCGCATAGCAGCAACATCAACCGCACTCATATTTTATTTTATTGCGGACACGAACTTAATTTCCTAATCTTGTTTAATGCATTTTTATTTTCAACAATAAATAAAACAATGGAAATGCAGAACTGACAGCTATCAGCCGTTTCGAAAGTAAAATTGGATCGAGTTCGAAAACACAAAATCACTCGGATTTGTTCCGATTGCAGAACACTGTAATGAAATTCAATCGATTTGCACTTTCACTTTCGACCACATTTCACTCGTTTTCTGGAACCTAGCTGTATATAGGTACTTTTTGACACTCCATCCGCCATAAAATGTCAGTATGTGAACTTTTTTCCCATCTCTAAATGCTGCTGATAAAAACGCACAATACGCTCGTGGAGATGTTTCTGCTGTGAAGGCATTTTATAGACTAACAAAACAATTGAGCTATCATGAATCATGATACAATGATACAAAGATAACATATTCCCTGCGCAAAAAACAAAATCTACTGCGCATCTACGTCATCACAGAGTTCAGCGGTTTGTTGTGTTTAAGTTTTGTATGTAATTCGAAGTAAAGTAACATTAATATGCTTATGAATGTTAGAAAACAAGGATGTTAATTTATATATGTTGTGAAATATAAATATATTGAAAGCTAAAAAAGGAAATAAATAAATATAGAAAAAGATATAAGCGAGTTGTCTTACTCATATCGTTTTACAAATTATTTGAAAAAATCATCTGGCTTAAGGCCGGCGACACATTTGGAGGTGAGTAAAATGGAGTGTTATTGAGGTGATGGTTTTAAACAGAAAAAATTAACTTAGACGTTTGAAATTGTCCGGTTTATTAAAACATACATTAATTTTTAAACAAATTTTTTTTCCATAAGCAAAGATGGCACTCGTTACCACAACTGGCGTAAAGGACCTTGTCTTGCACTGAGTGCAATCTTCTGGCTGCTAGGTTGACCTGAAACAAAATAAAAATTTATTTAACCCTCACGGCTTCCTTAAATTTTTATACAAAACGGTTCCATTGTACAAAGAAAATCAACAATAAACCAAAAAAAAAAAAACAAAGATTAAGTTTTTTGATTGTTTTCATATGAAAACTTTATTTTCGAACAAAGCAAAATAAAACCAATTCAGAAATAAAGTAAATTCATTCATTATACATACAAAGTAAATCGTCTATAATAAAAGCCTTTCAAATATCACATAATTGTGTATTAGAGTGTCCCTTATTTTGCGATTTTTGGAAATGTCAAGGGGCTGAAAGTTTTTGACGTAGAATACGTCATTCTCGGAGGTAAGTAGGGTGGTTGATAGTGATCAGGTGTCGGTATTTATATAACTTTTTGAGCCTTTGGTGGGCCTAAAGTACTGATCGTACAATGTTGATGTTAGCACTTGTTGGTCTGCTTGATCCTCAATGCGACAAAAATTCATGTTAGAACTCTCTAACTTATATAAATTTTACACAATTACAGGAAATATAAAGTCAACATTTGATGTTTTTGTTTGCTTAAACTTGCTACCTATTTATCGACAGTTTCCGGTTTTATCGACAAAACCATAAAATTTGTATGGGAGCCCTCCTAAGGAGTGGTCGGAGGGAAAAGGTGTCAAAGGCAAAAATGTTGCTTTTACAAAAGTAATATGGGTCGGTCATATATATTAACCCTCTCCGGCACTCTCTTGAAGGTCATATGCTCAGGTGTATGGAAAAAATATTTTCCTAAACAGTTTTTAAAAAAGATGTCATCAAAAGCGAATTGACTAATTCTACGTCTTGTGTTACGACATAGTCGAAACTACTGTATCTTTTTTTTATGCGTTTTTATATTCTAAGAACAAAACCAAAAACAAATTTTTTTTACGACAACGTTTACCCGTGCCAATCGGGCTCGAAAGTTTCGAAAAAATGTCCATATTAGACCATATTTGCACAAATTAAAAAAAATAACTTCCCCGCTTTTTATAAATTTTTGCATGTTTTGGAACACATACATAAGAAATATGATATCTACAAAGTTTTTTATTGTGGGCGTGGCTACCGCTCCTGCTGCATCGAAATTTCTCCCGCAGCCTTTTCCCACTTTTTCATGAAATTAGTGCAATTTAGGTATTAAAATCAACAATAAATAAATACATTTTTATTATGCCTATTATTACATTTCACTAAATTCACATAATGTATTTACAAAAACTAACAATAAATTAAAAAAACTAGTATTTTACCCTGCGGCGGGCGCGCAACAAACTAATACCTACAAGAAGTCTTATTGCGGCTTTTCAACCGAAATCATAGTTTTTTTTTTTTGTATAAATAAAAAATATCAAAAACCAAAAATGTATGCCCCCTGGAGGGTTTAATTATGATGACAAATACAAATTAATTATAAGTCTTCTATAAGAGTATTTTTTTGACAGTTCGAGAATATTTTTCGAGTATTTTGGGCCACAATATGTAGGTTTTGTAGCTGGTCTTCTGATTTTGTAAGCTCGAGAAATTCTTGAGCAAGTTGTACCCCACGCTCCGCAACATCATTTACAACAAAAATATCTTTATAATAATTTTTTACTCTCTGGTATTCTTCATCTTTTTTCCAATCCTCAGGATCATATTTTAAAAAATTGCTTGTCAAACTAAACTTATGAAATAGGTTTGTTGTTCGACAAGATGCAAAACAACCTAAATCTTTTTTTGTGAATTAAATTATTATTTTAAATTATTTTAATTTATATTAGCTGTGTTTTTTACCAAGCGAGCTGCAAAAAGATGCCCGCTTATCATACTCGCTTAAATAACACATGAAACTGTAAGTGGCTTAAAAGTTTAGCGAGCAAACGAAAAAAAGTGCTTCCAAGTCATGTTTCAATTATTGTGTACTTTTTCTATGAAGGTGGCAACTGTGACGAATTGTCAGTTACTAATGATATATGAAGTCGAATCTATTTCGAACCCAATACTTTGAACGAAATTTTCAAATTGTATTTTTCACCGACATTTCTATAAAAGACACTATTTAGTAAAAGGATAAAAGCTAAGGATAAAAAAACTTTATCAAATAAACTCATAACTGAAAAAATTGGTTTTTCAAGCTTTAAGTTTCGAAAACTTTTTTGGTATCGGGTATTTTTGAGAACCGAGTTTTAAATATTTGAGAGATCAAAAATTATACAACAATAGCTGTCAATGCAATTAAAAGCTTCAAACAATCGTTAACAAAAAACAAAAAATCTGCAAATAAAATGGAAAATCAAGAGAAAAGGTAAATACAATTTAAATTATTGGTTTAAAATTGTAATATTTTGAGTTATATTTAAAATTACGACTAACTAATGCTTTTTTAATAGTAGGCGCAAGAGATGGACAAGGGAAGAAACTTTGGGGTTGCTGCAATGTTTCCTTGCTCGGAAGGATGAGTTTGAGCACAGCAGAAGGAAACGATATGCCTATTCCAATGTGTTGGAAGATATGATTGGAAAAGGCATAGCTGTAAGTTTCATATTTGTTCCTTCTTGTTAGTAATGATTTACATTTCCAAATTTATAGGACTCAAGCACGACGACTCTTTGCCTGGAGAGCAAAATGCGCACTCTTTTGAATGCGTATAAAGCATCAAAAGACAATAACAATCGTACTGGTGCGAGTCCCAGCAATGCTCCATTTATGAAGGAAATGGACGACATTTTTGGAGATAAGCCTATTATTGCAAATAAGCATACGCTGCATGCTGGGTATAAACCTATCGAAGTTTTAGGAGAAACGCAAAGCCCAGATGTGGAAGACATGTCAAACCTTCCGACTCCGGTAGCAGCAACAGAAACTCCAGCTAAGCGTAAGAGGTGTTCAATGCGTGAAATTTATCTACAAAAAAAACTAGCACTGAAAAAAGAATCTTATAAAGCTAGAGAAGCTCAACGTTTGGAATCACTGAAAAAAATGCAAGACTTACTTAAAGCAAAGTGGCAAAAAGAAGCTGATACAGAAAAAAGAAAAGTAGAGCTTTTGGAATTAATTTTAAATCGGCAATCCACTTCATATGTGTAATGACAAGTTAAATCAATACATAGCTTTAATACTATATGTTGTACTGCAGTGGACTGTCAATTCAAAATTTTTTCTAGATGTATCTTTTTTCAGCTTTCCATTTTTTCAGTGATTTCAACGGTGAGCTTCTAATTTATAAGGGTGCCTTTAATTTTATTGTATCCTTTAAGTACTTTTCGCATAGTGAGCACTTTATGTCTCAGCTGAGTTTCTCTGTCTTTGCTATTGGAGCCGAAGACGATATGCATTTGAATTCAAGATTTTGGTAAATGTGACTTCTTCAAGAATAACATAGGGTTTTATGTAGCATGCAGTGTATGTTGCGATGAGAAGCCTATCGTCAATAATGTTGTCAATTGACACATGAATGTTGTATTACAAGGATTCGCACCCGTTCGATTATTTTTGTATTTTGATGCTTTATATTTTAGTGCTCTCAACAAGTTCTGCTTGCTGAATTTATGAACTTGACGACAAGTTTAAATCGTCATCAAATTTTAATTTGGTTTAATTGTCTTGTTATCGTTTTAAAAACAAACGTTTTATTGAATTGTTTAGTTTTAAATTGTTTTAAACACGAATGTTTTTTTGAATGGTTTAGGTTTTTAATATTACTGTGAATTTTATTTCAACTCTTAATTACCTGCATTAATAACTGTAATAAAAAGTTTAAGTTTAAGGTTAAGTTTAATATTAAAATATTATATTATTATAAAATATTATATAAAATATTATATTATAAAATATTAAAATTAAGATTGAGATTTAGATTACGATAAAAATTCAATAGTGAAATGAAAATGAAATGAAATGAAATGAAAATGAAATAAAAATGAAATGAAAATGAAATGAAAATGAAATGAAAATGAAATGAAAATGAAATGAAAATGGAATGAAAATGAAATGAAAATGAAATGAAAATGAAATGAAAATGAAATGAAAATGAAATGAAAATGAAATGAAAATGAAATGAAAATGAAATGAAAATGAAATGAAAATGAAATGAAAATGAAATGAAAATGAAATGAAAATGAAATGAAAATGGAATGAAAATGAAATGAAAATGAAATGAAAATGAAATGAAAATGAAATGAAAATGAAATGAAAATGAAATGAAAATGAAATTAAAATGAAATTAAAATGGAATGAAAATGAAATGAAAATGAAATGAAAATGAAATGAAAATGAAATGAAAATGAAATGAAAATGAAATGAAAATGAAATGAAAATGAAATGAAAATGAAATGAAAATGAAAAGAAAATGAAATGAAAATGAAATGAAAATGAAATGAAAATGAAATGAAAATGAAATGAAAATGAAATGAAAATGAAATGAAAATGAAATGAAAATGAAATGAAAATGAAATGAAAATGAAATGAAAATGAAATGAAAATGAAATGAAAATGAAATGAAAATGAAATGAAAATGAAATGAAAATGAAATGAAAATGAAATGAAAATGAAATGAAAATGAAATGAAAATGAAATGAAAATGAAATGAAATGAAAATGAAATGAAAATGAAATGAAAATGAAATGAAAATGAAATGAAAATGAAATGAAAATGAAATGAAAATGAAATGAAAATGAAATGAAAATAAAATGAAAATGAAATGAAAATGAAATGAAAATGAAATGAAAATGAAATGAAAATGAAATGAAAATGAAATGAAAATGAAATGAAAATGAAATGAAAATGAAATGAAAATGAAATGAAAATGAAATGAAAATGAAATGAAATGAAAATGAAATGAAAATGAAATGAAAATGAAATGAAAATGAAATGAAAATGAAATGAAAATGAAATGAAAATGAAATGAAAATAAAATGAAAATGAAATGAAAATGAAATGAAAATGAAATGAAAATGAAATGAAAATGAAATGAAAATGAAATGGAAATGAAAATGAAATGAAAATGAAATGAAAATGAAATGAAAATGAAATGAAAATGAAATGAAAATGAAATGAAAATGAAATGAAAATGAAATGAAAATGAAATGAAAATGAAATGAAAATGAAATGAAAATGAAATGAAAATGAAATGAAAATGAAATGAAAATGAAATGAAAATGAAATGAAAATGAAATGAAAATGAAATGAAAATGAAATGAAAATGAAATGAAAATGAAATGAAAATGAAAATGAAAATGAAATGAAAATGAAATGAAAATGATATGAAAATGAAATGAAAATGAAATGAAATGAAAATGATATGAAAATGAAATGAAAATGAAATGAAAATAAAATGAAAATGAAATGAAAATGAAATGAAAATGAAATGAAAATGAAATGAAAATGAAATGAAAATGAAATGAAAATGAAATGAAAATGAAATGAAAATTTAAATAATATTTTGGTCTTGTAGATAATTAAAAAGTTCGGGGGACCTGTTAATGCTTCTTTCTGATGTATGCAGAGTGAAATCGTCGAGGATGATATCATCAACTGGTACTTCCGGTATATTAAAGTTGCATATATCGTCTTTAATAATACATATATTGTGCAGTACACATGCACTCACAATAAGATTTGTTAAAGCGCTCAAACTTGTTTCTTCAGTGAATTTCAATAATCTCCTTAATCTTGTTTTCAGCAATCCAAACGTATTTTCAACAATTATGCGAGTTGAAGAATGGATTTTATTGAATTCTCTTTGGGTATCCGTCAGATGTCCGTTATCTTTAAACGGTGGAACTAACCAGCTTGTTGCAGGGTAGGCAGAATCACCAAGGATAAATGTAGAATTTGAGAAAAAGGCTTCATAATTGTTTGCTATTTTTGGTATAATTCCGACCGTCTAAGAACTCTGTAGTCATGGAGGGATCCTGGTTCTCCGCAAGAAATGCTAATAAATTTCTTATCAGCATCGACAACAGCTTGCAAAACTAAACTATAATTTTGCTTCCTATCGAAATATCCTTCCTTGCCAACTGTTGGTGCTTTAATACTTATATGGGTGCAATCTATTGCTCCAATAATCCCTGGAATTTGTTTTTTCGCTGCAAATTTTCTTTGGTTCTCTTCAGCAATTGAACCTTGTGGCCATTTAATAAACTCATGGCTAATAGATACAAGCCATGCAGTAACACGGCGGACAGCATCCCATGCTGATGATTTCGTCACGCCGAATAAATTTCCAAGCTGCCTGTACGTAATTGAATTGCTTATATACCAAACATACATATAAACCGTCTTTTTTGATCCAATTTTTGACATAATTTCTTTTAACGTTTCGTATTGTGAGTACCGATCTAGAAAGAAAGAAGAACTACCTACTAGTTTTATAAGGCTTTCAATTCGTATTTTCCTATTCATATGTAATCCCTTAAAGATATTGAAAAAAATCCCTTTAAAGAAATTTAAATTTAAAAAACTTACGAATTAAGTAATAAGCAGTGCTTCGCTGTAGCCGCATATGCGATTTGAAATCGTCGTCGCTGTACGCATCAATGATTTGCAGGAAATCATTGCATTTCGGATGTTCTTCTGGCTCCAAATCAGATCCATCCGAGTCCGAGCTTGAAGCTGAAGAGTTCGCAAATGTTGCGTTTATGATATCTTCGGCTTCTTGCAGCTCTTTTTGTTGACGCTTCGCAAATGTTGCGTTTATGATATCTTCGGCTTCTTGCAGCTCTTTTTGTTGACGCAAACCAATGTCGCTGTCCATTAAACAATATGCAACCTAAAGGATACAGAAATGTATTTTTACATCTATACATATTTTAAGATATTTACCATTGCAATGTCTGCGTTTTCCATTGCGAAGAATTTAATTTAAAAATTATGATTTGTTTTGTTTATATTTTTGACACATCAGACAATACTTCCAAGTTTTAAAAAAGATCTTAAGCGACTTAGCAGTCGTTTTTTGACTACTCGCTTGGTAAAAACACAGCTATTGCTGAATTATTTTAAAGATCTTTGTGTTGTAACTGATGTTGCGGAGCGTGGAGTACAACTTGCTCAAGAATTTCTCGAGCTTACAAAATCAGAAGTTGCGCGCTCGTCGCAGGGTAAAATACTAGTTTTTTTAATTTATTGTTAATTTTTGTAAATACAATATGTGAATTTAGTGAAATGTAATAATACTTTTAGCATAATAAAAATGTTTTTATTTATTGTTGATTTTAATACCTAAATTGCAGTAATTTCATGAAAAAGTGGGAAAAGGCTGCGGGAGAAATTTCGATGCAGCAGGGGCGGTTGCCACGCCACCATAAAAAAACTATGTAGATATCATATTTCTTATCTATGTGTTCCAAAACATGCAAACATTTATAAAAAGCCGAGAAAATATTTTTTTTTAATTTGTGCAAATATGGTCTAATATGGACATTTTTTCGAAACTTTCGGGCCCGATTGGCACGGGTAAACATTGTCGTAAAAAAATTGTTTTTGGTTCGTTCTTAGAATATAAAAACGCATAAAAAAAACTTTTCAGCCCCTTGACATTTCCAAAAATCGCAAAATAAGCGACACTCTATTGTGTATCAAGAATTTTACGATTATTTCCTAGCGCAATTGAAACAAATGCTAAATCTATGTTGCAAACAAATATATCCTTCGCATTTTTCACACCGTTTGTTTGTTATTTGAAATAAATATTTGTTTTTGTCAAATATTTTAAAAGAAATACATATTCTTTAGCTCATGTTATTGAAAATATCTCCAGGATGAATGTAGCAGATATTTAAAATAGTCTTTTGAAATAATTATATGAAAAATTAAAAAAAAAATTAAAATTTGTTTTCTTTTTCAAGACCGTATAAATTTTTTAATGACGCTTTTTGTGTCTGATTCATCCTGGAGAAACTTTCGATATTTACATAAATTTTAATTTTTTTTTATTTTTTCAACCAGCAGATTGCACGCAGTGCAAAAAAGGTCTTTTACACCAATTGTGGTAACCAGCGCCATCTTTGTTTTTTAACTTATTTAAAAAACCAATTTCATAAAATTTATGTATATTTTAATAAACCTGGAAATTTCAAACCTTTAAGTTAATTTTTTCTGTTTGAAACCATCACCTCAATATCACTCCATTTCACTCACTTTTTTATGTACCACCGGCCTTTAAATGGTCCATGCAATCCACAGAAGTCTTAGGATTTAAATTTTCTTTGCGGCAACAAAAACATATCCATTGCTTTGGTAAAGCTGCATTTGATGGAAACGCGAAAAAACTAATTGAGCTCGTTTTTAAGTCGTTGTTGCAATTTTTAACTGCACATCTCACTTTAATTTAATGCTTTTAAAATTTTTATCGCCAAAAATGCACAAATATCAAAGCAAAACAAACTTTGTACTCTGTGTTGACGTCACAGAAACAGCTGATTGTATGAGCAAAAACTAACGGACCTGCGCAGTATATAATAAAGGGTTGCGTAGGTGCACTTCAAACTGATTTCAAGACATCTGTTTATAACACACCACAATCATTGTCTTGCTCTCCTCAAACAAATCAAGTGTGTGGTGTCAGCGAAGACGAACAAAACAAGTGAGCGCAAATGAAAAAGAGATCCAAGACATTGTTGTTCTAAGACATTGTTGTAAGAGAGCACACTGCAGTCAATGCAATGAAACCATGTGCACTGACAATAAGTGGCAATAGGTGATTGGATCATCTACTAGCTTGAGAGAGATTTTTTTTCGTTATCTGACACACTTATTCAAATATTTTTTTTTTTTTTTCTTAAGTAACTTAGTCGGATTCCATCTAATTTTATATAACACAAAGGCTTCATTAATAGTTCAAAGGTATCATGTTATCATAATCTTAATTTGAAATTATTTATTTAACTAGCTTTTTCCCGGCGCGCGTTGCTGCACCCTGCAACTATGTAGGAACATAATAGGTGTATTCAAAACTTTTCTTAAACTCATAGTTTGACACCACTGTCATTTTCCACTGACCGTTACAGTTTAGCAGAAGATCACCAAATAGTAACTCCATTTTGAGTTTGTATATAAATACTACTACTTTTACTTTCAAAGCTATTCGATGATACAAATTTTAATTGTTATCACCCCCTTATATAATGCCCATCCCAGTTTTTTAGTAGATGGACATTACCCAGTTTTAGTACAGTTTCCGACAGGGAGCATACAAACTAAACTACCAAAATGTAGCCAAATCGACGAAAACCGTAGGAAATATAGCATTTTTATTGCTTTTTGGGTGGTAAAAGGGGGTATGACAGAAATTGAAACCGTCCTTGAAAAAAATGTACTGCCGAAATTTCAGATCAGCTCAGTAATTTTGAAGTTTCCAGCCATCACACAGACAGCGGTTTGCTTTTTGTAAATATAGATTATTGGCTTTAACTTTTGATTGGTAAGAGATACTAAGATAATTTTTCCGAAAAAATCAATTTTTTAGCTTGTATATTTTTTAAAAAATATAAAAACACAATATAGGAAAAAAAAATTTTTGTTCGAAAATTTGTGAATTTAAATTTAAATTATTTTTACAACAAAAACAAATTTTTAACCTTTTTTTGAGGAAAACTCCAAAATTTCAGACCTTTTTTTGAAAAAAATATTTAGAATATATATTATCAACTAACAGTATTTTTGCAATAAGGTTTTCATAGTACTTTGATGAAGCTTTAAGACAAAGAAACATTTAACAAAATGTATAAAAAGTCAGCGGAGATATTTGAATGGAAAGTCACAAAATTGAATTTCTGATTGTGTTTTTCTCATTTTTGAGTAGTAATATTTTTAGCTGTAGTAAAATTTTTCATAGTTTTCAAAATATGTTCATGTTTTTGATATCAAAATAACGGACATTTTTTTTAAATTTAAGAAATATTTTATACTTTGTAAATATATGCATATGTAACCTAAGAAAACAACTAAAAACATACGATTTTGTAAAAACTTTGTACTACAGCACCATCTGGTGTCCAAGGTGGTTCAAATCAGATACTGCCAAAAAATTCATCGTAGCTGAAAACTACTTAATATCAATATTCATTCTATTCGCATGAGCGGTTTGGGAGTTTTAGGTGGTTTCGCAAAAAATTTGTACTTAAGCGCCCTCTGGTGTTCAAGATAGGTCAAAAAAGAAAGCAGCAAGACACTCAACGTAAATGAAAACCACTGTATACAACTTTTCATTCTAATCGCATAAGCGGTTTGGGAGTTTTTAGGCAGTTTTGTAAAAAATTTGTACTACAGCGTCCTCTGGTGTTCAAGGTCGATCAAAATTGAAAGCCCACAAACACGCACCGTACCAAAAAACTTCTATACACAAATTTTCATGCTAATCCGATGAGTTATCATGCTAATCCGATAAATTTTCTGTCATGCAAATTTTCTCCTCCAGTTCATATAGAAAAAAAAAATAAATAAAATAATGGCTGCATTAAAATGGATTTAAACTAAACTAAAGTTAGCTAATTTGTTATTTAAATTATCAATTATATTATTAAAAATTTGTTTCATCGCACTTTACACGACCTAACTAATTGAAATTATCAAAATGATCCAAATGATCTATTGCCATCTATTACTTTCTATTATCCTCTCCCTCATTATGAAGAAATTGCATTGCTTGTGGTGTTGCCGAACAAAAGCAAGTCGTGCATTGATTGCCGAGAGAAGAGAGTGGGTATTGCTTGTTGTTGCCGATTTGTATTTGGTGTTGAGCAAAAACAACTCTTAATAGCTGAATTACAATACTGCGTTAGGTCGGTCGGCCTTTGACCGTACTTTGGTCTCCGTTGTAAAAACTTTACGATATAAGCTGTCAAAACGGACGACCTCAAACTATGCAAAACTAAATGTTGCGTTGACAGATCGTGCGTCTATCATTTTGGTGATGCCAATAAAAGCAGCTATACTAAAATTCCCACAAAACGTCCCTTTTTCCGAAATCATGCAATTATAATTTTAATCAATAAAAAAATTAAAAGATATTGTCATAAAATCTTTAAGAACCATAAAACCTACTTTAGAAAGCTAAGATATTTTTATTAAGTGTAATATAATCTGCGAAATAATGAAAAATGTCACATATTAACGTGAAAATTTCGGCTAGAATCTTCAAAATAAATGAACACTTTCCAATATAATGATAAAATGTGAAATTAAATTAAGATTTAAAATGGAATTTCTGGAAACACATTTCAGTTTTTATGGCAAAAAATTTTTCTTTGATTGATCGATATTTTTATATATATATATATATGTATATATATATGTATATTGTTTTTTTTTTATAAAATGTGATTACTTGATGTCATTATTTTTCTTGTTTTTGTCAAAATTACTGCTATTTATTATTATTATTACTGTTAATTTTTGCCGAGATCTTTGCAAATTTTGAGAGCAAAATGTAGGAAATTTCGTCAACGAAAGCAGGTTGGAAATACGTATGGAAATATTCATGTAAATTTGTGTATGGAAGTTTTTTGGTGCGGTGCGTGTTTTGGGGCAATTTCAATCAATTTTTATCCACCTTGAACACCAGAGGGCGCTTAAGTACAAATTTAAAGAAAATCGGTATATAGTGGTTTTCATGTACGCTGAGTGTTTTGCTGCTATCTTTTTTGACCTGTATTGAACACCAGAGGGCGCGGTAGTGCAATTATTTATGCGATTAGAATGAAAATTGGTATATTGTGATTTTTAGGTACGGTGAGTATTTTGTCGCTTTCTTCTTTAATCCAACTTAGACACCAGTTAACGCTGTAGTACAAATTTACAAGTACCATAGGCGTAGAAGGATATCACCAAGTGGAACTCCATTGTGAGTTTTAATGTAATGCGACTTTAATTTCCATAGCTATTCGATATCAAAACTTTGGCATGTATGGGCGGGGTGTGGCTCCTTGAACAATGCCTGTCAAAATTTTTTTAAAGAAATACATCACCAAATAGTAATTCTATTCTAAAATTCAACGTTTTGTGACTTACTTTCATAGGCTATTCGATTCCAAAAATTGTAATTGTATGGGCGGAGCCACACCCCCTTGTACAATGCCCGTATCGGTTTTCTAGTAGATGGACATTACCAAGTGGCAACTCCATACCGAGTTTCATTACTATACGGCATTTAGTTCCAAAGCTATTTGATACCATAAGTTTGACTTATATGGGCGGTGCCATGCCCCCTTGTCCAATGCTCACTCAATTTTTCCAGTCAAAGTACAAGACTAAATAGTACATTCTTACCGAGTTTCATTGATGTGTGACTAATAGTTCGAAAGTTATACCCACAATTTGGGTAGCCGAAAAAGTGCCACACCCTTTTCCCAACGCCCATAAAATTTTACCAGTGGAACGGCACATGTAAATCGAGGCCGGACACCTAATTCCAATGTTATGCGACCTATAATTCCAAAGTTATTCGATATTGCAGATTCAAGCTGCCACGCCCCCTTGTACAATGCTCGCTGAATCACTTGTAATTAGTGAGTACTTGGGTACAACTTTACAAAAACAAAGTGAACGGCATTTGCCAATCTACCTTACCACAACATTCCTTTGTGTGTTATATTATTCAAACAATGATATTAAGGGTATTCGTCCTCAACCAACCTCATTAAAATATCTAATTGACCAATATATAAGTTTGCCATTTTGCATGAATACCCTTATAATATTATTTATAATATACTAAAAAATGCATAAATTTTAGTATGAAATACAATTGAATAATATTAATATCATGCTAAATTCATCAAAATCATTTTTATACTACTTAAGCAGCATGTTAATTTAAAAAATTGTATCAATTTAAAAAAAACTCGCATCAAAATATAAATTCCCACGATAATCCTATGAAAATCTGAGTTTTCCATCGGAATACAGGAATACCCACATTTTAGCATTGCTCAACGAAAATGCAACCCAGCGTTAATATGGAATGTCAAAAGCACGACCTAGCTTGAGCATGTCGCTACTCATAGCGTTGATCGTACGTCACCCCCTCAAATTCATATTTACGGGATGAGGTCGACGCAATGCATGAGGTCATATTTTGTGTTGCTTCATAAGAACCCATTGTTTCTAGTCGAGCTGTCAAAGGCCGACCGACCTAACGCAGTATTGTAATTCAGCCATAAGTGTTATGAAAGACAGTCAACTGAGAGCAATGCAATAACTCACAGTGTGTGTACGTTGAAATAGGTGCATCTACGCAGCCCTTTAGTATATAATCTTATTTTATTGAATCATGATCATGAATCATATGATAAAAAGATGATGGAATAAATCATTTAATTACGCAATGCCTTCGTGGCAAACCAAACCGTGTTGGAACTACAATCAATGCAAATACGTGCAGATTTTTAGTTATAACTCGTTATAGCACTTCAATTTTTCAAGGCGGTATTGTATGATCTTGTTGTCCGAAACTTTTTTGAAAAGTAGTACCTCGTAACCTAACTAATTACATACATAGGGGAGGATGCCCACTGACCGAATACGTTTTGTTTGGAGGCCATAACTTTGATTTAAAACATAATTTTTCAGAGTTCTTGGTTTCGATTGAAAGCTGAGTTCAATAGCTAACAAGAATTTTGAACGGAATTTAAAAGTTACGAAAAATACAATTTTGGCAGCCGATCTAGCAAAAGTCTCGAAAATCCACCCCCGACAAAAATCGGCCGAGCTACTGAACACCTAAAATAAACTGCTGTAAAAATTAGAAAAGGAAGTAAAAACACTAGTTTTTGAGCGAGTATAAAAGTTAAATCTTTGATGGATGCAGCTATCGCATATTCGTTTTGCTTTTCACTTTTTTTCGGCGATGGCATTCTGAAATTTTATCTTAACGTGGACGATTGAAAACACCATTTGCAATCATATAAATGACAATTTTATGCTTGCACGATGCCTGAAAATCTGTTCAGTAAGTGGGCCGACCTTTTGTTCAGTAGGTGGGCAGTGACGCCATCATGATATGATCCAAAATATTTTTTTTCCATTTCACAATATTGTTCGAGTGCTCGTCGAAGTGTGACAAATATATATTAAACTATGAATTTCACTCATAATATCCTTTTTTATCGATAAAAACACTTGAAGATTTACTAAATAGAGATAACTATTTTTGTTCAGTTTCATTTTATTCGAATATTTTATTTCTTATCGGATGTTTGGCTAAAGCAGCATGCGCGTACAACTCAATAATATATCAAAAGTGAACATTCAATGAGATTTTTCTGCGACACTATACATATTGGCGCTGTCACCTATACAGGCATCAGAACTGACAGTGGGCTCCTCCCCTACTTATAAAAATCTTTTAAAGTCAAAACATGTTTAAGCACGCATTATCGAAGATTTATCGTAATAAATGTGGGTTGTTGGTATTATTATAGGCATATCGAATAACAGGGGGTGACGAATTAGACAGAGGCCGGATTACCGCGGGTCTACAGTACTTCGCGTTAAAGGAAGACTGCATAATTCAGACCTGGACTTAGAGTCAAAACATCTCATCATATTGCCTAAGCAGCATCCAATCCAAGATTCAGTTATTGCATACTTTCATCATCGTTGCTTCCATGCTAGACCACAAGCTCTGCTAGTGACACTTAGATTACAATACTAGAAAATAGAAGGGAAAAGAACCTACATTCGTATAGTAAATAAGTACGTACGGTGTTTTCGCGTGCGGCCTAAAGGTTATCTTCCATCCAAAAGAGTGCAAGGCAGCTGCGCTTGTCTCATCGGTCGGAAGTGCACCAAAAATAAATTTTATGGATATCATTTGTTTCCATGGTCTTAATGGTTTTTTGTTAGCTTTAGTTATTTTCCCTTTTTAGATTTGTTAACATAGTAGCAACTGAGATACGGTGGGTGATAATTGAAAAAACAAGATTCGCGAAAAAAAGAAATCAGAAAAAATTTGCAAAAGAACAATGAACACATATATGAAAAATGTTTGGGATCGAACAAGAAACACAGAAGATATAACGAAAACAAGAAAAAAAACACCTAGGGATCATTTCAAAAACAAAAAAAAAAATTTTTTTTTGAAAATGTCTTTTAAATGTCTAATGATTGAGACGGGGTCAAAATGGCCACATTTTGGATCAAAAGCCACATATCTAATTCTATACAAAATTCCCACGAACCAACTAATAAATTACTTTTATTATTGCCTTGGTGGTTGCTGGCAAAAAAGTCAACATTAATTTATTGTTATTATTTCCATGAACGACCAAGACCCAATTCAAGTACGGTGACTCGAATTGCAGGCGTTCTTAAATTACCAAAATAAACAAAAACACTGCTTTGTTTTTATGTTGTCAAGTGTTTCCGACTACGACGTTGGCGACAACAAAAAAACAAAGCAATGAGCTGTTTGGGTGCATCGGCATTTGCTTGCAGGGTCAGCATAATGACGTGTATTTATCTACCCTAGTAGCTGCGCTGATAGCAGAGTGCATTGCCTGCAGCTGCGTAGCATGAATGATGTACGTGATTGCGTACCACTAAGGGGAAGTAAAACATAACAATGAAAATGCAATATGTAAATTTCTCACATATATGACGTAAATATGTAAATTGATATGATTGGTTGGCGCTTGCAATTGTTTCCGCTTATTTGAAATTATTGGAATTTCGGGAATATAGAAACGCCCTCGTAAACTAAGGATCCAACTATAAATATCACCGCCCTGCGTAGAAACAGGGACTCTCAGACTCAGATTCACTCTCAGTCTCGTAGGCAAACTTCGACTTTTACTTATAAACAATAATAACATTATTAAGGTCGCAGCCTCGCCTAAACAGCGGGCCTTAATAATATAGTAAAATAAAACTTAACTAAAAATACCAAGTCTTTTAATTCGTCCGAACGAGTCCGTCCGAAGGTTCTTCTTCTCTTAGCGAAAGCACGAGAACCTTGGACTTTAAACGCAACAAAAATAATAACATTTTTTTGAGATCACTAAGCCTTATTCAGCGTAACAAAAAGTTCAAAGCATTCTCAAACCATTCAACTTTTATTTTAAGTTTCAACTGCCTTTTTCGATACTCTTTTCACAAAATTTTTCACCAAAAACTCGAAAATTTAAGAAAACTCGGTGTTATTTAAGAGCACCATTACTCGAAAAAGTCATGTTTTATTATTGCATCTAGAACTATGAAAAAGTATGGATCCCGAAAATCTCGAAATTTTAGGACTTATAATCCCGAGACTGTTGGGATTCCCGGCATTGCAAGCTCTACTTTGTACATCCACTACAGACAAAATACACTGGCGAGCAATGAAACTGACTCACTTTATTTTTTACATTTAAATGCTATTTTCTTCCACTAATTTAGATTTGCAGCAAAGATTTCAATGTCATATAAAACCTTGTGAAATTAACATATTCGCAGTTAATTTTTTTACTAACTTCCCAGCAAACCATATCTCGATCGAAAAATTTTACGAAAGTCTAACGAGATCGTTAGGATATCTTAATATACAAATACGCGATATCGTCCCGATAGTACATTTACCAATAGCATTTCGATATCATAACATTACAAATTTCTAGATATCATTACGATATTATAATAACGATAGCATTGCGATATAGTTACGATATCTATATTAAATAAGTACTCGATATCATTACGATAGTATGAACATGATAGCACTGTGATATCGCAACAATATCTAGATTCCAAAAATGCTCGATATAATTTCGTTGGTACCGATATTTAGATGAAATAAACGTCCCTTCCCAGCAAACCATATCTCGATAGAAAAATTTTACGATAGTCTAACGAGATCGTTACGATATCTTAATATACAAATACGCGATATCGTCCCGATAATACATTTACCAATAGCATTTCGATATCATAACATTACAAATTTCTAGATATCATTACGATATTATAATAACGATAGCATTGCGATATGGTAACGATATCTCTATTAAATAAGTACTCGATATCTAGATTTCAAAAATGCTCGATATAATTTCGTTAGTGCCGATATTTAGATGAAATAAACGTCCCTAGGACTTACTTACTTACGTACGCTTATATTATTATGATGAGTTACCAAGAGAGGGGTTGTTGTGAATCTAGAATATACCTCCTGTGAAAATATATGACAAATGTCACTTAAATTTACTTTTTAACGTAGAATACGTTATACGGGGGTGTTAATCTGGAGCACAAAATTTTGAGAAAATGTTTGTCACTTTCATTATAAGTTTTTAATACTTTATGAATGCATTGAAGAAAATTCAAGTATGGCCGTAACATATTTAATATGTCTTCTTTTGATTTGTATTTAAATAATCATATTGCTACATATAATTTTTTTGATTCTATAAGTAAATCAAAATCAATCTGTCCCTATTTTTTTTATACGTTCCAATTGATACATTATTGGTACTTTTTTTAATTAAAGTTTTTTGTTGCTATTACAGGAAACTATCTCTCAAATCAATTGTTTTGACTTATCGATTATTTCTATACTTTGAATTTGCTTGTTGCGATCAGTAGTTACCATCACTATATAAATATATTTATAATTTATTTATAAATAAATAAATACAACCATAGCTTTGCGTTGTAGTGTTTATAAACATATAAACTACTTGAATTTATTTTACCTTATATTTATGTTTTGAATTTTAAAAATGTTTTTTAGAAAAACAAATTTATACTTCAAAAATTTTCATTTTTAAAATTCATTGAAAAAATTTGTTCCCATAAAAAGTGATTCAATAAAATTTATAAAATAATTTATATAAAATAAATAAAAGTTATCAGTGCTAATTGTGGTTTTGCTATGAAGTAAGTGCTTTGCTTTATATTTAAAATTTTCAAAGTGTTGAAAACTCGGCAAGGGAACTTGTGAAATAATAATTGCGTGATTGTGGAATTAGATTTAATTGAAAAAACAAAATTCTTATAGTGCAAAAAAGGCACTATAACAACAGGTAAAATAATTTTTTAACATTTTTAGTTATTGACATTTTTGTAAACTAATTTTTTACAGCTGACTCTCCGGATCGATTTGATTACCTTTCTGAGAATTTCACAAAAATTAATGAAAAAATTTACAAGGCAATAAAACTTCTTGGCAGGCTCACTGAAGAAGTTCTTCAGTTGAAAAAAGATGTTAGGAAAATGCCAACTACCACACAAGTAAAACAAAGAAATATTATTCCGGAATCAGCATTTCTTGATTTTAACGATTTTATTAAATTTGAAGATCAGCTTAAAGATATTGAAAATGTTCAATGTCTTGTAAGTTTAAGTTTGCTATTTACTACTCGAAATTTTTTAACTTTTGTTTTGTAGGTTCAAAACTTTGCATTAATAAATGCAAAATTCAACAGAGAGTTTGTTAGCAAATGCTGGAGATGCATATTAACGGATGACGCTGCGAAACATTTTTGTTGGAAAGGAACGACAGCTAAAATGTCAGTTCGAAAACTTGCAACAACACTAGCAATAGAAAGTATGCCTTTAATTTTTTTAAAATTTTTTAACTTTTTAATTTCTACTAATTTTTTACAGGTGCCTTTAGAAACAAGTACCCGAACGATTCAGCTACCGTTTTTGAAGAAAAAACAAAGAAATTTTTTCTTTATGCGAGCGACAGGCAAACGAAGATTAACAAATATCGCTTAAATGCTAAATCAAAGGCTTAGGGTACAAGCGTAGTGCAAGCGTTTGAGCGTTTCGTTGCTGTGCTGTGCTGAAAAACACATTAGAGCAATAAAGTACGCAAGTCATGCATCTCTTTTACCCGAATGTGTTTTTCAGGACAGCACAGCAGCGAAACGCTCATATGCTTTCACTATTGTGATTGTCGATTGCAAGTAGAATAGAATACAATCGATTGAGTCGATTAAATTTAATTTTGGTATTGTGTAACTCGATCGTCAAAAATGTAAACTCTTGTGCTTACTGAATTTTAAGCAGATGTGGCTTCTGCATTAGCAGAACCAATCGCGCAAGTTGCTTTTTTTTTGCTTACAATATTTGAACTTTAAAAAAAAAATCTTTGAACTTAAATGTATTTCATCTGTTTCTGTGTATAGTTTGTACTTAATTTTCATTAAATTATTATTATTTAATTATTATTAATTAATTTTTATTAATATTCTTTTTATTACAATAAAAATTAACGAAAATACAAATTTTCATTTTCTTGTTATTTTTCTTAATACTAATCGAAAACTTAATGACAATACATAATTATTTTCAAAAAATATAGCATCGAAACGATATTATTTGCAAAATTATTTGCAATATCGTTTCGATATCGCAATTAATATGTTCTCGATATCGTTTACGATATGTCAATTTTTATCGAAAACAGCACTTTCTCAACATCATAAAGATATCGTCTCGTGTATCGTTTTCGATAGAAATTATCACCTTTGCGATATCACCTCGATATTGGAACGATATCGTTTGGTTTGCTGGGTTGACCATGACTAATTGTTAAATATTAACTAAAACATTAAGATACCATTTTTTTTAAATTTTCTACTCAAGAAATTTTGCGAAAAAGATGCAAAATATCTACGCAGGTTTTGTAAAAATTGCAATTATATAAAATTTTAATGTTCGCAAATCGAAAATGGATGCAACAGAAACTGAAGCAGCTCAAATTGTGGCATTATTGCATCAAGGCTTTAGTCAGCGCTATGTTTCCCGCGAATTGCGCCATAGTCAATCTACGGTATCTAGAGTCTACCGAAGATGCCAGGAGACCGATTCCTTTAGTCGTAGACTAAGATCAAGTGGACAACGCGCTACTTCTGCAAGAGATGACCAATTTATCGTCACATCGAGTTTAAGAAATCGTCATGCAACCGGCGTAAGCCTCCAGAAAGAGCTGTTGCAAGTGCATGGAGTAGCTGTTAGTGAGTGGACTATAAGAAGAAGGCTTAAGGAAGCTTCCCTCATCCCAAGAAGACAGGCAACAGGCCCAGAACTGACTGCAGCGCACCGACAAGCCCGTCTTACATTTGCTCAACAGCATGCAGATTGGAGTTTAGAACAATGGAGCTCAGTTCTCTTCTCAGATGATTCCAGAATGTGCGTACATGGCAGCGATAGAAGAAAACGCGTCTATAAGAGGCCAGATGAGCTTATGCACAATGTTGTATTACAAAAACACTGGCTTACGGAGGAGAATCTTGTATGATGTGGGCTGGAATATCATATAACGAAAAATAGATATGGTTTTTATACATGGTGGAGGCAGACGAAGTGGTTTAACGGCTGAACGCTATATCCGGGAAATCCTGCAAGAGTATGTTGTGCCTTACCGAGCAATTTTAGGGGACTCCTTTATTTTCATGCAGGATAATGCTCGCCTCACGTGGCAAGATCGGTGTGTCGCTTTATTGCTGAAGCCGCCATTGAGTTAATGGACTGGCCCGCCCGAAGCCCGGACCTGAACCTAATTGAACATATGTGAAACGAGGCCAAAAGAAGAGTACGGGCCAGAAATGTGGCTCCATCGACCGTTGATGGCTTGAAGTCAGCGCTTCTAGAGAAATGGCAAAGAATCCCACAGGAAACTGTCAGAAAATTAATCCGTTCAATGAAAAACCAGTGCGAAGCTGTTATCAGAGACCGAGGTGGTAATGCGGGTCATTAATTGTTGCTTAAGTTTTCCCTTGTACCTGTTAATTGCTCCATCTTACTTTGTTGATGTAATTTTTACTTGATTAATTTCTATATTTTTATTTGTTTTGCTTGATATAAAATTGACCACTGATCATAGAATAAAAAAAATTGTATCTTCAAACACAAAATTTCCTGGTATTTTAAGTGGTGTACTAAGATTTTTTTATAGGAAAGGAAAACAAAGAAAACAGCATTTAAATTACAAAATTTAAGTGAGTCAGCTTCATTGCTCGCCAGTCTATGACCCATTTTCTCAAAATTAACTAAAAAAACAAAATAATTTTACTAGAGTAAATACCTCCAAAAGTAATTTAGGAATTATGGGCAATTTACAATATATTTTTACTTTGAACCCCTCTCTTGGCCATGGAGAGCTGCCTTTTTCAACACCATCATAGAGGGTGAGTTCTTAAATGCATTTTTACAAAGCATCAGTGTGTTTTTCCTTTAACTGTGGCTTACCAGATTCACCAAAACTGCGCAACTAGATTATTTTTAAGCACGCTTTGGTTGCGCAGTTTTGGTGAATCTGGTAAGCAGCAATTCAAGGAAAAACACACTGATTCTTTGTAAAAATGCATTTAGGAACTCACCCAAACTATGCAAAAATTGCTACATATAGTACCAAGCAACTTTTTGAAATTCAAGTGGTTTTATTTACTCAATTTTACACGAAAAATCCATTTATAAAATGCTCATTTTAAACAGCATATTAGTGACTAAAAGTAAACCATTACAAGTACCAATCATATTACCACCAAACATATTGTGTGGCGGCCGTGGCCGAGGCCACTTCGAGACCAGGTTCGAACCCGAGCCGAGAAAGATAGCTTTTTCAATTGAAATTAATTTTTCTGATCGGTCGGCACCTCTCTGCAAACAATAGCAAACCTCAGAGATTACCTAATGCCATGCAAAGCTTCTTGAGAGCATGCACATTATCCTTTCGGAGTCGGCATAAAACTAATAGGTCCAGTTCTTGATCATTCATATACAAGAACATTTAATAACACGCAGAACACAATTTGATAATAAGAAGCTCGGTCAAAGTCCTTTTAAAGGCTGAATTGGCCATTTAATTTTTTTTTTTTTAAGTGATAACTTCTTTAGGTGCGTTTTGCGTTTTCTAATCAGTGATTTTTTCGATCCAATCTTTTGCCACTGCTTTTGTTTTTGTATTTTTGAACACGTGCAAAACGTTTGCATTTTGTTGTTGCTTTATTTCAATATTTTTATCATGCGTGTGTAGATTTGTGGTTTTTATAGTGTCCAGTAAAAAAGTGGGTCATCCTATGAGCGATCCGGGAGTGCTCCCTGAAGAGCAGTGGATTGCTCCCTATTGATCCAAGCTAAATGGATTTTGTGCATTCTTTTAAAATTGCATGTGTTAGGAAGGCGAGCTCTCCCTATAACATCCCATGCGAGCGAATAAGGAGCGATCAATGTATGATCCATTGCGATGTGCAATGGAGGGCTCCCTTAAACATCCCAGATGAGCAGATAAGGAGCGATCAATGTGTAATACTTTGTCATATCTAATGGAGCACTCCATTACTGAAGCATGGCGATATGTAATGGAGTACTCGTTCATCGCGGAATTCGGTATACGATGTTTGATCGCCCAAACCGCTAAATTGTCCGATAAACTTTTTATTTTCTTTTCTAATACGTCACTATATCCGTTCACTATGTCCACCACGTCACACTTTCACTTATCTCTTCTGTAATACCATATAATACCCCAAATTGTAGACGGGATACTTGGAAAGGGATTTTTTTAACCGTCTCACTGGAAGAATTTTGAAAACAAATTGTTGCACATCGCTTTTTATGCACATTTATATATTTCCTTTGTTTTTTTTATTTCTCTTTTAAGTTTTTTTAAGTAGTTTGTACACAATTGACCGAGAACCGGACCTACATGTTTAACGCCGACTCCGAACGGCGATGAACATAATGTTCTTGTTCTCAAAAAGCTTTACATGGCAGAGAGGTGGCGGCCGTACAGAAAAATTATTTTAATTCAAATAATTTTTTGTCGCTGCTGGGGTTCGAACCCGGGTCTCCAGGTTCGTTGACATAGTAGCCACGCACTTTAACCATCTACGCCACGGACGCCACGCTAATTTTTTTTTTTAGCTTTTTTAATTTTCTTTTAGCTTTTTTTAATTTTTTTTTTTTAGCTGTTTTAATATTTTTTTTTTAGCTTTTTTCATTTTTTTTTAGCTTTCTTAATTTGTTTTTTTTAGCTTTTTAATTTTTTTTTAGTTTTTTAATTTTTTTTTAGTTTTTTAATGTTTTTTTATTTTTTTTCTTAATGTTTTTTAGTTTTTTTTATTTTTTTTTTTTTTTCTAAACAAAATTTTTAATACACTGCTATTATTTTGATCCAAATGGTTCAGTAAAGGAGCTGTTGAAATATTTTTTAGTGAGAGCATTTTTCTTAAATGCACGTCTCCCTCTTAGTTTTCTTATTTTCGCATTTATTGCTCGCCTATTGCTCTAATAAAGCAGTGAGGGAGCTCTAGCGCAAAGTGCTCTCTTTTTGCTCCCATAAAACAACAAAGAGCGCTCCATTGTTGCTCTTCATGAGAGCGATCCTATATTTTTACTGGGTGTGTACGTACTAAAGCCCTGTGTGAGTGCACTCATTCTTTTCTACACACAGTGTGATTTACTGCAGTGTTCACAGTTTGCTCTCATTCATAAAAGTGAGAGATTTATACTTGATCAACACTGAAGCAAAAATGACAACAACAGTCAATACTCACATTCATCTCTCGGCAATCAATGCCATAACAAACAAGACGAAAAGCACTGAATGCAATAAAGCATTCAGTTAAGATTGTGCTGCGAGTAGAAGGCTTAATTTTATTACTGAGATGGATATGGATGGATGATGTAAGTAATCTTATTACAATATGACACAAAAAAATACTTTTGGCAAAATAACAGCATGCCACTGTATAGGTTCGATACTATGATCAGTGGTTAGTATAACCCTAGCGCGGTTTCGCGAGTTTGGCGCCCGTGTCACACTACTTAAAAAGCTCAAGAGATAATTTTTTAAGAGAAAAATATTCATTTTTTGGGCCTTTTTCGCAATTTTTCGACGATAACTTCTAAATTAAGCAACTTTTTAACCAAATATCTTCCACAAAGTTGTAGCCGAAAAAAAAAATAAACAACTCTTGTGAACATATTGATATAATCTAAACAGGTCAACAGTATTTAAAAAGTTCAAAAACACCATGTTTTTTATTTAATATATACTTAAGTGATAAATGATGATAATGCAATTGATATGGAGCTATAAAATTAAGAAGTTACTTTTTAGTAAACGGAAAACCCAAGTGAATCAATAATCTCGCTTATTTGATGCAAAATCTAAAAAATTTAATTCAATACAATAAAATTATCGCGACTATTTTTGGCAAAGGAATGAAACCATAAGAAAGGTTATATGCAAAATCTTTTATATAATCTTTTTATTAAAGTCGGGCTTGTGTACTTGTACATATGATGATACAATAAGAAGGTACAATACATGTCCAATATAACGAATGGTTTCTTTCCCAGCCTTTTCGTTAAATCGAAAAATTCGTTATATCGAATGAATATTTTAAACAAAGAAATATAGTTTTTTAGTGGTTCAGTTTTTATTTAGATATTAATGAAGTATTTCGTGTTTTTTTTTAATTAATTTTTGAAAAAACTTAATAAACTATTTGCTGCTTGATGCTTTCCATTGATTTCTTGTGTGCTTACTCTTGAAGCTCTTGTAAAATATAAATTTTAGTGCAGTTTACATTATTTTCTGAAGCCCATTGTATAGACGCCCTTACTCAAGTGTTCCATAGCATTTGCGTAGGATATATTTTGGGTGTCATTTCAGCCACAGATACTCCTTAGTTTAAAACTCTTTCGCTTACTTGCCATTACTAAATATTTTTTTATATAGAACTTTAAACACGCGTGAAAAATGTCAACTGACCTTAGCACGTGCCACTCATTCCTTTTTTGCAGCCCAATAAACGTTAATGTTGATTCATAGGAATTTATAACAGTACCGAGAACAAAAAACAAAGAGAATCTGTGTATGCAGAATGGTGGGAGATGAGATTACAGCAACAGCTGATCAATAAAAATAGTTTCAACTCGTATTGATATCATTCGTTAAATCGAATGACAACAAAAACTTTCAAAAGAATAGTCAATGGAGAGATTTTGCGGTTCGTTATATTGGACATTTGTTAAATCGGGTATTCGTTATATTGGACGTGTACTGTATGGTAAAAAATTCACCTCGCCTGTATTTGTTGTATTGTTGATTTATATGAGACGATAACTTAAAAAGTTAATTAGATGCGAGTTTAAAACCGACAATGGAAGAAACCGTGCCTTAAAAGTTTACTTAAAACATGGTGAACAGATGAGGTGAATTTCTTTACCGTACCTTCTTATTGTATCAAGTATGTTTTGTTTATATGTTTGTTTATTGGATTGTTAGCTATAACTTTGCCAAAGACAATAAACCGATATATCTATTTCTGCCGGAGTTATTGAAGAAAAACTGATAGTACCTTTTTTTGGCAAAACACTAAAACCCACAATATAAAATGGGCCATAAAAATGAAACGAGCGCCAAACTCGCGAAACCGCGCTAGGGTTATACTCACCACTGATGATAGTATCGAACCTGTATAGTGGCATGCTGTTATTTTGTTCTCTGTCGCACAGTGTTATTAATTAAATTAAATAAATTGAACATCTATACTATTATATAAAATGAAAGTGAAAATTTTTTGTGTCCGCAAAACTCCAGAAGTACTGGTCCGATTTTTTTGAAATAAGTTTTAAAATATCACATTTGTGCTACAAACGGTTCATTGGTTATTTTCTTTACGAAATTTCAATAATAAGTATCTTTAATTAAAGTGTTAAGTTTTTAAAAAAATCATCCACAATGCCATGCATTGCTTGATCGTTAGCTTTTCATGCGTTTGTGCTGCGAGAGCCTCAATAAACTGCATGTTGCTCTCTACTATACTCTTTTTGTTCTCAGCAAGCACAAAACAACAAAACAAACAAACAAATACATATACATACATACTTTGCTGCGCTTAAAGCTAATTGGATCGAAGTACATTCTAATATGTTCAAAGTAGTTTTGATGTGGAGAATTAATCTAACACAGTTTTGTTATAAGGGGATTCACTGACCACCTTTAGCATGTTGAGGATTTTTTTTATGAGAATGAGATTCAATCCGACTTGATGTATGTATGTATGTATGTATGTTTGTATGACGTATGTTTACTTGTTTTGCTGCATGCAACTTTTCTACACATGTTTTGACGGTGGTTTTCCTGTAATTTATAAATGAACAAAAGGAACGGGTGACTTTTTACTTTATAGAATTTAACTTGTGTGATTCAATAAGTTTTTTTATAAATAAACAAGATAATTAGGACGGGCATAGGAAAAGGGGGGAGGACGATCCTCACAAGGCAACGCGTGAGGGTCAAGGGGGCAATCTTCACATGGCAACGTGTCTGACTGCCTCAACCTGGTGAGGCCAGCATTATCCATGTCGAACTCGTCTCAAGTCGACTCAAACCTCTGCGTGGTGTCCTCTAGAAACGGCAAACTGACAACCGTTAGTTTGACGGCTAATCTGAGCGGCGGGCTCCCCCTGCCTTTAAAGGGTTGTGCGTTGGGTTTGAAGCCCACCACGTAAAAACAAATTTCAATGAAAACGACAAGAAAAAAGATAAACATGATCCCCAAATCTGATGACGACTACCGCAAACGAAAAACTGACAATGATTTACGGATATGCACCTGGAACGTCCGAACCCTTAATTGGGATGGTGCCTCTATCCAACTGATAGATATCTTAGAAAGATACAAAGCTGATATCACTGCAATCCAAGAAATGCGATGGAAGGGACAGGGTTGCTCACGGCAAGCATCCTGTGATATCTACTACAGCGGCCATGCGGAGAAGCACGAATTTGGATGCGGATTCGTGGTTGGCAAGCGACTACGACATCATGTTCTGCGATTCACACCTGTGAACGAACGACTTGCCATAATCCGTGTCAAGGCAAGATTTTTCAACATAAGCCTGATTTGTGCGCACGCTCCGACAGAAGATAAGGACGATGAGACCAAAGACAGCTTCTACGAGCGCCTTGAAGAGGCCTATGAGCGCAGCCCCCGCCACGACATAAAAATTGTGCTTGGTGACTTTAACGCCAAGGTGGGAAAAGAAAATATCTTAGGTCCAACAGTCGGAAAGTTCAGCCTCCACGACAATACCTCCGATAACGGAATGAGACTGATTGACTTTGCCGCAGCGCGAAACATGGTCGTTAGTAGCACTAGATTCAAGCATCTCCATATTCATAAAGCAACTGGCTGTCTCCTGATCAAAAGACGCGCAACCAAATTGATCACGTTTTGATTGACGGAAGGCACTCTTCTAGTGTTTTAGATGTACGCACGATCCGTGGTGCCAATATAGACTCGGATCATTATCTTGTCGTAGCCAAGATCCGTACACGCCTGTGCGCAACCAAGATTGCGCGCAATCCAACACAGAGAAAGCTAGACGTCGAAAAGCTGCAATCAAAGCAAACCGCCGAAGACTTCGCTACTCGACTCTCACTCCTGCTTCAAGAAAGCACTCCTCCGATCGACGATATATGCGCGCAGTGGAATCATATTTCCCACTCTATGCGTACGGCTGCCGAAGAGGTGATTGGGTATCACCGCCCTCGCCGAAACCAGTGGCACGACCAAGAGTGTCGCGACGCCACTGCAGAAAAAGATGCCGCCTACAAAGCCACCCTGCAGTCGGTTGTAACGCGTGCTGCTAAGGAGCGATATAAAGAGAAGAGGAGGGAAGAGAGACGCATTTTCAGGCGAAAGAAAAGGGAAGCGGAAATGCGTGAGTGCGAGAAAATTGAGATGCATGGTGACAGGAATGAGGTCCGAAAATTTTTCGAAAAAATAAGACGCCTGGCCGATGGTTTCAAGACCGGGGCCTCTTCCTGCAAGGATGAAAATGGTAATCTAGTGAAAGATATCCAGAGTACACTGATGATGTGGAGGGAACATTTCTCTAGGCTTCTGAATGGCGACGACGACAACAATCCCGCCAATAGAGATGATATCCCGGAATCCCCAGTTTTGGACGACAGCGTTGAAGTTCCGCTGCCCGACCATAGTAAAGTCTTGAAAGCTATAGCTCGGCTTAAAAACAACAAAGCCGCAGGAGCCGATGGCTTACCTGCTAATCTCTTCAAGAATGGAGGCGAAGCTCTATTTGAATGCATTCATGAGCTTCTATGCAGCATATGGTCGGAAGAATGCATTCCAAATGATTGGAACCTCAGTGTGCTCTGCCCAATCCACAAGAAAGGCGATCCCACCATTTGCGCCAATTACCGTGGGATAAGCCTTCTTAATATCGCATATAAGGTCCTGTCGAGCGTACTATGTGAAAGACTGAAGCCCATCGTAAACCAGCTGATTGGACATTATCAGCGTGGCTTCAGACCTGGCAAATCCACCATAGACCAGATATTTACGCTACGACAAATCTTGGAGAAGACCCTAGAAAAACAAATCGACACACACCATCTTTTTGTCGATTACAAAGCCGCCTTCGACAGTCCAATAAGGAATCATCTATATTCCACCATGTCTGAATTTGGTATTCCTGCAAAGCTCATCCGCCTTTGCAGAATGACACTGAGCAACACCAGCAGCACAGTTAAAATTGGAAAGGACCTCACTCCTCCATTCGATACCAAACGAGGTTTCAGACAAGGTGATTCCTTATCGTGCGACTTTTTCAACCTAATGATGGAGAAGATCATCCGAGCTGCTGATTTGAGACGCAGCGGCACGATATTCTACAAAAGTATTATGCTGCTGGCGTATGCTGATGATATCGATATCATTGGCCATAATACGCGTGAAGTCAGCGCAGCATTCTCCAGGTTAGCGAAAGAGTCGAGTCGAATGGGTCTTGTAGTGAACGCAGATAAGACGAAATACCTAGTGTCAACAAATAAACAGTCCCAGCGTCTTGGAAACCACGTCACTGTTGACAACATCTCCTTCGAGGTTGTTAAGGACTTCATCTACCTGGGATCCAGCGTAAACTCTTTCAACGATGTCAGTATTGAGATAAAGCGAAGGATAACTCTTGCCAACAGGTGTTACTTTGGGCTGAGTAGGCAATTGAGAAGCAGAGCCCTCTCTCGACGAACAAAACTCACTCTCTATAAGTCATTAATCATGCCCGTCTTATTATATGCAGCACAAACCTGGACGTTGAGTAGTTCTGATGAAAAGACTTTGGGAGCCTTCGAGAGAAAGATCCTTCGTAAGATCTTCGGTCCAATCTGCGTCAATGGCGAGTACCGAATTCGATGGAACCACGAGCTGCACGCTGACATCGACATAGTTAAGCGTATTAAAATCGAGCGGCTCCGCTGGCTAGGTCATGTTGAGCGAATGGAAAACGACGCTCCAGCGAAAAAAATATTCGATTCGGTGCCTGTTGGTGGTCAACGCAGAAGAGGACGCCCACATCTTCGTTGGAAGGATCAGGTGTTGGATAACCTGACTACACTTGGTGTTTCCAACTGGCGCCAGCAAGCGCAGAACAGAAATGGCTGGCGCAATTTCTTATACGAGGCCAAAACCGACTTACGGTTGTAAGCGCCAGATAAGTAAGAAAGTATAGAAAAAGGGGTTGTGGCTTCGACCACACAAGTCAAATTTTTGATATTCAATAGCTTTGGAACTAAACGTCGCATGACAATAAAACTCAGCATGGTGTTACTAATTGCCAAAGTCTTTTTACTGGAAAACTGATATGTGCATTGGAAAAGGTGGTGTGTCCCGATTCTCTATACAGAATAGCTATGGAAGCTAAGATCACAGGACATTGAAACTCATAATGGAAATGGAAACGGGCAGTGGAACATGAGCGTGGTGTCAGACTAAGGGACTAATAAAATTTTTGAATTTACTTATTATTTCAAATATACTTGCCGGGTGCAGCAAAGCGCGCCGGGAATCGCTAGTAAATTATAAAACCACTAATCAAGCTATAAAAAGTCAGAAATTATAATTCTTTTCGAACTATTAAATCCTGAGATCTCCCTTTTTAAAACATTAAACGCATCATGTGGACGTTGTAAGTGGGCAAATTCAATATGCATTTTTTACGACTCATAACATTACAAATTCATTGAATTTTATTTAACTTAAATCCGTCTAACACTTCTTGAATTATTGCGGAGCACAGAATAAAAAATACATGTACAGATTCTCAATACAATGATACAATCTCTATTCAACTCATTGCTATTGAAGTTTTTTCATTGCCTTGACTGTGAATTGCTTTTAGTGTGCCTCTAGCAACAATCATTTAAAGCAACAATCTCTTTGTACTCATTTGATTTGCACCCATTTCTTTTGTTTTTTTTCAAGACATTGCAGTGTTGTGTTAAAATTGCAAATGTCTTGAAACTGGTTCGAAAGAACCCATGCAGCCCTTTAGTATGTATATACTAAAGGGTTGCGTAGGTGCACTTGAAACCAGTTTCAAGACGTTTGTTTATAAAACACTACAATGCATTGTCTCGCTCTCCTCAAGCAATTCAAGTGTGTGATGTCAGCGTAGACGAACAAAACAAGTGAGCGCAAGTAAAACGATATCCAAGACATTGTTGCTCTAAGATAGGGGTGGGCAAAGTTGCCCATATGGGCATTTTGCCCGTACGTGTATTTTTGTTGCCCGCTGCTTGCTTCACGGGCGACAGCATTGCTTCATAAATTCGATGGTAAAGGAAACGAGGGACATGCACAAATATAATGAGATAGAGCTTAAGAAGAGCGTAATATAGATAGTGATATGATACTTGTGCTCATTGCGCTCAGAGCAGTTCATAATCAATGTTGCATGCCACTTATACAAAAAAAAAAAGGGCGTTTTATAATTTTACTATTTAACATTTTGAATTTAATTGAATTCAATCACGTTGAATTCAATCATATCTCGATAACGTCTTGTGTCCTAAACTTGCTTTTAAGTAGTTACGCGCAAAATAAAAGTATAAATTTATTATGTGATTCAGTTCTAACAAAATATTAGTTAAAAATATGTTAGGAGGCAGATGTAGAATTGTAATGGTTGCATGCTCTTTCAAAACAATTATAAATATGCCAAGAAGTTGTTTTTGCAAAGCGATTGCTGGTAGTAATTTAAAGAAAAAACTCCCTTTTAATAAGCAATCTTCTTAATATATTAGATATGCAACACTTACTTTTCACAACAGCATGCTCTCGCTCTTACGGTTTCTTTTTATAAAGCACACTGAAAACTAAGTAGTGCTAAAGTGGTTTTTGCGGAAATTTTATAGATATTTGAGATTATTTCTTTGCTCCTATTTATACTGCGAAATGAAATAAATGTGTAGTGGACGGATTATAAAAAGTAAACACTGTGACAGATGGTTAAAGTGAAATACAGATAAGCAAACGGACATGTAAAAAGCTGAAAACAGTCCATTTTAAATTTTTTGGTTTGTATATCTCGGCTAAAAGTGCACAAAATTTTATTATGGGACGGCGATGGGTTCTTGGAAAAATGATAAATGAAAATAAAAAAATAACAAAAAATTTCATAGAATGTTAGATTTGATTTTTTGAAACAACCCAACAAACAAATTGATTCACTAATGTTATCGCTAACGAATCGCTTTCTCGTACATTTTATTCACTAGCAATTATTAGAAGCGATTCACTTATAATATCGCGAGCGGGAGAAATTACTCCTTCGTTAACGAATCGTCAAATCCGAAAAAAGGAATTCGTTAACGAGTCCCCAAAAATGTAAAAAGCAATTCGTTAACGAGTCTCCAAAACTAAAAAAAGCAATTCGATAACGAATCTTATCTTATCTTAATGACAGATATTTTGAATAAAAATTTTGGTATGAACCAGAGCTTTCAAACGATATAAGTTTCATTCGAATGTATTGTTTAAAAAAGGGGTAAAATGGGAGGCGGTTTAAAGTTTGCGCATTAATATAAGAGGAAACAATCACAAATTTTTAAATGAGAAAGATATATTAAATATCGGAAATAATTGGGGACATAAGAATTCGTTCACAAATCATAAAATAAAAATTAAGTCAATCGGTAACGAATCGCTAAAAATAAAAGTAGTGATTCGTAAATGAATTGCTAAAAATGAGAGAAGCCATTTGCTAACGAATCGCTAAAATTTAAAGACTTGATTCGCTAACGAACCACAAAAATGTTGAAAGGCGATTCGATAGCAAATCGATGCTAAAAGCGTCCTCAATGGAATTTAACAAAGTCATGATTTCAATCGGTGCTTTCTTTAAGCATCAAGCCAATCTCTGATGCAGTTGGAACGAAACTATTCGAAAACAATTAAAACAGCGATTCATAAGTGATTCGTTAACGAATCACCACTCGCCACAATGTTTGTTGGGAAAGAAATTGTTATAGATCTTGAATGATTTTAACAAAAAATAAATCGGACTTCAGGGTAGATGATTTAAAATAAACATTTATATTTATTTGAAAAAAAAAATGTATGAACAAAAAACTACTGCAATAAAAAAATTATACAGTTTGATGCAGAAGCATCAAAAAATTTGTATGCATGAAATTTTGTACAGTGTACAATTTTTCGTCATCTATTCAAGCAACAGGCCAGCGCAGATGTTGCCTGCTTGACGTTCGCTTGAACACTGAATCTTTGATCGTTCTGTACGTGAGACTTATACATATTTTTCTGTACTAACGCAATCTCAAGTGCGCTCTTGTGATTGCTTATTGTGAGAGGATTACAGAGAGGATTTTCCGTTCCGCAATCCGATTCACCTCCAAATTCATCAAGCAATTGATTTCGCACGCTGCTTGCCCGCTGCTTACACGCAGTCGCAGCACGGGCAAGAATTGTGCCCACCCCTACTCTAAGACATCGTTGTCAGAGAGCACACTGCAGTCAATGCAATGAAAGTGTGGTGGTTCACAAATATGAATATTTTTATTTAAATTTTATTGTTACAATTTATTTTTAATGAACAATGTATTATAATGTTTGTACAAATTTTTATATCTAATAAAATATTTTTGATAGTTTTTTGATAACTTATTTTATAATTAATATTTAAAAACAAGTGCATAAAAAGTAAGTGTATTTTATATGTGTGTGATTGTGTGTCTTGTGAGAGCACCACATTATTCCCCCCCATAGAATTTAATTGAGTTGGCCAAGAGATAAAAATGTACCCTTTTTTTTTCGGTCTGTGTGAGGAGGATAGCATCTCTGTAGTGTCTCTGTCCATGAATGTTGGTTTGTCTCTGTCCATGAATGTTGGGTTGACTCTGTCGATGTAACTGTAACTGTGTTATTATTTTTAAGAATTGTAAAATTTTTGTGTGTTCTGTCGAGTACTTTGAACGGTCCTTCGTATGGATTCTGTAGTGGACGTCGTATTGTGTCATTTCGTACGAATACGTATTTACAACTCTTCAAGGCTTGTGGTAAGTAATGACCAGCATTTGTATTATAATGTGAAATGTTTGAATCGTTATTTTGAACGTTTTGTTTGAGTTTTGCTAATGTTTCTGATGCATTAAAAGATTGGTAATTCTGAACTACTAGTTGTCTAGGTAGCTTTAAGTTTTGACCGAAAACTATTTCAGCCGGGGACGCTTTGATGTCTTCTTTGACTGTGGATCTTATTTTATTTTATTTATTTATTGAATGCTAAGCCCTGAGGCTTTAAAAATTTAACAATTCATTGTTTTTCATTTAATTTACAATATAGCATTGTAAATGTTAATTCGTAGCAATTTCAAATACAACAAATTATTATTAACTTAGTTTCAAATACAACAAAATATTATTAACTTAGTTTACTTAGTAATAGGTTCATAAAATTAAAAACAAATTGCCAGGTAGATGTTAAAAATTGTACGCATATTCCAGATGTAATCTTGATAATTAATAGATCGATTGATTAAAGCCAAGCTCACATATGAAAGGCTAGACGGGCGAGGTCGAGCTCCCTCATATGCCAGGCCAGACGGACGAGGTCTTGCTCTGGATAATCAAGTTCTATTCAGTTGTAGGTAGATTTCTGCAAACAATTATTAGAGCAAAGCTCACACATGCAAGGCGAAACGGACTGGGTCTAGCTCCGGCATATGCCAGGCGAGACGGACGGGGTCTCGCTCTGGATAATCATGTTTAATTTAATTCATATATGGAAGTAATATATTGCCAACACCGCCAGGAGAAAAATAAAAATCCTTGGGAGAGAATAATTCACATCCGCTGCGGTACTGGAGATAATCTTGGATCGTATGTTTAATTGAGTATCCATATATAGAAAGCATGACCAAAATCAATAGCGGTACTGTAGATAATCTAAAATTTTGTTTTTAATTGAGTATATGGATTCGTTTAAAGATATAATTTCAAATACAGCATTAAAGTCACCACATGCACTTCTTAGTGGTTCGTTTTGCAAATAGTTTGTTCTACAAAAATTCATATATAGTAGCTCAAAACTTCTTCTTTGACGAAGAGGAACGTTAAAGTATACTTTACTCAATAAGTAAGGGCTATTTACATATCCATATAAAAGTTTAACAACCCAACAAACATAAAGCATTTTTCTGCGATTTTCTAAAGTTGGAAGATTTATAAGCTGCAACCGATACTCATACGGTGGTAATTGAAAATTAGTATTGTATATGCAAAGATTACGTAAACAGAACAAAAGAAATTTTTTTTGGACCGATTCAATGTAATCAATGTAGCAACCGTATCGAGGGGCACCACACAATTGACCCATATTCTAAGATAGGGCGCACTAGAGATATGAATAAAGTTTTTGTTATATAAGGGTCAATAAATTCTTTTGCCCATCGTTTAATAAAACCTAAGTTACTATTAGCTTTATTTATTATTTTATTAAAGTGAACATGAAAACGAAGTTTTGGATCCATCGTTACACCGAGATCATCAAAAACATTTAAAGACTCTAGGGTATATTCACCAATTTTGTAAATATTTCGAAATGGATGCGTTCGCGCAAATGTCATCTGCTTGCATTTCTTCATGTTGAGATTCATACAATTTAATTTACACCAATTATGTAGATGGCCAAGATCATTCTGTAAGAACAGAGCGTCTTGTTAATTTTTAAAGGAAATAAATAGTTTTACATCATCGGCATACATTAAAATATTGCTATGTTTTATCACCAATGATAGATCATTTATATAGAGTAAAAACAGTAAAGGCCCGAGGTGGCTTCCTTGAGGGACCTCAGAAGTTACTGGGAATTCATGTGACTTGACAAGTTTGTAGATAACACATTGTGATCTCTTGCTTAAATAAGACTGAATCCACTTAACAAGTTGTGTGGGGAACCCAAGGAGAGACAATTTTAAAATTAGGAGGCTATGATTAACAACATCAAAAGCTTTGCTAAAATCAGTGTAAATAACATCAGTTTGCAGCCCCTTTCCAAAATTCTCTATTGTCTTAGATGAAAATTCTAGAAGGTTTGTAACCGTCGCTTTTCCAGTTAAGAATCCATGTTGGGAAGGAGACATTAAAGATTTAACGCTATGAGATAACTGTGAAGTTACGATTGCCTCAAATAGTTTAGGTAAAGCGCTTAATTTTGCAATTCCTTTATAGTTTTCAATTAAAGACCTGTTGCCAGATTTATGCAACGGAATAATATATGAAGATTTCCAGGCAGCTGGAAAATAACAGCATTTTAATGAGGTCGTAAAAAGTAAAGTGATTGGAACTGCAAGCTCTTCACAACAATATTTTAGTATGCATGAAGGAATGTTATCAGGCCCACTTTTGTAAGATGACTTAAGATTTTTTAAGTAAGATAATACAGTATTTACATCAATAATTGGGAGATAGATTTCGCCTGGCTGCATCGTTATAGGATATCTTAGGCCATTATACGAAGCTGATGAATAAGTAGACTTAAAAAAGTCAGCAAAAAAGTTACATTTAGAAAAATCGTTATCAGACACAAATGTTTTGTATTTCATAAAAGAAGGAAAGGAATTAATCTTGCGCTTAGTATTGACAAAGCTCCAGAAAGATTTTGCATCAGACTTGATGCTCGATTTAATTTTCGTTAAGCAGATGTTATAGTATTTTGATTTTAAGTTTCTTAATTACCTTAGTTCGTTGGTATACCATACCGGTCCAAACGAAATAAAAGCTTTTCTATGTGGGACAGATAATTCAAAGCACTGATTTAGTGTATCATTAAAAGCACAGACCGCATTATCGAAGTTCAGTGAAGAAGAGCTTATATTATTTGCATTTAGAATGGAGGACCAGTTGATGTTGGACAAGTTGGCTTTTAAAATGACATAATTAGTTTTTTTAAAATGAAACTTAATAGGAGTTTGACTAATATGGTTCTGTGTAGATGGTTTTGGAAAATTGAGAGTAATTTCTAAAGTCGGATGATGTGCATCCTCAGAGATCACTAATGGATCAGACCTAGAAACTGAAATAATGTTACTATCATCAAAATATATAAGATCAAGCAAACGATTATTTTTGTTATAGTGACAGTTAACCTGGAAAAGTCCTTGACTTGAAAGCTCGTTTAAGAAATAGTTATCGGATGAACATTCTGAAGAAGGTAAGAAAGTTGCAGGGTTTTCAGTGCAGCGATTCCACATCATATTTGGGAAATTGAAATCACTTGTTATTAAAATGTGGTCATGAGTCTGAAGTAATAAGCACACTTTATTAATAGAATTTAAATGCTTGTTATAAACTTCAGCGTTTGAGCTTGGTGGAATATATGAACAAGTAACGTAAATACTTAAAGAACCATACTTAACATGAACACAACAAAATTCAATATCTAAAGATTCTGGAATTATTATTTCATTTGAGTAGTGTGATGACCTGATGGCAATTAAAACGCCACCCCCATTAGAAAAATTACCAGCACTAGAGTTTCTGTCTTTACGGTAAATATTAAAGTTGTTAGACAGAATTTCAGTATTAAGTATATTTGGTTTGAGCCAGGTTTCACTGAAAACAAATATGTCAAAGTGCAGGTTTTGGCTTAAAATGTATAAATCTTTTAACTTAGTACTTAAACCTCGAACATTTTGGTAAATTATATAGAACTGACGGCAACAATCTAGTTTTTTTGGTTGATATTTTGTGTAGGTAAAGTAGCAATAGTATGTGGATTGGGTTTTGATCGAAAAACAAATTCCCGCACCATTGCATTATTCGGCCAAAAACTTTCTTCCAATACTTTTTCATAGAGATCGGCAGGGAGATTAACTCTGAAAGAAGAAGTAACGCGCTCATAAGAAAATCTAAATTTACTAACAGAAATATTTCTATTAGCAAGATTTAATTTTGAGTTTATATAGTATAGAACGTCATCTTCAGACGTATCCGGGGAAAATCGAGACACAAAAATAGCTTTAGCTGGTTGAACAACCACCAGTTCTTTATGTGTGGGGCGATTGTTGGTACTTGTTAATATTTGCTTAGGTATAGCTCCAGTATTAGATGCAGTATACGTTAACTTAACAGCACAAGCCTCAGCATAAGTATTTTTAGAAATTACGCCTGACGAATTTGGGGGATTGTCGTTTATATTAATAACTGGCACAGATGCAGAAGTCTCAGCAGCAATTACTTCTTGATCAACTGATGCAGGAACATTTGCATGTTCAATATAATCAGTAATTTGATCATGAGTAACAGAGTCTCCTAATTTTGCATTGGTGCGCATTTGAAGCAAAGGATCTAATAACAAATTTAGATTAGGAGAAATTGGTTCAACAGAAGGTACAGGGGCAATATTTGTAGACGGTAAGGCAGTTTTTGCTGAAGACTTAGCGTTGCTACGAAGATTTTTGTTTATACGTTTTCGTTTAGGAGAGACGCATGCTTCATCCATAACCTTAAAAGTTTTAAACAAATTCTCAAACTCCGCTAATCTAGCCTGGGCCGCATCAAGATCCTTAGATACTTCCGTAAAACCTCTCCTGGATTGCCTTATTAATTTCAATATATCTACGTCAGTAGATCTGCAGTCTTCAGATGACCAACGTAAGCCCTTGTTTTCGTTGATAGCATCGAAAACTCTCGCATTAAGCGCTGCACACTTAATGTGAAAAAAGGAATCGCACAACCAACAATTTACTACACGGTCGGATTCACCTTTAACAGCGCAATTGCGAAATTTGCAGAACATTTTGCGATTAGAAAGGGGTTTGAATAGAATAAAAAAAAAACAAAAAAACTTAAAAACGCACTTATATGGTTTTTATATAAAAACCGTTTTTTTCTTAGAGAAGCACTGGAGTGTAGCTACTCTGCAGCCCTATTTATATGGAAACAGAAGAAAGAAAAATTGAGAAGAACTGAATGTTCGTAGTAGCGTCAAAACAAATGAGCAACAAGAAAACGATAATTCGCTCTCACACACTTGATGCCAAAACCAGCTTTTTGCTACAAAACAAAACAAAAGAAAACAAAGAAATTTATATGTATTAAAACAAAAATTAAATTATAATTGTTGAAAAGGATAAACACTCGGTTCCAGAAATATTTCCAGCGCTGATCGGCAAAATTATGTTGCAGTTCAGCTTTCTTTATTTAATTATTATTTAATTTTGTTACGCAATTTCTTCAACTTGCGGAAAAAACGTTTAAAAAAGCGAAAACACGTCCGAACAGTAGAACGAATGATATGATATCAGTCCGACTAGTAGAACGAATGACCCAAAAGAATCTGAGGAATCTCTGTGTACCAATTAGTTTGGTTATTACTAGCCATTATTGACGCTTTGAATTGTCTGTGAAATCTTTCGATCATCCCGTTTGATTGTGCATGGTTCGACGAAGTAAAAATGTGGTGAGAACCAATGTCTAACAAATTGTTTAAATGTGTTAGACGTGAACTGTGGTCCTCGGTCAGAAATGATTTCTATTGGCACGCCAAATCGTGAAACGAATTCTCTATAGAATGTGTCGATTATTGTTTGTGTCTCTATGTTCTTGAGTGGGTTGGCTTCAGGCCAACGTGTATTTCGGTCAATCGCGGTTAGAAGATATTTATATCCGTTCGATATTGGTAAGGGACCAACCATGTCAACGTGGATGTGTTCGAAACCACACGGCCGTTTCGAGTAGTGAGTATCTTGTGTGGTAATGTCTTTGTATGTCGGTGTACTTTAGCTTTCTGACAACTAATGCATTCTTGAGTCCATTTATTAATTTGTAAATTCATGTTTGGCCAAAAATACCGTTCTGTTTTAAGTCGTCGGGTACCTCTTGTCCCTGGATGTGAAATATTGTGTATATGGTCAAAAATTGTCTTACGTAAAGATTGTGGGATATATGGGCGTGTGTTATCTGTAGAGTGCTCGCACCAAATTTCAATGTTCATGAATGGAATTTTGATTTGTTCAAATTTGTATAACGTTTTATCTAATATGCTTTTGAGTTCTGTATCTGTGTTTTGTTCGCACTGCAATAGTTTGAGATTAAGATCGGGTGTTTTGAGTTCTACCTCGCATCTTGATAATGCATCTGCTACTGAATTATCTGTACCTTTGACGTGTAATATCGTGTTAATGAATTGTGCTATGTATTCTAGGTGTCGTATTTGTCTTGGGCTTCTCTCTTTTTTTTTTTTGAATTGAGTGCATTTGTTAGTGGTTTATGATCTGTGTATACTGTAAAAATATGACCTTCAAGGTAGTGTCTAAAATGTTTGATTGTTAAGAATATAGCTAAAAGTTCCCTATCGAATGTGCTTTGTGTGGAAGTGAGTTTTTTGGAAAATAATGCTAGTGGTTCAAATTTATTGTAGTATTTCTGTTGTAATAATCCACCTACTGCTGTATTTGATGCATCTACAGCAATCGATAGTTCTGCTTTACTATTAACATAGTTAAGTATTGTTTGCGTAGCAAAACTATCTTTAATTGCTGTGAACGCATCAGAGGTTGTGTTTGTCCATGTTAAAAGCTTTTTTTTTTGTTTTTGAAGCTATTGTGACCATTTCGTATATTGGGCCTAGCATGTGTGCTAATTTAGGAATACACCTGTGATAGTAGTTAGTCATGACGATAAATTTTTGCATTTGTTTGACAGTATTTGGTTGTGGATAGTCTCTTATACACTGTATTCGTTCCTCCGATGGCCATATGCCATGTCTTGAAATATTGTAGCTCAGAAAATTTATGTTTTCAACTCCGAAAACGCATTTGTTTGGTTTAATGTTCAAACCATATTTGTCGAGTCGTTTGAAAACTTGTGTCAAATGTTTCATGTGTTCTGTTTTTGTCTCGCTAGCTATCAAAATGTCATCTAAGTAGACGAAAATGAAATCTAGTCCGTAAAGGACTTCATGTATGAACCGTTGGAATGTATGTGCTGAGTTTCTCAAACCGAAAGGCATTCGGAGAAATTCGAACATTCCAAATGGTGTCGTGATAGCTGTCTTGTGTATGTCTTCGGGAGCCATACGTATTTGGTGATATGCTTTGACCAAGTCCAGTTTCGAATAAATGCTTGTGTTGTGTAAATTGTTTGAAAAATCGTGTATATGTGGTAATGGGTAGCGGTCACTGTAATTGCATTGATTCGTCTGTAGTCACCGCATGGCCTCCAGTCGTTTGGTGCGCGTTTAGGAACGAGGTGTAGCGGAGAAGATGTCATCGATTTCGACGGTCTACAAATGCCAGATTTAAGTAAGAAATCGAATTCTTGTTTAGTTTTTTTCGCTCTGGACAAGTCTAGACTTCGTGGCTTCGTGAATGGTAACGGTCCTTCTGTCACTATGTGATGAACTGTTTTATGTTTTACCGGTGTAGTATAGTCGGGTTCTGTTACTAGTGAAGGAAATTGTTTGAGTAATTGTGTATACTTGTTATCTAGTGAAAATAATTTTGGCAATGTTGTTTCAGTGTATGCCGTTATTGTGTTAACTGATAAATTCGTTAATGGGTCGATGAGATGTTTATATTTGAGATCAACAAGAAGTCAATATTTCGTTAAAAAATCTGCACCAATAATTTGTTTTCAAATTTCTGCTGTAATAAATGTAAATGGTAATTCGCGTCGTAAATTTAAGTCTGAAGTTAATGATTTTTTTCCGAATGTAGATATTGCTGTTCCATTAGCAGATTGAAGTGTCAAATCAGATTTCTGTCTATTAATTTTGAATTTTGAGGCAGGAAGTACCGATACTTCCGCTCCGCTGTCAATAAGAAAATTTAATTTATTTGACGGATCAAATACGAAAAGACGACGTGTTTATTGTGCCTCATTGTTGAATCCGTTCCGCAGCATTTCCGCTATCTTTGCGCGAGGAAATTTAATTTTCTATTGTTGATTTCGTCACATGAATCTGCATTACCTACTTTGTTTTTTCTTTGTTCCGCAATTTTAAATTGAATTGTTGATTCCGTAGTATCGACATTTAACTGTGTTTTCATTCCGTTGTATTTTTTCTGCGGAAAGCAAGTCTTGAAATTTTCGTAATATTAGAACATAACAAACATGTAAGTTTTCCGAAACAATTTGCAAATTTATATAAAATTACTTATAAATCGTTTTATTTTAGGAATAAGAAGCAAAACCACACCAACAAAAACCAACAAGAGATACTGGTTGCGAGGATGAAAGAAAATACCGACATTTCTGATTCCGTGCTGATAAGTGCCTTCTGCGTATTTAAAAGCATCCTTGTTTACTCTAAAATTTTTTTGAAAAGTGAAATATTTAAAAAATTGGATTATTTACAGAACATATAGAATACAAATTTTTGAGGCAATACTTACTCCTTGTCGGTCATTCCCATAACATCCTTTGCACTGCACCTTAAGCCTCTTCTTTCTAGCCTCATATCAGTGCAATCTTCGTCATCAGAGTCCACAAAAAATAATGCAATAGTGTCCATTTCAAAATTTTAGTTCAATTATTTTTCACAATCGACCAAAATGGCAACTTAGTGCTGCATATATTTTCGAGTGTGGTATCTAGTACAGTGATGCTCAAACGCACACAACTAAACTTGATTGGATGTGTGTGTAACACTTAAAGCTTCTCACTGAAAGAAATCTAATGTTAAAGCAATTTGAAAGCTTTCCGAAAGCTTTATGTTCATAAATAGAATTAAATCGACGCAAATCGAAAAACTATGAAATTATTTGTAATAGATTATTTGCTTATAATATATTTCATATTATATTGTTTTTGGATTTTTTATTATTATATATGAATATATATCGTATGGGTATATTTTGAATACTTTGAATATGTGCAGTGCCCTTGTTTGCTTCTTATAATGTTAATATTTCTGGAAAAAATATTAAAATTAAGACGGGGTCAAATAACATGAAAACGATATGAAAAAACCCGATTTCAAACTGATTTTGAAAAGTTTTTTCCTGAAATTTTCTGACATACTTTTGACATGATAACAAATCAACCAATTGTTGTTGATTTTTTATATCCACGGCCGCCAAATATGTTTATTAGTGTTGTTATTATTATTGTTTTTGGTATTATTATTTTTATTATTAAAATCTTTGATTATTTCGTCAAAATCTACATCGTCATTGGAAATTTTTATGCGCATCAAATCTTGCAGATGATTGTCCGATAAGCGATTTCGGTGTTTGTTTTTTATTATTTTCATCAATGAAAAAGAGCTTTCGCAAATATATGTTGTTCCAAACATCGAATAAAGTTTATATATAGCATTTTTTATTGTTGGATAAAGGGACTCATCAACATTTTTCCAAAATTCACATCCGTCTGCAATAGGTAACATTAAATCTTCTTGCAAAATTTTTAACTCGCTTTGGATCGATGGGCTTTGTTTTTCTATATTGCATTTTAGAGGATTGTTATGTAGCTCAATTAAATCAGATATTTTTTGGAAATCTTGAAATCTTTTAGAACAGTTGGTTTCTAATGTATCAAAGACTTCAAAAAAACGGTTCATGCTGACTTCATTACAACACGCAGTGTAAGACTCTGCAGTTCTTGTTAAATTTTCTAGGTTGCCGTTTTTAAATTTAGTAGATAAAATAGTAAGCTGTCGTTGGAATTCTACAACGGCTGAAACCAAATCAAAGATCATTTTTTGCTTCCCTTGTAATACTAGATTTAATTTATTGATAAATTCAGATATGTCCGTTAAAAATGCCAAGTCCAAGTTAAAAATAGGATCTTTTAAAGAGTTAACTAATAAATCCGAGCCAGGAGAGGGGTTAAGCTCAAAAAATGACAAAACTTCAAAACGCAGATGAAATAATCTTTTGAGGCTATTTCCTCGACTCAACCATCGTACTTCAGTAAAAAGTAGCAAATCACCATAATCGGCCTCCAGTTCTTCCAAAAATGTTTTGAATTTTCTATGATTTAAAGAGTTGTGACCACCTCGAATTTTATTGGTAATTTTAATGGATATTTTCATTGTTTCCAATAAATTTAATGATTTGGCAAACAAAGCTTGTTGATGTATTATACAGTGAAATACGGGTACATCAATTTGGTTCTTTAATAAATAACCTATAAGCCCTTCTTTTTTCCCCGTCATAACGTGAGCTCCATCGGTACAAACCGAAGATAATTTATTTATGTCTGCAAATGAAAAGATTTTACTATTTAAAACATCATAAATTGTTTTGCCCTTCACGTTTCCATGCATAGACTCAACTATTAGCATTTCTTCTGAGCAATGAAAATTTTCATTCACAGTTTTTACACAAATTAATAGTTGACAACAATCATTAACGTCAGTGCTCTCGTCTAAGCAAATAGAAAAGTACTTGCAATCACGCATTCTTTTTTGAGTTTTTGAAAATAAGTATTCGCTCAAAGTTTCAGTCCGACGAGTGATTGTTGACCTCGATAAAGCTAGGCTTTCAAAAATGTCTTTAAACTCTCTACCTTTTTCACCAAAACACTCAAAAACTTCTTTGGCTAAGTCTTTAAAGAATATTCCATCTTCGAATGGCCTGCACCTCTTCCCTAAAGCAAGACTTATAACATAAGAAGCTTTTAATTGGACAAAATTTATATCGGTTACCGACTGACTTATTACTGCGTTTTTCTTCTTATTGGTGTTAAATTCATTGAATTTTTCAAAAAACATACGTTTTAAGTCAATAAGTATTTCCTGTCTCTCCCCTCCCACTACATTATGGAATTCAGCATGTTGTGTAATGTAATGCCTCTTGATATTGGATATTTTCACCTGAGCCAACACCTTAAAGCATACTAAGCACTGAGCTTCGCTTAAACTATTTTTTATAAAAAAATAATCTTTTACCCACCTTTCTAAAAACATTTTTTCACAGTTCTAAAATCAATTTTTTTAAAATAATCTTAATGCGGAGCAAAGTAAACGAAAATCAACTGGTCTGAATGAAATCTAAAATCACAGTGAAGATTTGTTAGATAGACATGATTTATATATGAAGATATCATCACCCAAAATCCAAAAAGCCGCAGCAACATTTTTTTATATTTTCTTAGGAAAAGACGAAAACTTTATAAAAAGACACATATTTCAGATTGAACAACCACTCCTTCTTATGCATTTTGTTGATTAACAAGCTAATCAATAAATATTAGTATAGAATTCAGTAAGACAGGTTTCTTTAATTAAATTTATTTTGAAAAGTCAATAATTCGATTTTTTTTGTAGTTATGACTTTTTCAATTATAGGCGACAATATGATTCAGTTTATCAGAATTTGAATTGACTAATTATAGGTCTACAAATGCTGAAACAAGTATGTTGGTGAAGAGGCGATCTTATTCTTCGAATTGAAAAAATATTCAATTTTATTTTTAAGTCCTTTGCGGCAAGCAAGTAAACACTTTCATCTAAAAGAAAATTTGGAAAGAGTAAAAACCTTGTATTTAGGCAAACATTAAATTTATGAATTGCACTAACCTTATTTTTCATCCCAATTTTTTTTTATTTTGCATTTACAAGTTCTTTTTTGCTGACAGCTATTTCTTAATTGAAAACAGCAAAAGTGTGCTGAATTATTTACATATATTAAATATACATACGTAAATAGCAACATTTTTCGGTATTAACTAAAAACAAAATAAATATAAAATTGCATACAATCATCGCTTACATTACAAAGTGTTGCGTTTCCGAAGAATCATAGTTAACTGAACTGTGCTTTGCTTCTTAATGTTTTCTTTTCGGTGTACAAAAATTGCGTAATTATAATCAAATTAAGCGAACAAAGTGACGTGACCCTTTCTGCTTGGAGTCTGCCTGCAGACTGAAAGCTTTTTAGCAGCGCAAAATTTTATATACCTATACGTTGCAGAAAAAGCTGTTAGCTCTCGAGCTAATTTTGATCGACACTGGACTAGACTTAACTTGAGTGACACACCAACAAAGTTCTGTCATTCTAGAACAAGTAGAACAAGTACCAACTAGTACCAAAAGATATCGAGATTATACATCACTACTTAGCTAGAAAAAGTAAATATATTTTTAATCGATTAAGAAGTGCCGTTCCGCAGCAAATGTCAAAACCACCGGTAACACAGTTCGTTCCGCAGGAACCAACAATGGAAATAATTTTGTCGATAGAAAATGTTTTTCGCAGCGGAATTAATTCCGCGCGGAATCAGCAATGAGGCCCAATGTGTTACGGGTCTATCATCAGTCGTCGCGATAATAGAGTCTTTTAGTTTGAGTATTGTGTGGCATAGTGTTGTGTTGTGTAGGATGGTTGTTTCGAACGAATGAACATGGTTGTTCACACTTTCGTGCTTGATTACCGAATCTATAATGGTATTTACATACCCGAGAAGTATTGTTTTGAGGTCTATGTCTTGAGTTTGACCTGCGTCCTATTCGAGAGTTCGAACGAAATCGGTTTTCTGACTTAAGAGTGTTCACTTCTAACGTCAATTTGTTAAAAGATTCTAAAATTTTTGAAGTGGAAATTGTTAAAGCTTGTACCATATTTGTAAGTTCAATCGTGTTGGAAGGTTTTCCGAAGGTACTGACTTAATTTTCGGTCATGACTTCCCAGAGATTGTCGGCTAACGCTAGCAGTCCCTCGATCGTTTTGTGGCCTGACCCCGTCAACGCTATGTTTAAAGTTTTGGGTAGTTTCCTAAGCCATAACTTTAAGAGGAAATCTGGTTCCACTGAAGAACCGGTTAGAAGTAGGAGCGACCTGTAAAACTGGGATGGTTTTCGGTCTCCAATTTCGCAGTCAGATAGAATTTTGTCGATTCTTTTATTCTCACTTAGAGAATGACGTTTAATCAAAATTTTTTTAAAATTTTCGTACAAATTGGTCTGTGAAGGTTTTTGTATGAAATCAAGGACTGTCATAATAACATCCTGTGGAAGAGCTGTAACTAAGTATTCGTACTTAGTTTTGTCTGTCGTTATTGATTTTGTCTGGAATTGTATTTCGGCGTGGACGAACCATGCTTCAGGACAAGTTGTTCAAAATTGTGGTAATTTGATAGATGTCGCGTGTATTTCCGTACTGTAAGGTATATCGAAAGGGTTTGGAAGTGTGTGTGTCAAGAGTTATCAATAAATTGTCTCCTTCTCCACGGTGAGAAGAGTGAGGGGGGTACGTTGTAGGCTCATTGTGAATGTTTAAGTGTGTTCCTCAAATGTGTTACCCTAGTGCAGTAGAGTGCCTACGTAAGTGAGAATCTAGGTTTCTTCTGACCCTATATTCTTAAATACGTTTCAGAATCTACGGTGAGTGCCTCGTGATAATCTAAATTGAAAAGCAACCTGTGAAAAAATTTTTTATAAAATGTCAAAAAAAATATATAAAATTTTATAAAATTTTAAAATAATGATTGTGCCGCTCTCGTAGTTGTAGTAGTAGTTGTTGTTATTGTTGTTGTGTTTGTTGATTTTGTTGTTGTTGTTGATTTTGTTGTTGCTGTTATTAATACGGTTGTTGCTGTTGCGTTACCTTGCCGGCAGGTATAGGGTTTTGCTTGTTGTTGTTGTTATGACGTTGTTGTTGTTTAACCGACAGATATAGGGTTTGTTTTTTATGGATGACGTTGATTATTGCTTGGCGGTACAGCGGTATTGATGTTGAGGTGAGTGTGCGACGAGTAGTGACGAGCATTTCAACTGCTGCTGTTACTGTTATGACGATTTGTGCTGGGCTCTTTGGGTGACACGGTTTTTTTTTTTTAGCGTTTTCGCTGTGCTACGCAGTCACTAAAGATGCTGTTGAGTTCGCTGTGATGGCAGTGGTAAATGTAGCAGCGTTTGTGGTTTTTTTTTGCCTTTGGTCAAATGCTGTTGCTACCGCCGTTATTGTTGCAATTAATGTTGCCGCTATTGTTACTGCAAGGCGGAGGTGGCTGTTGACTGGTTGTTTGTGGGTCGTGAGTTGATGAAAATTTCCACAAACTCCTTATATTTTTGCTCAACAAAGTTAATATCGGTTCCTTGGCTAAAATCTATTGGTTCGCGAAGATTTATGTAGTTCTTCTTCATAAATGTAATGGTAGGATCGCCAGTTGTGGTGGTTCACAAATATGAATATTTTTATTTAAATTTTATTGTTACAATTTATTTTTAATGAACAATGTATTATACTGTTTGTACAAATTATTTAATATTAATTTTTGTATACGGCCTTTTCATTATTTATATTGAAAACAAATTTTTCGAGCTCTAGGCCAAGCATGTTGACAACAAGACAACATGAAGAACAAAGAAAGCAACAACTAACAACAACAACAAAACGGCTCTGTATAGAGCAAATCACACAGCTTGACTATACAGACTGTTTCATTGGCCGCTACACCAACTCATCAGTAGCCTTTGTATGACTTTACACTGTGATCCACTCAAGCTACTTAGGTTCTACATATACTGCCAATATGCCGAGAAAGTCACCCGGAATTTATTTTTGGCAGAGAACGCTTGAATTTTTGTAACTGAGTTCTTATTTACTTTTTGATGCATACTGTACCAAGGTTAACAACCTAGATCGTATCATACTTTTAGGCATAGCCTTAATTCATGTGCATCTTCGAAATTCGATGACAGCGGTTTACTGCTATCAGAGCATATTGAAGTTGTTGTTATTTTTGCTGTTTAGCTCCTCCTTTTTTCCACACTTTCATTTTAGGGTTCAGTTAGTTTAACTGATGGTACACCTTAGATGGCGTGGAGACCATTTTTTTTTTTTTATGAAAGACTTTGTTGTTTTTTTTATGTGATAAACACACAACCAATCATATTTCTTAAAATTTTTATTGGCGTGCTCTCCCAGAATATTTAATCTTAATATTCGTATGCGGCCGTTTCATTATTTCCTGATAACTTTTGTCGGCATATTTGCAGTATATGTAGAACCTAAGTAGCTTGAGTGGATCACAGTGTAAAGTCATGCAAAGGCTACTGATGAGTTGGTGTAGCGGCCAATGAAACGGTCCGTATAGTCAAGCTGTGTGATTTGCTCTATACAGAGCCGTTGTTGTTGTTGTTGGTTGTGGCCTTCTTTGTTCTTCATGTTGTCTTGTTGTCAACATGCTTGGCCTAGAGCTCGAAAAGTTTGTACAAATTTTTATATCTAATAAAATATTTTTGATAGTTTTTTGATAAACAATTTTTGATAACTTATTTTATAATTAATATTTAAAATCAAGTGTATAAAGTGTAAGTGTATTTTATATGTGTGTGATTGTGTGTCTTGTGAGAGCACCACAAAACCATGTCCACTGACAATAAATAGCAATAGATGATTTGGATCATCTGATATCTTGAGAGAGATTTGTTTTCGTTATCTGGCACATTTATTCAAATATTATTTTGTGTTAAGTTACTCATCCGGCTTCCATGTAATTTAATATAACACTTAGGTTTCATTAATACTTCAAAATTATTATGTTAAAAATATTTTTAAATTCAAATTCATAAGCTTAAAAAATTAGCTAAAAATAATATAAATCAATTGCGCTTGTGTCAAGTTGCAAAGCAACTTGGCTGTCTCCTGACCAAAGGGCGCAACCAAATTGATCACGTTTTGATTGACGGAAGGCACTCTTCCAGTGTTTTAGATGTACGCACGATCCGTGGTGCCAATATAGACTCGGATCATTATCTTGTCGTAGCCAAGATCCGTACACGCCTGTGCGCAACCAAGAATGCGCGCAATCTATCATAGAGAAAGCTAGACGTCGAAAAGCTGCAATCAAAGCAAACAGCTGAAGACTTCGCTACTCGACTCTCACTCCTGCTTCAAGAAAGCACTCCTCCGACCGACGATATATGCGCGCAGTGGAATCATATTTCCCACTCTATGCGTACGGCTGCCGAAGAGGTGATTGGCTATCACCACGAAGCCAGTGGCATGACCTTGCGAAACCAGTGGCATGACCAGGAGTGTCGCGACGCCACTGCGGAAAAAGACGACGCCTACAAAGCCACCCTGCAGTCGGTTGTAACGCGTGCTACTATGAAGCGATACAAAGAGAAGAGGAGGGAAGAGAGACGCATTTTCAGGCGAAAAAAAAGGGAAGCGGAAATGCGTGGGTGCGAGAAAATTGAGATGCATGGTCCGAGGAATGAGGTCCGAAAATTTTTCGAAAAAAAATAAGACGCCTGGCCGATGGTTTCAAGACCGGGGCACACGATGGTTTCAAGATATCCAGAGTACACTGATGATGTGGAGGGAACACTTCTCTAGGCTTTTGAATGGTGACGACGATAACAATCCCGTCAATAGAAATGATATCCTGGAAACCCCAATTGTGGACGACAGTATTGAAGTTCCGCTGCCCGACCATAGTGAAATCTTGAAAGCTATAGCTCGGCTTAAAAACAACAAAGCCGCAGGAGCCGATGGCTTACCTGCTAATCTCTTCAAGAATGGAGGCGAAGCTCTATTTGAATGCATTCATGAGCTTCTATGCAGCATATGGTCGGAAGAATGCATTCCAAATGATTGGAACCTCAGTGTGCTCTGCCCAATCCACAAGAAAGGCGATCCCACCATTTGCGCCAATTACCGTGGGATAAGCCTTCTTAATATCGCATATAAGGTCCTGTCGAGCGTACTATGTGAAAGACTGAAGCCCATCGTAAACCAGCTGATTGGACATTATCAGCGTGGCTTCAGACCTGGCAAATCCACCATAAACCTGATATTTACGCTACGACAAATCTTGGAGAAGACCCTGGAAAAACAAATCGACACACATCATCTTTTTGTCGATTATAAAGCCGCCTTCGACAGTCTTTATTATATATCTAATAATAAGGAATAATCTATACTCTACCATGTCTGAGTATAGACGTCTTTGCAGAATGACACTGAGCAGCACCAGCAGCACAGTTAAAATCGGGAAGGATCTAACTCTTCATTCGATACCAAACGAGTTTTCAGACAAGGTGATTCCTTATCGTGCAACTTTTTCAACCTGATGATGGAGAAGATCATCCGAGCTGCTGATTTGAGACGCAGTGGCACTATATTCTACAAAAGTATTATGCTGTTAGCGTATGCTGATGATATTGATATTATTGGCAATAATATACGCGAAGTCAGTGCAGCATTCTCCAGATAAGCGAAAGAGTCGAGTCGAATGGGTCCTACAGTGAATGCAGATAAGACGAAATACCTAGTGTCAACAAATAAACAGTCCCAGTGCACAATGGGCTCGCGGACCACTTTTGGTGGTCAAAATTCTGAAAAAGTCTATAAGGGGGTTTTCGGGGTCGCTGATTTTGAATTTGATGTCAGAAATTAAAAATTCAAAATGGCGGATCCAATATGGCAGCCGAAATTTCAAAATATCATTGTATCCGTATGAATCGTGGTTTTTGGGTTTGCTGAATTCGAATTTGATATCAAAATTTAAAAAATTTCAATTGACGACTTCAATGAAGCGTATGGTTTATTGAGTCCGTATTCGATAACTGTTAAAAGATTTCAAAATTTGGTATTAAAATTTAAATCACCAACGACGGCTTTATATCTGCTTTTTTATACTCCTAAGGCATTTTACTTTCCAATGAGACTTTATTTTCTGAAATTTAGATCGAAACCTTAACCCATTCAGCCCTTTTATTAAATTAATAAATTGTATAAAATAAGTTTTTTTAAATTCATTTTAAATTTGAAATTAAAGTGTATAAGTTATTAAAAATTATTATATAATATCTTATTCATTGTCCAAAATAATATTTTCCTCTTCACAAACTTCTTCTTCATCGTCGTCATCCGTACTTTCATTTGGGTCTCGTTAGATATAGATGCCGAAAGTTTCGCTGCTTCCCTTCTTTTACCACGATCTGACTTTTCAGAAAATGCCAGTCGTGGACGCCCAGCTCCTGATGAACTTGCTTTTTCTTGATTTGTTTCTACTTGGTTTTTTTCCTTTGCTACCTCTTTTGGCATTTTAAACACTGTTGTGGAAGTTAGCCACGCAGCACTTCGCACTTGATAAACTTCTAGTCTCCTATGGCACTTTTCCCAATTTATCATCAACTTTTGGCACATTTTGCGCACTTTTTCTGATAAATATTCTAAAAATACATTATCAATATTTTCATCGCGATTTTTTTCAAGCAAATAGTTCATAACACAGGCATGTTTTTTATCTTTGGCATTCCCATTTCGCCAAACTTGAAAAAGCTCAGAAAAAGGGTTTTTCTTAAAAATCGCAAAAAATCGCAACACAAAACATAATAAATCAAGCTTATTACATCCCAAATTATTATTTTCTTTTTTGTTTTAGGCGGGGCAAAATTTTGCAAGTCGACACAAACTTAAGAATTAAAGAAACACACTAATATTATAGGTTGCCTTAAGCAACTGATTTTATCACTGCACCAGATCTATATTTAAAAGGTACACATATAAAAATTTAATTACTTACTATCACTGTTATTTTCCATGTTTCACCTTTTTTTTAACTTTTCTTTTTAAGCAAGAACAATATTTTAAAAACCTTCAAAAAACGCGCACGCAATTACTTTCACAATTTTACTCAGAAAGCTCAACTTTGATGGTTTGCGGTTAAACGGTAAATTAGTATTTACAAAAACAAAGTGCATTTTTGTTTGTTTTGAAGTATTTACTAATAGATTACAATAACAATATCACAATAACAGAGTGTGAAAAAAGTAGGTTTTGGCCAGCAAGTAGTCATTGGGACCATTGTGCAGCGTTTTGGAAACCACGTCACTGTTGACAACATCTCCTTCGAGGTTGTTAAGGACTTCGTCTACCTGGGATCCAGCATTAACTCTTTTAACGATGTCAGTATTGAGATAAAACGAAGGATAACTCTTGCCAACAGGTGTTACTTTGGGCTAAGTAGGCAATTGAGAAGCAGAGCCCTCTCTCGACGAACAAAACTCACGCTCTATATGTCACTAATCATGCCCGTCCTATTATATGCAACACAAACCTGGACGTTGAGCAGTTCTGATGAAAACACTTTGGGAGCCTTCGAGAGAAAGATCCTTCGTAAGATCTTCAGTCCAATCTGCGTCAATGGCGAGTACCGAATTCGATGGAACCACGAGCTGTATGAGCTGTACGCTGACATCGACATAGTTAAGCGTATTAAAATCGAGCGGCTCCGCTGGCTAGGTCATGTTGAGCGAATGGAAAACGACGCTCCAGCGAAAAAAATATTCGATTCGGTCCCCGGTGGTGGTCAACGCAGAAGAGGACGCCCACATCTTCGTTGGAAGGATCAGGTGATAGATAACCTGACCACGCTTGGTGTTTCCAACTGGCGCCAGCAAGCGCAGAACAGAAATGGCTGGCGCAATTTCTTATACGAGGCCGAAACCAACCTACGGTTGTAAGCGCCAGATAAGTAAATAATTGCGCTTGCGTTAGTCTTGCTAAAATTCGGAAATGGCTCGGCCGTTTTTAATATTATTAAATAAGGAAGAACTCGAAGGAAAAGCAGAAAAATCTAATAAATCGAAATTGATAGTTTTGTATGGGAATGCCACTTCAGACTACTTTCAAAAGCCAACAGGTGCGCATAACTGTTATTCATTCCGTGCGGTTTTGTGAAATCTATTACAATAAAAACCGTTACTTTTTACAAATGGCTGTTTGCAGGCCATTAATTTGGGGGGAGGGGCAAAACACTTCACTAAAAAGTTAAAGTTTATTATGAATTTGAAGAAGTGCCGAATACACACATTCTTAACCGTCGGAGAGCTCTAAAAGATCGCTTTGAAGAACCTGCACATACCGGAATCGTAACAACGAAACAATTAATTTTACAACTTCATTTAAGAATTTTAACACCGTATTGAAATTGTTTTTGAATTGACCAACTATTTTCTGAAAACTTAGCCTTTAAATGCCCAAGAACCCCAATTTTTATCAAATAAATACGAGTTGTGTAAAAAAGCAAAGTAAACTCGGTTTCCTCATTAAGTTTTTAATTTTTTTTTATGATGAAAAGTGATTTTTAAAAAATTGGTTGTATCTTAAAAGATCCACTCATTAAGAACATTGTTCAACTCATTACCGAAAAGTAACACATGGTCCAATAAGTCCCGAGACTAACTACTAGGTGGCACCTCTAACGAAATATCGATATATTTCGATAGTTCCAATCTTCAAACAATACGTGTAAAAATTGCATGACAATCTAACGTTTAGTTCAGAAGTTGCAGTGATTTAAGTGACGCTACTGTTGATATTTTCAAAATAATGGATTCAAAGCAATTCCGTGTGTTGATTTATCACTGTTTTTTTATGGGAAAAAACTTCGCCGACCGTAAAGTGAAGATGCGCGAGCTAGTTGAGGCTCTGAAGATATTGAAAGGCAGTGTGGGAACAATATTACGGGAACATTTGTCGATGAGAAAGCTGCTTTCCAAATGGGTGCCGCATTTTCTTACACCGGACCAAAAACAACAACGTGTCGATGATTCGGAGAGCTGTTTGGCACTGTTTACGAAGAATAGAATGGATGAAATATGGATCCACCATTACACACCGGAATCAAAACGGTCGTCAGCTGAGTGGAGAGCAACCGATGAAAGCAGGCCAAAGCGACCAAAAACACAACAGTCGGCTGGAAAGGTTATGGCATCTGTATTTTGGGATGCGCATGGAATTTTGTTCATCGACTATCTCGAAAGGGAAAACAATCAACAGCGATTATTATATAGCGTTTTTGAAGCGTTTGAAAGATAAAATCGTGGAAAATCGGCCCCATTTGAAGAAGAAAAAAATCGTTTTCACCAAGACAATGCACTGTGTCACAAATCGATGAAAACGATGGCGAAAATCCACGAATTGGGCTTCGAATTGCTTCCTCATCCACCGTATTCGCCAGAATTACTGGCTCTTTTCTGACCCCAAAAAAATGCTTGCCGGCAAGAGATTTGGCTCCAATGAAGAGGTTATGACTGAAACTGAAGCGTATTTTGAGGCGAAGCAAAAATCGTTTTACAAAACCGGTATTGAAAAGTTAGAAAAGCGGTGGAATGAATGTATTGCTCTTGAAGGAAACTATGTTGATGAATAAAGAAGAATATTTGCAAAAAAAAGTTTTTTCATTACTTAGTCTCGGGACTTATTTTAATAAAACACTAATAAAACTCTATTATTGTATAATATATTGAATATTTTAATAAAACACTAATAAAACAACTTATTTTGACAAATATTTTGCTTGTTGGGAAAATTCAGATACTTATATATTTACATTGTGAGTATATAAAATAATAAAAATTATAAATGTTTGTTTTAAAAAAATTAATTTAGTAAATACAAAGTACAAATTCATTTAATTAAACGAATAAGTTAGTACATTTTTTTAAAAGAGAAATTAATACATATAACCGAAAAATATTGAAATTTATGAGTGCTGGTAATTGTAAAAGTAGTTTTTTCTGAAGTGAAACATAAATTTACTTCACACTTAGAACAGTATATTTTTGTAACAATTTGGATACTTGAATCTTCCTTTAGTGCCCATCGTAGTCCAGTGGTCGGTTTTGTCCAATCGGCTATCCCTGGATGGAGTGTTAAATGAATTCGGCTTTCTCTAAAAGTGGCTCAAGACGTGGACGCCCATGCTTAACTAGTTCAACTGATATAAAATTATATAATGAAAATCAATAAGTCGCATTTCTTTATATCCTGGGTGATTCTTGTTGATTCTTTTGTGCAGAATCCAGGCATTAGCACATGTCAAATTCAGCAAGTGGTAAAACATCCTGTTCGTCAACTGCAACTTTTCATCGTAATCTTATGCATGATAAGTGTATCACGGTTTGGATCTACACGAGGAAGAGATCTTGTTGTATTATTAAAATGAATAAACTGACGTATATCGAAATTAAATGCATCATTTAGTTTAGAATAAATTTTGGTTTGTTCAACTATTTGTACCTCAAAAGATTCTGGAAATAGATATGACCAGACCTGAATAGGAGTTTGGAATCCCTTCCAGTCATCCGGTATGCTACTGTCCCCGTAACTTGAATTTCCTCACTGGGGTACTGAAGATTTCCTTTCTTCCATATCACACTTTCAAATTCCGAAGATTTGTGATCAACGGTTATGTTTGGAAATGCTGAAGGAAAATAATTTGATGCAGACTGTATAGCGGTAGGTGTATCTGATCCACCAGCTGTCACGACGTCTATTAAAATCCCTCTATATTGTCATCTTTATCATATTCACAAAGGAATCGTTTAAGGAAGTACTTAGATAAATTTTATCCACAAAATGAACGATTACTTGTAGATTATAATTTTTTGGACCCCCTATGGGTGTCTGCATCATGTCTTCAAGCTCGTCCTCTAAATCATCAACACTCACATAACCAAGCTCAGGTGTGTCACATAATATAGCGCACACTTCTTCATTAGACATCTTGAGCCCATCAACCATAATATAATTGGCCATTGCAATGTTTATATTATGTTACAATGTTGCAATTCTCTATTTATTTCTCTATTTATTTTCAGGCTAGTATTCAATGCATTGGTTTTATGTTTTTGTTTGTGCGCTTCGTATATGCCACGTTTTTAATGCAAAATCAATATCTCTGGTAATACTTCGATCTACCAATTTTTTTTATTGATTCTGAAAGGTGAAGAACCGAAGAATTTTTTGGTTTACCGTTAATTAGGCTCAGAGAGGGAGAACATGTCGAAAATGGCAACTTTTCCCCAAAAAATTTAATTTTTTTTCCTCACATAATTTAAAAAAAAATTATTTTGTAAGCTTAATCTTTACTCAACAAAAAAAAAATAATGTAGACATTTTGTTCGGGTCCTGAGATATGAATTTTTAAAAATCAGCATAAAGCAGAAAAAGCATGAATTTTCGTACTTTGTTTGTGTTACCACAACAACAACAATACTAATTTTTCTAAAAAAATATGTGATTTGATGCACCTCTTAGAGACCTTTCAAAATGTATAATTTTTTTTTTTATAACTGTGACATAAAAAAATTTGGTGGCCGGTTTGGCGTGAAATGAGTCAGATACAACCATTTCTTTCTATCAATTGCAGCGGGAGAGGTTGCCATCGGTTCAAACTCCATAATATCGTTACAAAATTATCCCTATACATAAATCTATTTTTTTCGGCCCCTCGGTATATCTTTATTTTGAACTGATAGGTAAAATATGGACCTCTAATATAAGCTTTAAAGCAAACATACCCACGTAGTTGCCCATATGGCCCGCGTGGCCCTTCATACAAATTTATTTCTATCTTCATTTTGTCTTTGCGATGAGCCAAAATCAAAGAATACCTACAAAAAACAACAACACAAACCGACTCGTTCAGTGTTCAGTACATATTTCAGCGAACTTTACAAAAACAATTGCATGCAAAGCCAAAATTAAATAACGCACACTCGATGATGTCGATGCTGAAGCTGATTGTCCCGTTACTTGTATGTCGAGTAATTTTTCGTGCAAGTATTGTTATTGTAATAGAAATTAATCCTTGCCGCAGTGCACTGTCAAATAAAATAGAGTTCATTGATTTGTTATAATTGTAATATTTAAAATAATACTTATATTTGAATAAAATATAAACCAAATTTTCTTACAGTGTACTTCATGAAATGTGATTTTATCGCATTGTAATTGTTTTTTGTTTTGTTTGATTTTTTGCCAAACACAACAATGAGCAACATTTGTGTTTGTTTTTTTTTTAAGTTTTGGCCCGCGCTTAAAATTTCTTGGGCCCCATTGCTTTAAAATAATTAAGTAACCAATTTAGTGTAGCTTATTTTTCATTATGTGGATTTTTAAAAATATTAAATATCAAAATAAAATAAATTCCGCGATTTACCACTTCTATTATTTTAAGCTTATCAGCTAATGATAGCGTTTTATGTGCACGTTTTTTTGCCATATTATAATTTAAATTGATATTTTCGGGTTCGATGCCATTCAATAACTAAACTCACTGCAACAAGACACAAAACCCATGGTATAATAATATAAGGTAGCATTGACAGTTGCTTGGGAAACCATCTCCTATCAAAAAAATATACTCAAAAAGAGAGCGCCCACAATCAGCCATTGAAAACAAAAACAATGATGAAAACGTTGAAGTGAATAAAAAAACAACAACCTCAGCTGCTGCACATGCATTTTCACGAACAGCGGTTTTTAACAGATGTTTTCTTGTAGAAGAGAAAATAAGCAGTTGTCAATGCTACCTTGTATTATTATACCATGCACAAATAATGTCCCGTTGGTTGTAAAATTCCATTCTTAAAAAAAAAAAAAAAGATTGCGAACCTAGATACAGGTTCCTATTCGACCTCAAACCACACGTACCATTCCACTGGTTCCATTTTATGGGCGTTCAAAGAGGGGATTGGCACTCTTCAGCAGCACAAATTTTATAATTATAAAACTTTCTTAACTTTTTTAGTTATACCAAAAGTTACTTTCGAACTATAAGTCACAAATCAATGAAACTTGGTAGGAACTTCCTATTTAGTCATGTTCTTCGACTAGAAAAATTGAAAGAGCATTAGACAAGGGAGCGTGGAACCATCGATACAATTCAAAGTTTTTATATCGAATAGCTTTGGAAGAAAATGCCGTATAACAATGAAACTCAATATGAAGTTCCCACTTGGTGATATCCTTCTACTAGGAAGTAGAATATGGGAAGCAGGGTACTGGGACGGGCATTGGACATAGGGGTGTGGCTCCGCATATACATAAAAGTCAAATTTTTGATATCGAATAGCTTTGAAAGTAAAAGTCACAGAACATGGAAACTCAGAATGGAGTTACTATTTTGTGATTTCCTGTTGGTAGTGCGTATGATGCGGTATGCGTTCGGTAACATTTGCACATGAGTGCAGAAAAAAAAATGTTTCAATAAAAATACAAAAAAAAAAAAACAAAAATTCAATTTTTAAGTGGTCGACCAAAGGCCATACTGGTCAGCACTAATGCGCTAGGAAGCTCAAGTGCTGTAGCTTTTATGTATGTATTTTTGTATACTGCTATTTTGACATTTTCTAAAAATTTGTTGCTGTTGAAATTCTCAAAAATTCCAAATTTTAATAAATAAATAAAAGTATTATATAAAGTGAATTGGTGTGAGCTGTAATGTGCAGGTAAGTTATGTTATTTTTAAGGTATTCTCAAATTTTAGTATGCAGTATAGACTCGGTAATCACAACTAATAAAAATTTAGGCTGTTTCATTTATTGAGGTTGTTGCACCCAGCAAGGAAAAAATGTAGAGCAAGAGTAATGATAAATAGAGCCACATTTTATGGATTTTGAAAAAAATAGCTCATTTTTTATTATGTCATTTATTTCATATATTAGTATTTCATTTATTTTATATATTATAATAAAATTTAAAATCATTCAATCATCGTAATAAACTTTAGTAAAAGCATTGTTTAAAAATATCTGTTATTTTTGTCTGAACTTTATTATTATTAAGGCTTTGTAGAACAGTAATCTCTCGAAGTTCCCTTAAAATAAAAAAAAAATATATTTAACTGGGAAGCCATTTTCTTAATACCATTGCACAAAAGTTTGACTTTTGAGGAATGTTATTCTTTTTTTACTTATTTTGAGACCAGGAGCAGATGTTTCCTTGCAGCTCATTAGTCTTTTATTTGGAATCTATCTAAAGAATAATCCAGCCTCATCAGCATTATACATAAATCTGTTTTGTTGAAAGATTTAGCTAATTGATTTTATTTCTAAGCTGTATTAAAAATAGTTCGACAGATTTTGACTTATTGGATAAATTTATTTCCACAAATTCTCATGTTGCGCAGGCCATGCTTTTTTTTTAAATTAGATTTGTAACGATTACTTGCGTTCAAAGATTCCTCCTTTTCTTATAATTTCTCATGCAACTTGCGAAGTTTTGATTTGATGATATTGACAGTTTTTGATTTCTTTGTTATTTATGTATATAGATATATCTTTTGGAATTGGAAAATGAGAAGTGATCATTTCTATCGTGCGGTTTTTTTTTCGTTTAGTACCAATATATTGGGTAATTCTTGTTCGGCCCTGGTTGTAGAGGGGCCATAACCTAAAGCAGAGTATTTAAGGAAAATACATATAGCTTGAGTTTATTTGAGAAATTGTTCGTTAAAGTGTTCAGGTACACTATGGTACTAGGTTTATTATAGCAACAACATGTAATTACTGTTGTCAATATCATTTTTATATTGTTTTATTTAAGTAGAGTATATTTTTCGGATGAACACTGATTGCGTACTTACTTTTGCCAAAATGATTTTCAAAGGGTTCTAGCAATTTCGCTCTTTTCTTTTCATATCCTTTTTGAGTGATATCACCTGAAAAGACAAGATAATTTCATAAAAAATGTTGTATTAGTTACTTTTACTTTTAGAATTAGTTACTTTTAGAATATGAGTTGAGCTTTAATTTCTATTTTGATTTTTTAATAAACAACATCGGAGCAGGCCCCGATGTTTGACTTTATTGTTCATAAATTAACTTAGAACTTAACATATTTTATATCTTCTTGTTGTTTTTCTATGGTTTTTATTATGCTGATACATGTTGTGTTTTTCTGTATTCGAGTCTGTTGCTTTATATCCACTACGTAGCAGATGCGTGTAACTTTGAAATGCACTATGGAGTTTTTCATATATGTGACGTTAACTTATATATACCAGTCAAAAACATAAGGATCGGGTTTGCATTTTTCCCCGTTGGAAGAGCATCGAAGATAATAATAAAAAGTGGTATGGGAATGGACGGATAACAACAAACAAAGCTCTCTTTTGAATATAAATGTTTTAGTGGTAGAATCACTATATCTTTTATTCTTTTTCTATAATTCCACTCCCCTCCCCCATAATTAAGCAAAACATAAAAAAAAAATGAGGGTATTTATGTATTTATGCAAAATGTTTTACTTATAATTTGGGTACTTCGTTATTTTTATCAGGCAAATCGCTGATGAATTTGTTACATATCTGTGTCAATAAATAATAATAGCTTAAGTCGTATTTCAATGTTTTGAGAAATTTACTTCAAAGTTTTTATCGCCATAAAGGTTCTATGAAAACTACATTGGTTTTTGTGTCATAACTTTGGTTTGGTGCACGCTAGAAGCTACAGATTTTGTGTGTATGTGACAATTTTTTAAAGGCATATAGCAATATAAATAACTCAGTTGTGACTTAAGTTGCATGAATTAAGTTCAAAGAATGCATGAAGCTTACAAAGAATGATCTAAGGATCATCACAGGACTGCTGACAGGTCATTGTCACCTTACAAAAGTGGGAATTCTTAGTAATGACACATGTAGGTTTTGCATGGAGGACGAATAATCTGCGATGCATGTCCTAGGACAGAGTCCTGCACTTGTTCAAACACGACAAAAATATCTTGGTTACCACATAATACTAGATAACTCAAATTGCATTTATGTCAGAGATTGTACTAAAAGAGGATCTTTAAGTCCATGACGGGGCACAATATATCTTTAGGTCGCAGTGCAAATCCCAACAATAATAATGATAATAATAGAAGAGATTGCTGCGAAAAAATATCTTTGTCGTTTGGTTCAGATGCTTCTGCGAGCGAGTATTCTACAATAAAAGAAGGCGTGATAGCTGATGGAAGCAATATAAAAACTTTGACCCCTTTTAAAAGCGATGACGGGTTGATTTGTGTAAATGGGTACATTGAACATGCAACACACGTACCGCTAGAAGCCAGACAACCTATTATTTCCCCAGGCATCAATTCACACGATTACTTGTGCAGCACTATCACGCAAAGAAGTGCCATATTAACGTGTCGACAGTAATGAGTGAGATCCGTTTGAAATTCTGGATACCATCGCTAAGAAGTTTAGTCAGCAGTTTTCAATCACAATGTTTATATTGCAGAATCTAAAAGGTTAAGTCGAAACAACCGAAAATGGGTATATTGCCTGTTGATCGCGCAATAGAGACGTGGAAAGGTACTTTAATTGTACCACGGAAAAGACGGTACTGCGCGCTCGTTTTAAGGATAATACACCGCACGGATATTTATAAATTTATTTATTTAAAGAAGCACAACTTATTTGTTGGAGAACAATATTTGAAGTAAAGTAAAATTTTTCATAACATGAAGTATCAATATGATAAATACAAAATATATGTGATTCAACAAACAACAAAGTATATAAAGTAAATTTCTAACAGTAGGGATATTAAAACAAAAACATTAACATACTATAACAAAACACCCCCTCTCAATCACATACTCAATCACATAAGACATTTTCACTCCAAAATTTTGTATAAAGACAGTAGTCATTTCTAGAACGTTCAAATCCGTTTTCTATAAGATAACTATTAAATTTTTCATTCCAGCATCTTGGACTTTGTTTTAGACCAGGCCTAATCAGCGAAATGAATAAAAGGGCCAAAGCCTAATTAAGAAAGATAATCGCCTGATTAAAATAAACAACAAAATACATAAACAACAACAAAAGCAAACATTTTAACGTCACCACCAACGGCAACCTAATTTGTTGCTTTTTGCAAGTGCAAAGAATGTGTTGATAAAAAAAATCTAAAAAACAAAATACATACGCTACAAGCATGCGTAGCAGAACACGAGATCGTCTGAATTTCGATTCCACTAACAAAACACACGCACAACAACAACATACAGCTGTACGTTAGGTCGTCGCGCTGCACGTTTGTGCGTTTCGATACGTATGTTGTTGTTGTTTGTTATAGTTAATTTTTGCAAGTGCATTTCGTCTTAAATTTGGCAAAATGCGAGTTTTTTTTTATTTTAATAAATGGGCCAATTAATTCAACAAGGGCCACAAGGGCCACCTTTGTGATTAGGCCTGTTTTAGACCATACAAAGATTTTTGAAGTTTACATACATATAAGCCCTGATTTTAACTGAGGACCATCTGGAGCGTCCATATAAATATCTTCTTTCAATTCGCCGTGAAGAAATGCAGTCTTTACATCAAGTTGATAAAGATAGTATCCTTTCTGTACGCTTACTGCCAGGATAATTCTTATTGCTGTTAACTTTGTCACTGGGGAATGAGTTTCTTCATTATCTATGCCAGCTTTTTGAAGGAAACCTTAGCAACTAGTCTTGCTTTGTACCGAATTGGATTTCCGTTTTCATCATCGTTTAATTTAAAAACCCATTTTGATTTCAAAGGTTTTATTCCTTCAGGACACGGCACACAGTGCTTTGTCCCCATATAGTGAATCGGCAAAATTAGAGAAGTTATCGCAGAAAAATGAAATTTGGTGTGCTGGTTCAAAATATATTAATTAAGAAAAATTCGAAGTTTCGGAAAAATCGGTGCAAGGACATGACTACCTCCCATACATCTTTAAATTTAAAAGTTTAATTTTAGCTATAATTGTATACAGATTAAATCGAAAGTTGGTAACTATCTGTTAAAATATGTCTTTTAGCTTAGTGGTTAATTTTGTTGCATTCGGTGCGAGGATATGACTACCTCCCATACATAATTTTTCTCAAAAACTAAATTGTAACTACATTAGTGATTAGAATGCACTGAAAACTTATAACAAATTATAAAACTATATTTTTGGGCTCTCTGGAAAATTTCGCATCATTTGATACAAGGACATGACCATCTCCCATATATCCTTTTTCTCAAAAACTAAATTTTAGCTACATTTGTGATCAAAATGCACTAAACACTAATAACAACTTATAAAACTATGTTTTTGAGCTCTCTGAGAAATTTGGCTTCATTCGATACAAGGAAATGACCATCTCCAATATATCCTTTTTCTCATAAACTAAATTTTTGCTACATTTGTGATAAAAATGCAAATAATTTAATATTCTCTTTAAAAAGGGTCATAAATAAATTTGTTTCTAAATTTGCTCAACAAATAAGATAATTAATTTTAATTGTAATATATGATGTTTTCTTTCAAAATGTATTTCTCAATTTCTTTGAATTCATCATTTTTTTATGTGTTTTGTAGATAGTGACGATAGTTCCGGATCCGACATTATTAAGAAATGAGCCATTAAATCTCTATTTGTATTTTCTCTCGTCGTTTTTCTTGTATGGGATAATCGCAAAATGTACATAACAAGTCATATCGTCAGCTTAGTATTAGCACACACAACAACAAAGTGCAGTGTGTTCATGGAGTAAATGAATTGAAACATAGGGAAAGCAATGAAACGAAAAGCAAAACGGAAAACATGAATCAGCTGTTTACAAACAAATGTTGATTACTTGATACTTTTTACTGGATGTCGTTCGTTTACCCAGCAGTTATTTTGGAGTCAATTGAAAAAGTGAACTAGTTAATTTCTAGCGCAGTTCGCAGTAGTTCTGAAAAAGTACAAAAGGCGTTCAGTGTAGAACAGTTATTTTTTCTTTTGTTTTCAAAAGTATTGCTGAAAAAAATAAACGCGTTCTGGCTAGTTTTTAAAATTTGATGCGCACAAGAAAAACTAATAAAAAAAAAATGTTTATATACAAAATGTTTTCTGGAATGTGGATGGAAAAGATGGTACAAATGAGATCTTTAGGACCTTTCCGTTGCACTAAATTTTTACACTTTTAATATGTTCACTTTAAAACTAGTTAAAAAAGAACCACTTTCAGGCTACTGCGAAAGCAACCAGTTTAAAAATGTTGCTAATTCAACTAGTTCAAATATGGAAAAAAAGGAGTGTTTCTGGGGACAATTGTCTTTTCCTATGACATCAACCCGCAAAAAGCGTCAGTTCGTTCAATGTTAAAGGGTATTATAGTGGAACTAATACTGGTCCTTTTTGGAACTAGTTCACAACTATTTCAAATTTGGTCCACTTTTCTGCTGGGTACTTTTTGTGATATTTTTTACTGAGAGAGTAAAATCAGTCTTACTCTCCCAGTAAAAGTTACTTGATATTTTTTACTCGAAAAGTTCTCAAACAGACCTACAGTCAATAATATTGCACAGATTGCAAAAATTGAATTGAACATTGAACGTCGCTGGAGCCCTTTACTTGGAAAAAATTATATAATCATATTTTTGGTCTTTGTAAAACTAAAATATATACAGTTGCGAGCAATATAATAGCAGTGCTCTACATTCTTTTATATTGTCTTTTGTAAGTCTACTAATTTTTACTTTTTTCGCCCCCTTTTTTTCACAATCACTTGTCAACACTTGTTTTTTCTTCCGATATATTCGAATAACGGTAAAATTATTTACATAATTAATTTTTGTTAATTTTGTGGAGCTGGTTGTGATTCGACACGAGCAAAATAATAGCAGTTATTACAATTGATTAGCATTACATAAATAAATAAACTAATAATACAGTCAAAAGCAAGCAGCAGATTTTTCTAATTAATTTTACTGTAATATAAAAAGATTTGATAATAATATTTATTTTTTAAGTGGGCCGTGGAAAACATTGTACGGATGAGAAGCGTGGTTTGATAAAAAAGTTAATAAGTGATGGAAAAACGTATAAAGAAGTGCAGAATTTACTAAATTGCTCTGCAAAAATGATAGCCAATGCTTTAAAGCATCAAAATAAAACTGAAACACGTGGTCGCAAAAAAATTTTGTCGACAGTTCTTGCAAGACGCGTTATAAGGGCTTGCAAAAATAACCCATCAGCAGCAGCTACGCAGATTAAAGATGATTTAAAATTACCATGTGGAGTTCACACTGTTAGAAGATGTTTACGAGACAATAAATTATTTGCCCGAAGTCCTCGGAAGGTTCCACTTTTGAAGAAAACACACATAGAGAAGAGATTAAAGTTTGCAAATGAGCACGTGGTCTGGCCGCTTCAAAAGTGGAGAAATATTTTCTGGACTGATGAGAGCAAAATTGTTCTTTACGGTGGAAAAGGCTCAAGACAATATGTGAGACGACCACCTAACACGGAATACGATCCTAGGTATACTACAAAAACATTTAAACATGGAGGATCGTCTATTATGGTATGGGCAGGTTTTTCTTTTCACGGCGTTGGTCCAATACGTTTGATTGAAAAAAATTATGGACCAACATTTGTATGTAAATATATTGCAAAATAATATGCTGCCTTATGTTGAATACGAAATGCCGTTGAAATGGGTTATGCAACAAGACAACGACCCAAAACATACAAGTAAAGTTGCTAAGCAGTGGTTTCGCGAGAATAAGATTGAGGTTATGGAGTGGCCAGCGCAGTCGCCTGACCTCAATCCTATTGAAAACTTGTGGACAGATCTAAAAAAAGCAGTATGGATGGAAAAGCCCAAAAATAATAAGGAACTGTGGGAATTAGTACAAAAGGCCTGGTACAATATTCCCTTGGAAAGATGTCAACGCCTTGTTGACTCAATGAGGGTCAGATGTTCTGCTGTTATAAAAAATAAAGGAAATGCCACTAAATATTAATGAAAATTTGTTAGAAAACTGAGAATCAGCTTTCTTTTTAAATGTTAATTACCTTAAAACGTAAAGCCAAGTAGGAACTGCTATTTTTTTGCTCGCTAATTTTGCGTACTAAGTCATATATTGAAATAATTTAAAAAAATAATAAAGTGAACAAAAATAATTTATTTAAAAAAGTTTGTATTTAAGTTGGGTCAAGTAGTTTTTAAATAAAAGTTTTCTGAAAATGCTTTAAACTATTTTTTATTACTGTTATTTGTACCTCTACCGATGCACTGCTATTATTTTGCTCGCAGCTGTAGATGTTTTAAAAAAATACAAAATTTCAAATTTCCGGTTAAAAATCTTAAATTTTTTTTTACTAGTGGTTAGATTTGTTAACAAAGTATATAAATGAAAAATAAAAAATCGCCTACTTTTTATTTATATATTTTTTTAATTTTTTCAAAGTTTGCAAAACTTTAGGGTTTCCACCAAAAAAAAAAAAAATATTCTCTCAATTTTTGGTAAGTTTTTGTCACTATTTAATAAAAATTATACACTACATCAAAATTTGATTAATTTTTTATAGTAATAAACAAAAAAAATTGCATAAATTTATTTTTTTTAAAATTTTGGCAGTACCATAAACTTAGGTCTTTGCAACTTTTTCTGAAACTAAGGAAATATGTCTTTAAAAATTCATATCATTTTTACATTTCCGGGTGAAAAATCTAAAACTTTTTTACATATTCTATTTAAGCTATTTAAAATGTACTAAAATCATAAATAAAAAATTACCTACTCTTAAAAAAAAATTTTTTTCAGTCTATCAAACTTTTGCATTTTGGGAATTCCAAATAAAAAATCGCAAAAGTTTTCGATGGCACAAACAACATTTTTATATAAAATATTTACAAAAAATTATTTATGTTTTTTTGTTCCTATAGTTATAAACAAAACTGTTAAGTTTCAAAGCAATACAATAAAAAATGAAATTTTAAAAATTTGTTTTGTAACACAGTAAAAACCGTTTTTCCATTCAACAGTTTTACCTCAAACGTTTTCTGACTTTAGCGCCCTCTACTGTTAACAAAAAGACGAGATGATAAATTCTATTTACGAATTTATTTAAGGTACTTTATTAGCTTTACAAAAATGTATAATACTGAAATATTCTAAGCACTTTATTTTATTTTAATTTTGCCTATGGGACAAAGCACTGTGCGGCACAACAATCCATACCTTATTCTTGTCCATAGAATTAAGTTCATCCTTAACAGCTTGCACCCAATATGATTTATCTGCCCTGTTTTGTATATCACTATAGTTTTATATAAACTGACATAAACTGATTAAGCCTGTTTTTTATTCTTTCGCTTCGACGGGGTTCTTGTGTACTGTGGATGATCACTTCTTCGGCTTCATGAAAAACATCAGTTTCATCATCTGATTTTTCTTGTTTGAACTGGTTGAAGAACATCATCATGACCAGGATTTGTACTTCTAAATACAGAAACGGCACTATTATCTATATCCCCCTCTTGCTCGTTTCTGTCGCACAAAACAAGTAAATTTGGCTGTTTGCTTGGACTACTTTCCTTCACTTTGTATGTAAACGAATTTTCATTAAATTGAACATCTCTAGCAACTATAATTTCTTCTTTTATTTTGTTCCATTGTCTATAACCGTTTGGAGCATATCCGACCATTACAAATTCCATAGATTTGTCATCTAATTTTGCTCTTTTCTGCTTAGGTATCCATGCAAATGCTTTGCAACCAAAAACTTTCAGTTTAGACAAGTCTGGTTTACGTTTGTACCAAATTTCAGCAGGTGTTTGCGTATAATTTAAAACGCTACAAGAACTACGGTTGATTAAATATGTGGCCGTTAGAGCTGCTTCACCCCACAAAGAGTTTGGTGTGTTTGCTTCTAATAGCACTGTTCTTACCTTTTCAACTAATGTTCTATTGAATCTCTCAGCAACACCGTTCTGTTGAGGAGTATAGGCAACAATATGTTGAACTTGAATGCCTTTATTTTTAAAAAATGTTAAACATTTTTGCGAGAAATATTTCCGACCTTGATCCATCGTGATCATTGCAATTGGTACATTATGCAATGCTGTTACCATCGCTTCATATTCAACAAGCTTATCAAAAACTTCGGACATATGCTTTATTAAGTATATTATTTATTTATTTATTTATTTATTTACATCTACCGGGTTGGACCCTTACAGATTACATTTTAGACTTAGCCTAGTACTATACATATATTATACATTAAAATTCAATTTCTGTTTACAGAAATAGTAACAATAAATATATAGATTTAACAAAATTAAAAAGTTTATTTGATGCAGTTAGCAATAGTTGTTCAAAAGCGAATTACAAGGAATGAATTGTATCTAACAGCTGTTTTTTGAACATATTGCGTTCGGTAGAGAAATCTAATTGATTTGCCACGGTGTTACAGTATGATAAGCATATGGAGATAGTTCCATTAAGCCCATAGTTTGTTCTGTGATATGCTGTATGAAATAAGTTAGAATTTCTAAGTGTTCGGCTGGGTATATTAAATGGAATGACCGCCAGTAATTCAGATGAATTTATTCTGCCATCAATTATATCCTTTATGAAAATAACATTAGATGCAACCCGTCTTTGCGATAGGCTTTGAAGACTAAGTAATCGACAACGTACCCAGTATGCTGGCATGTTTTCCCAGGAGTACTGACGGCGCAACGCAAACCTTGTAAAACGCTTCTGAACTTTTTCGATTCTAGCACTACAGCGTTCATAGAAGGGGTCCCAGATGTAACTTGCGTACTCAAGGAGTGATCGCACCAGGCTAACGAAAATTGCTTTGGACGTATGAGGATCAAGGAATTCTTTGGAGTTCCTTTTTAGGAAGCCTAACTGAGAGTTGGCTTTGGATATGACATAATCGATGTGGATATCGAATGAAAGCTTGCAATCAAAGAAAACGCCAAGGTCTTTAAATTGGCTAATTCTTAAAAACCTACTAGCGGAATCATAGATGTAGTTGTAGTTTAAAGATGTGCTTCTTCTTGAAAAAGTTAGGACTTTACATTTTGAAAAGTTTAGAGGAAGCTTGTTAATATGGCACCAGCGAAGAAGGGCGGAATATTATAGAAAAATCGTCTATAAAGATCAAAAAATATCTATAGCCATCCCAGGTTATAGTTTCAAACGGACCGCATACGTCGGAATGTATTCTTTTCAAAAATGGCGAAGATTGAGGATGACTACCATTAAATGGAAAACGAGACTGCTTACCTTGGATATATATCGCAGAATCCAACTGATTTGTAATTGCCAATGCCTTTTACCATGTTGTTTTTGGTCAGTTCTTGAACACTGTTGTTGCTTGCATGTCCCATTCTTCTATGCCACAGTAGGGATTCCTCTGCTTTCCCAAAATTTGCTTCAAATTCCTTAATATGCAACTTGAGCTTATATAGATTTCCATTCTTGAAAGCTTTCATTAAAAATTCTCCGTTTTTCTTGAAGAACGCTGTATTTCCAACAAACTCTACAGTTATCCCCAATGAAGTGAGCTTCGGAATTGATAGAAGATTTTCAGCGAGCTTAGGAACGTATAAGACGTCCTTCATAAATATTTTGACACCATTAACTACTCCTTCGATGATACCAGTATGGCTTGATTGTAGGGATTCATTTTCTTTGGCTACACTTATGCTCAATGGACTTTGTAATTCCTTTAATATCGAAAAACACCATTTACTGTTACACATGTGATCAGTAGCGCCTGAATCTATTTTAAATATTACTTCATTATACTTAGCTCTTTTTTTTCTTTGGTCCATTGAATCCACAGTCGACATAAAACATATGTATCGTACAAACCTTATTGGCCTTACTGTTTTGCATTCGAACCCGACAATCCTTTTGCATATGACCCTTTCTTTTGCATCGGTGACATATGCCATTAAATTTTAAAATTTTCTTTTCTCCATGAAATGCTATATTCTTTTGGATATCGGCATATTTGTTTTCACGATCTTCTTTCTTTGATTCTTCAGCCAATAATCTTTGCTTTACAGCTTCTAGTGTAAGATCAACTTCATTGATGTTTTCTAATGCTGTAACCACAGGATCGTACGAATCTGGTAACGTAGCAAACAATTGAGCAACAATATCATTTTCTGCAAGTGGTGCACCGGAAGATTTCAGTTTTCGAATCATATCGTCGAATATTATAAAATTCTTGTGGAGTTTTTCGTGTGTTTTCATCCTTAAATTTGCAAGCTGCTTTCTTACAAGCGTTTGATTTGTAACAGACTTCTTACAAAACGAGTTCTCCAACGATGACCATATATCCTTAGCTGAATTTTTGTCACGTAAAAATAAAAATAAAAAATTTTTGTCACGTACGCATTCTTAATAATCGTCAGCTATTAAGCTTACCAAAACTGCTTTTGCCTTCTTGTCGTTCTTGCTAAATTGAGCTGCTTAACCTTGTTCAGCCGGTGGAGATTCCTTGATGACTCCTAGAAGGTCTTATGCGTCCAAGTGCATTTTTACTCTTAAACTCCAGCTTTCATAGTTTTTTTCGTTAAATTGCATGATTCTATGCGATGTTTCTTTTTTAATGTCGCCCATAACCTTTTAAGGATAATACACCGCACGGATATTTATAAATTTATTTATTTCCTACAGTGAGCGTAATTTTTCGTTGACTGTTAGTCAATTCAAGACCGTTTTGGCAAGCAAATTTTAAAATTTTAATCTTCATAATTAAATTAAATTTTTTTTGTTTTTTAAATTTCTTAAACTTTACAATCAAACTGAATTTACTCTCTTTCAAAATTCACATACACACTTTTTGCTGTTGCTGGTGATGTATATTGATATATGTAAATATATTTAATTAGGTTTTTATTTGGGTTTACCCTTAATTCGTGCGGGGCGGGTTTAGCGTTAATATTGTTACTTTTATTTTTTCTAACCTTTGGACAATTTGAAATGTAAATAAGACGAAAATATTTCGTATTGTTTTAATTTTAAGTTATTAATAGCATTTATTGTATTTTATTATTGAATTGAATTATCGAATTTCCATTTGTTTATTTTTGCTATCTTATATATCACGAATTCCACGAAAAAGTCAACCTCATAGGCCAAAAATCAAATTGTAAAGAGAGAAGAGAAACTATATAGAATATATTCTATCGAATTCGGACAACACGTTTTAAGTTGAATTTTTCAAGATAACGGTAGTTTTTCTGTGTTTTTTTTACTTTCGCGTGGTGAATAAGTTGAGCGAAAATTTTGTAGTTTTATTGTGATATTTGCCGTGAGGGCGTGCGCTGTTTATTACAACAATTAAAAAAAAAAAATATTTGCTTCAAATTTTTTGATATTTTCCTAATAATCATACATATATATGAATAAATAATTATCAACGACATACCGTGGTGAGAGCAGTTAAATAAATTAAGAAAATATGTAGCATGTGCGTGACAATATTGATATATGTTTCAATGCAGACTCTAATATAAGAAATTTTTCGCGGAAAATGCTATTATGTGTGGATATTGAGATGGCAAACCAGATTGAAAAACATTTTTTTTACTATTTCCATTGAAAAAAATTCCACGCGTTTCGCACATGTTACGCTTTTTTCTATACAACAATGTAGTTTTTACATACTACGGGGTCGTTCATAAATTACGTTACCAATTTAGAGGGGAGGAGGGGCTTTAAAATGTATTACGATTAGTAACGATATGGGTGGTCTCATATATAGCAAAGTGACCAAAAATAAAACAACTTAAAAAATTGAAATTAATAGATACACCCTTCATTTAAAAAATGTCCATCCTTACATCTGCATTATACGGTCAAACGTATAAATTGACGGTTAACTATTGACAAGTGTCAATCTGAATTCTTATAAGTGAGTTTTATTTAATTTAACCCAAAAATGCCCAGTGTATCTTTTTGGATACAACGGAGAAAATAAGCTATTTATTTTAAAAAATTGCAAAAATTAAAATGCTGGATATGTAATTTCACTCAGAAAATTTCAAATATAAAACAAAAATTTATTATTGGCATAACTTTGTTGGTTTGGGAAATATTGACCGTCAAATTAAAAAGTTTTTTCATTTTTATGGAAAGTTCGGTTTTTGACATGAAATACCTTTTAAACTATTAACAATTTTAGAGTATCATTTAACAAACAAATTTAGAGTTATCATACAAAGAATCGCTTTCTTCGTTTTTGCCAACCAAGCTGATTGATGGTATACGTCGGAATGTCCACTGTATCTATTTTGATACAACCATGTTTTCTTTAAACAAAAATTTTTTCCAAAAAAAATAAAAACGGGGTCGTGTTCAGGGGATCATTTAGCATAACATAATTTTAATGATATCGGTGTTGTTGGGCATTTAAGGGTTCAAATAAATCGGAATATAAATTATTATTCAAATAAATCCATTTTAAGGAATCATATTCACAAAAACACTGAACTTGGTGATGTACGGGTGCAGCCTTTACGGGTACTCTCTCAAAGGCCAGGCGAATTTCTTTACATAAGAAATGAGAATACACCTAAATAGGTCCACATGGAATCTGTTGAAGAATTTGAAGAGTCCCCAAAGTTCCAGCTCCTTCAATTCCAGTGATTGAGAGCATCGACTTTTGGATCGAATAGAGTGGAATAGTTTTTATCGATTAAAATAATTGATTTTCAAATTTTTTTCTTAAATGTATCTAGTAATGACATAAAAGAGATTAAAAAAAAGAAAATAAGAAATTTTTAATCCTTTTGTTCTGTATTTCAGTTTTTAGTAAATATGGTCGAAGGTAACAGTAATATGAACGTACGGTGTAATTGTGCGTGACGAATGTAACATGTGCGTGACGGTGTTTAAAGTTGAAAAAATTGTTTTATCATTTTTGTTTCTCAAATAACTTAACTACTAATATAATCTAGGATAACCTCTTATTGCTGTAAAAAAATATGAAAATTCTATCTGAAGTCAATTCGCAGAAATTTCAGATAGAAGCTGACATCAAATTTTTAAAGGGAAAATTTTGTAGCACGTGCGTACGCTACATTTTGCTTAATATCACCGAAATTCATAAGTGGATTCATAAAACCTTTACCCATTTTAAATAGACCGTAAAATTAATTAATAAAAATTGCAAATCAGTTTCCGCAAAAATTTCTTCTTAAGTAAATCAGTTGCAATTATTCGCAAGCTGTAACAGTGCGTGACATGGAATTCATGATATCTATACAATAATTAGGCCATTCTCTTGGCTCATCGTTGTATTAAATTGAAATAAATAAATAAATAAATAAAGATGCACAACTTATTTGTTGCAGAACAATATTTGAAGTAAAGTAAAATTTTTCATAACATGAAGTATCAATATTATAAATACAAAATATATGTGATTCAACAAACAACAAAGTATATAAAGTAAATTTCTAACAGTAGGGATATTAAAACAAAAACATTAACATACTATAACATAACAGCTCGGCCGAGATTAAGGCCTCTTTTATGTATAACGGCTCAACTTAAGTTGACTCGATAACGTATTACATACATTTAATTTTTCCTTAAAAGTTTCAATAATTAAACTTTAAACCTTACATTTCAGTGCAACTATATAGTTTGGAAATTCTTAAAAGATTAAGGCAAACTAAAACGAAAAAAATTTAGTTGAATCGAGTTCACTTGGTATACATAATAGGGGCCTTATACTAGCGCAGGCGTTTATAAAAGACCAGTGTCCAAGCTTGCTATGCTAGATTTGGTTGTGTGCAAAGATGGTGAATCCTCCCCTCCAGTGTCGATTATAGATAAAAAGTTCGTGCAGGGGTGTCGATGAACGATAATCGCAGCACTCTAAAAGAGCGAGACATCTTAATGTATTTATGCTGTATTACTTCAATTATATCTTTGTACCAACGTTATTAAGTATATGTGTTTGTGTACTTAATGATATTTGTCCAAAAAACTTTCAGTTAATTTATGTTTGTTATTAGTTATTTTCGCGCTTATAAATACGAGTTAGTTAGTTTAAAACTTCATTTTTCATTATCCAAACGCCAAAGTAAAGAAACCAATTAAGATTATTTATGATATATATTTTTGGTCTATTATAAAATTTGTTAGTTATAAAGAATAAATCCCATCTGAATTCTCTTCTAAATGCGTAATATTTTACGAAATCAAACAAATTAACCCTTTGCAACTGACGTGCTTCATATTTAACAATATACCTGACGTGGGGTCTAGCAGACCTCGCTTTTAAACTGATTTCCTATGATGAAGTTTCTGACTGTAACTATTTTGACCTTATTCCATACAACAGCAAATAATTATTAGGGTAATATAAGAATAGAATTTGAAATAAAATACGGTTTTTTTAAAGATAAAAACGAATTTTTCATCTTCGAATTTTACGTTTGAACGCACGAAGTTTTGATTTTGGGTGTCTGTCAGACTACGACTTCAGCTGCAGAGGGTTAAAGTCAACGATTTATATGCGAAGTTAAAATAAAAATAAAAATAAATAAATAACTGGCCATTTCAGCCCTTGAAAGGACTTTGACCTAGCTTCTTATGATCAATTGTGTTGTGCGTGTTATTAAGTTTGTACACAATTGACCGAGAAATGGACCTACAGGTTTACCGCCGACTCCGAACGGCGATGAACGAAATGTTCTTATTCTCAAGAAGCTTTACATGGCATTTTTATTACTCTCTGAGGTTTGCTATTGTCTGCAGAGAGGTGGCAGCCGTACAGAAAAATTATTTTAATTCAAATAATTTTCTGTCGCTGCCGGGGTACGAACCTGGGTCTCCAAAGTTCGTTGACATAGCGGCCACGCACTTTAACCAACTACGCCACGGACGCCACTATGCGAAGTTACGAGTTTTTATTTCAATATCTTTTGACTTTTGAAAATTCACAAATCTTTATTTTTCTCTTCTAAATGCTCTTCTTAATGACTTTTTAAAATGCACAGTCCACTTCTTTTTAACATCTTTATCCCAGATTTATCGAAATTTTTAGCTATAGACATCGAATATATCTATATCTATACTATTATATAAAAAGCTATCTTCGTATCTTCGTGTACACTAAACTAAAGAACTACTGAACCGATTTTAATAATTTTCTTTTACTAATTCAAAGCGTCATTCTTAACGCTAAAACTTAAGCTATTTCATACTTTATTTTTTAAAACCTACCCTAAAAAGTTATTAAAATTTGAGATTAAGTACCATCTAAATAACTTCATAGAAAATTATACATGAACACTGCATTAAACAGTACAAAGCTTTTTCTCTCTTTTCCATTGTGTGTTTAAAAGCTCATTTTGATTACTCCTTGCTTATAAGCATGATCGAAAAAATTAGCTAATGAAGCAACAACAATGTTAATTGTAATATAGACAAAATCTATTTCTTTTTTAATGAAATTCCCTACAGTAAAATGCTAACAATAATAAAATATGTAAACATAAGCATATGTAAATAAATATAATTCAGTGTTTATGATGTAGTACTCTCGCAAAATAAGCGATACTTCGTCTTTATACGAAAACACTAACGAGGAAATGAGACAAATGCTGTTGCTATTTTCGACTGAGACTCAGTTCTGCCAACAGTAGCAGCGGTGCTGCCATCTCTTATTAAGTAGCTGATAAAAAGCTTTTATTAGCAGTGTTGCTGAGCTCACATTACAAAGGTTGAAGTTTTGATAAAACACTTATCAAGATCCATTTTTGTGCCTCTTTTTTATGTGTGATGGTACCACGGCTACGATAAAATAATGGTTATGCTAATTTGATGAAAGTAATTAATCCATATTAGCTAACCAGGAATAGCAGAATACCTTATATTGTTTATAGCTGGAAAAGTATGTGCGCATTAGTTTATATGTAATGGGTGTTTTTTTTAGGGGTTTGTTTTTCGAATAGAGATAAAACTGGCATTTTGTGGTCAAATCTGGCAACTCTAATGTCATTTATGTTCATTTTGGTTTGCCATTTCATCATGAACAGGTTGACAAAAGAACAACGCTTGCAAATCGTGCAAATTTATTTCGAAAATAATGGTTCAGTTCGCGAAGTTTACATCGCAAAATTTTGTTCAGTGATGAGGCTCATTTTTGGTTGAATGGCTACGTCAACAAGCAAAATTGCCGCATTTGGAGTGAAGAGAATCCACATGAGATCCTTGAGACGCCATTACATCCACAAAAACTGACTGTTTGGTGTGCTCTATGGGCTGGTGGAGTCATTGGGCCATACTTCTTCCGAAATAATGCTGGAGAGTCAGTTACCGTTAATGGAGACCGTATAGAGCCATGATAACCGACTATTTTGTTCCCGAATTGGATGGCATGAATGTGGATGAGTTGTGGTTCCAACAAGACGGCGCTACATGCCACACAGCGCACGTCACAATCGATTTATTGAAGGAAACATTCGATGAGCGCATAATTTCGCGGAATGAACCTGTCAATTGGCCACCAAGATCGTGTGATTTGACACCATTGGATTATTTTCTTTGGGGATATGTGAAGTCGCTCGTCTACGCCAACAAACCAGAAACGTTAGGGGACTTGGAGGCCAACATTCGTGGCGTTATTGCCGACATACGGCCCCATATGCTCGAAAAAGTGGTTGAAAATTGGACCTGTAGAATTGGCTTTATTCGAGCCAGCCGCGGCGGCCACATGCCCGAAATCATATTTAAACATTAATGGCATAAAATTATCCTTCCAATAAAGCCAAATTGATGGACATTAAAACGATTTTCTTGTGTTTTATTTCAATTCGAAGTTCTATACCTCTAAAAAAAACACCCTTTAGTTGTAAATATGAAATCTATTTATGTAAAAAGTAGTGTACATTGTTATGTCACTACTCACTGCGGAAACGGGTCGACCGATTTCAACCAAAATTTCAGGGTACGTTGGGAAAACTGCGTAAAGTTAAATTCGTAAACCCCAAGGTAACTTAGCAAAGACACAAACCAATATTTCTTCTTTGTACAAAGTTACAAAGCACAAAGTACAAAGTACAAGGTTACAAGTTTACAAAATTTTTTAGAATTTTTCATAAATTTTTCAACTTTCCTGTATTTCCAAGTCGATGTCAAAGTGATTTCAGTACAAATAAAATTCAATTCGTACCCAAAGTTAAATTCGTACTTTCAATAGAAGTACCAATTTAACTTCTTTGTGTCGTTAGTTAAATTCGTATCAAAAGTTAAATTCGTACTTTGCAAAATAGTACGAATTTAACTTTGTACAGAGAAGAAATATTGGTTTGTGTCTTTGATAAGTTATCTTCGGATTTACGAATTTAACTTCACGCAGTTCGTTGGGAAAGTTTCCACGAAATTGGCCCATTGGCTCCGGAGATATGGCATTTTAAAGATTTTCCCATATCTATAGAAAAGGTCCGCCATCTAAAGTTTTTTTTTCAACTAGTGCTTATTTCGTGAATGGTAACACTTATCACATGTCTGATTTGACAGATAATTAGTTTAATCCTTCCGCTGAACGAATATGGTTGTGTATACGCTTGAACAACGCTGGGAAGTGGGCCTGCGATCGACTTACAGAAGATGCCGATTTTGCCAAAAAAATCATCTTTTCAGATTAAGCTCATTTTGATCTTGGCGGGTATGTAAACAAGCAAAATTGTCGCATTTGGGGCAAAATTGTCGATACACCCAAAACGAGTCACTGTTTGGTGCAGATTTTGGTCCAGAGGCTTAATTCGAAAATGAGCAAGGAGTGGCCGTTACAGTCAATGGCCATCGTTATCGGGCTATGTTAAACGAATTTTTGTTCACAAAAATTGAAGAGGAGGATATTGGCAACATTTGGTTTCAACAGGACGGCGCTACGTGCCACACAGCCGAAGCTACACTCGATTTTTTGCGCCCTGTTTTAAAAATAAGAAGTTATTTGGCGGACCCTTTATATATAAAAAAAGTCGTGATTTGTGTTTGTTATTCCATAACTCAAGAACGGAGCGTCCGATTTGCTTGAGGTTTTCTTTGTTGTGTTCTTATTGGCCGTACCATGGTTCGTATATATAACATTATTAACATGTTTGCCACACCTCCTTTTACCGCCCACAAATTAATGAAAATTTTATATTTAAAAAAAAGTAAAAAAATTTAGTACTTAAGTTCATAAGGTCACTGTTGGCAACAGTACTACAAATGGGGGGAGAGCTATACAAATATGCTGGGTGTTCCTCCTCTCTTATATATGTATATCTATCTATATTCTTATCTATCTTGGTTTGTCCGGTTGCTTAAAATTTGCAAACGACTGGACCAAATTGGATACTTCCTTCTGCGAATATGTGATATCGAATATTTTTGGAATTATAGGTCACACAGCATCGAAATTTAATATTCGAATGAAATTTTCACGTACCGTTCCACTGGTGAAAATTAATCGGCGTTAAACGAGGGGTCTGGCACTTTTTCAGCAGCCAAAATTTAAGGCATAACTCTCGAACTATAAGTCGCATATCAATTTAACTCGGGAAAAACGTACTATTTAGTACGTGCTTTGACTGGCAAAATTTAGTGACCATTTGACAAGTGGGCGTGGCACTGCCGATACAATTCAAATTTAGGTATCGAATAGCTTTGGAAGTAGAAGTCATATAACATTGAAACTCAGAATGGAGGATTTATTTCTACAAGAGAACTGGGACGGGCATAGGAAAAGGAGTTATGGCTTCGACCACACAAGTCAAATTTTTGATATTGAATAGCTTTGGAACTAAACGTCGCATGACAATAAAACTCAGTATGGAGTTACTAATTGCTAAGTCTTTCTACTGGAAAACTGGTACGTGCGCTGGAAAAGGGGGTGTGGCCCGATTTTCTATACAGAATAGCTACGGAAGTTTAAATCACAGGACATTGAAACTCATAACGGAATTGCCACCTGGGAGTGATGTTCTGCTACTGGGAAACTGTAACGGGCAGTGGAACATGAGCGTGGTGTCAGACTATGGGACTAATAAAAGTTTTGAATTTACTTATTGTTTCCAATATACTTGCCGGGTGCAGCAACGCGCGCCGGGTATCGCTAGTATCGCATAAAATAACATTCAATCGTCCTGCAAGGCTAAGTGTTATTAAAATCATGTCAATCAGGTGGGTGGACTACGTCCACACTGCTGTTCGTGAGTTTTCACCACAAAACAAGGAAGAGATAAAAAATAAATAAAAAGGAATTAAGTAAAATTATAACCCTAGAATAAGTATAAATACCATTTTTGTTAAATAAATAAATAAATATATTTATTGTTGTTTTTGGGCTTTGGCCATAGCAAAGAAAAAACCAATTGTTGAATTTTCTTCCTTAAGTCTCAGAAGACTTAAAACTTAAGTCGAAATATTGGATAAAATAAAAAACAAAAAAAAAAAAAAATAAAATTCAACAATTGGTTTTTTCTTTGCTGCGGCCAAAGCCCAAAAACAACAATAACAATAAACGTAAAAGGCCGAACAATTTTTCAACATAAATAAATATGTATATACCAGGGACCGTAAATAACAGTTATGGTACCATTTTTTAAAGGAAAACCACAAGTGGATGGAATAGTCAGAGGACATTTTGGAGGACACCATTATGATCCCCCCGACATCCCCTTGTTAGTCCTGGGTTGTGTTTTAAATTTCGACTTTAAAAGTAAAAGTTTCAAAATACCAGTTAAGTTTGGAACTTTTATTTTTTCGCACAAAAAATAACAGTTATTTTTGTGGGATATTTTTTTCCACAAAATATCCCACAAATCACTGTGTCTACAAAACTGTTCATGCTAGGGTCATGAAATTTGACTGCTGAAAATAAGAATGCAATATCTACCATATGACAAAAAATGGGTGGGCCACGCCCCCGTTTTACATTCTACGATTTTATCTACAAGCCGGAAGATTGCACAAATATTCGTATATTTTCTTTGCAACTTTTTACTTTCCAACGTATTAAGTTTTAAAAAAAGTCTTCGGGACAATTCCGAGCTAATCGATAACGCCCGTCCTAATTCATGTAACGCCCGGCTCAGTACTAAATGTTTAATAAATAAGTAAATTTTTATTCAATATTTTTTTTTTTTGACACAGATTTTTCAATCCATCATTTTTCTAGCGAATTAAATTAAAAACTTCATTTTAAATACTCTAGTTTGGCTGAATTTTGCAAAAATTAAAAAATATGTCAGGGACGGGCGTTACGATCACACGAATCCATTTCTGTGATGCTCTAGAAAATTGCAAAGTTCAGCCAAACTAGAGTTTTAAAAATGAAGTTTTTAATATAATTCGCTAGAAAAATGATTGATTGAAAAATCTGTGTCAAAAAAAAAATTATTGAATAAAAATTTACTTATTTATTAAACATTTAGTACTGAGCCGGGCGTTACATGAATTAGGACGGGCGTTATCGATTAGCTTGGAATTGTCCTTCGGTTGAAATTTAGACATTTAGGAATTTTAATTAATACAATAAAGAAAAGTTAAACGATAAGTTGGGAAATATTGCAGCTGTCTTCATCCAAACGTTGGGTGCTGTTTTTTTGTATCATTGCTGTTCAAATAGGCAACTTACATATCTAATGGAGTCATATTAAGATTTTCATTTGCGTTTCTTTAATTTTTTTCTTTTATTCACAATCTTATTTACTTTTTCGAAATTGGTTTTTAGTGGTATATTATAACGAAATGTCAATAGTTGCAGTAGCAGCAGCAGTTGCGACGCTAAATCTGCATTTATTTCAATTTTCATATTTTTGTGGGTAAGGCCACTCTTGCTCTTATCGCCTCAAGTATCTCTGGCTATGCGATAGTTTTGCTATGTTTTCACCTTTCAAATTTTATGACCCTATAATAAGCAATTTCTTAGATATAGCGATTTGTGGGATATTTTGTGGGAAAAAATATCCCACAAATAATAACAGTAATTTTTTGTGCGAAAAAATAAAAGTTAAAAAATTCCGGTTAATTCCTGTTCAATAACATAAAACACAAAAAGTAACTAAAACTTTTAACTTTTTTAGAAAAATGGTATAACGGTTACGGTTTAATCAATTTAGGCCGTATTGTTCACCTCTGAACATCTTTAATCAGTAGATATTTTCTGGTTTACTGCTATCTGTAACTACTGAAAATTTAGTACTTTACCCACTGGTTAAAGATATCCCGAGGTGAACAATACGGCCCTTAATGAAGTTTGTTTTGAATCCGTTGTCTAGCACCTCGAAGGACCTTACCATAGCCTAGCACGTCATAGCACTTATATTAAATTAAAAAAAAAAAAACACAACCACTTTTTACCGTGGGAAAATTATTTAAAAACGCACTTTTATTAGTTATAATAAATAGCACTACTTACTCGCTCAATAATAACACATGGTCCAATAGGTCCCGAGACTAACTACTAGGTGGCACCTCTAACGAAATAATAATATAAAGTTCGATAGTTCCAACCTTCAAACAATACGTATAAAAATTTCATTATAATCTAACGTTTAGTTCAGAAGTTACAGTGATTTAAGTGACGCTACTGACGTATGCTGAGTTTAAACTTGGTTGTACAGACCAGTGATCTGCAACGGGTAGCTTTTTTGTGACTCTAAGTATATCCGAAAAAAATAAGTACAAAAACCTACTCAACCCATATCGCACGCAACCCGACTCATACTCACTTATACGAAGCTGCAATGCGGCGGCTCAAATGAATATGAGTATCCTAAATCACGAGTCGGATCGGGTAAAGTTCGGGTTTTTCGGTTCATTAATACTTATGGCTGTTGTCGTCTTATTGATACTTATTCTACTTATCCAAACACTCGGGTTCGACGCAAATACTCAAATCACTCGGGTCATTCTGCCACTGATATAAAGCAGAGCGCAGTAGAGCGTAGCAGTGAGAATGAATGATTTATTGTGTATTTGCTTTGTGCTTTTTTTTTCCTGAGCACTTAGTAAGAAACAGAAAAACACATGTTCGTCTTGTGTTGTTTTTTCTTTTTGTTTATGCAGTGCTGTGTTGTTTTTTGTTTTTATCTAACGAAACCATTAACAACGAAACACTAACACTAACAACGAAATTAAACATCAACAACAAATTTGCAGCATAAAACTCAAACAAAATATGCGAGCGTTAGCTTTTACTTATTGTCGCTTAGAGACGTTGGCAGAGAAAAAGCAGTACTCAGAGTACACTCAAAATATACCCGAAAATACTCGGATAAAGCGCCTTTTCAAGACTCTAACTCGACGCACTCATTGAATACGAGACTGAGTGCTTCGGGTCATGCCGCGCTCGGGTATAAGTATGTACTTATACCCGAAAATATGATAATGAGTGGAATGAGTATAAGTATTGTACATTTTTTATTGAGTGCGGATAGGGTAGACAACAACAAGTAACTCGAGTATGATTCGAGTATCCGATTTCTATCGGATACTCATTGCAGTTCTCTGGTACAGACACAAATGATGATGAACGTCCAGAACGCCCAAATGAGGCAGTTGTTCCACAGAACATAAAAAAAGTACAAACTGGCTCTTTGCTGACCTCAAAAAAGTGCTTGCCGGAAAGAGATTTGGCTCCAATGAAGAGGTGATTGATGGCTGAAACTGAAGCGTATTTTGAGACGAAACACAAATCGTTCTACAAAACTTGTATTGAAAAGTTAGAAAAGCGGTGAAATTAATGTATTGCTCTTGAAGGAACCTATGTTCATGAATAAAGAAGAATACTTGCAAAAAAAGTTTTTTTATTACTTAGTCTCAGGACTTATTGGACCATGTGTTAAATAGCACAACATAAGGCCTAATCAAAATAGACGATTTGCTCCGTAGCAAGTGAATAGCATGTTCACATGGCACCCTGAACAATGTAATTCAGCTCTCATTCATAATTCGAGGCTGAATTATATTACGAATTATGTAATTCGCCATACAAAATTTGGCAAGCTGAATAACCTTATTCGAAGTTAATTCAGTTTGAATAAAAATCCGAATCACGCAGAAATCGGTTTCATCTCTAAATTAATCGAAAACAGCACAAACAAAACACAAGAAATAAAAACAAACCAAAACAAAAATTAATTTAAATAATAAACAAATAATATATTTTACATTTTTTCTCCATTTTCGTTTTTCACAACAAATCAAATAAAATTAAAATAAAATACACAGAGCACAGCTGTCAAACCGAATTACGATTGCTTCATGAGAACGGGGTAATTCACATTCGTATTTCATAGACCGAATTGACGAATTGAAATGCCTTCTTATACAACAAGATGCGCGTTAATAAATACTCAATCACTTGAATGTCATCGAAAGTTCTTTTCCGTTATGTTTGTAAGGGATTTAATTCAAAATCAAATAAAGTGTCCTAGACTACTCGTTATGCTTAACTTCTATGCTCCTACTCGACATCTTCGTGAACAATTTCATTTTCGTGGTATTCACCACCGGTCTAATTATGCTCCAAATTAACCAATTGCTCGTTGCATCAAAGAAATGAATTCGATTTTGCCATTTATCGATATCTTTTACTTTATTCCACGTTATTCCTTTAAACAAAATGTTATTATAGTTCTAAGTCAACTTAATGATGCCTGCAAATTCATGTTGTAAAATTTTTTGTAATTTCTAGTTCCACAACAAATTCCAACTGTTTGTATTTATCATAATTGTATTTATATGTATTTATTTAATAGTAAGTTGTATTCTCAGTAGTCTGCCAGAGTATTTAATCTATTGATGAATTGGAATAAATAAATAAATAAATAAAAATAAAGAATTAAATAAATAACTGGCCATTTCAGCCCTTGAAAGGACTTTGACCTAGCTTCTTTATTTCTTTATTTATTTATTTCGTCAAACAGAGTACAAACTCTTACAGACTACTTAAATAACTTAAATATATACATTTAATTTAATTAATCTCGATTCGTCCAAAAATCTTTGTATGGTTAAAAAACAAAAACAACATTAATACAAACAGTAAACAGATAACATCTATCAGATACTGTGGGACTGTCTTAAAACTAGAGTAAGATTTTTCTTAAAACAATAGCGTGACATTTGAATAAATAAATCAACACGTGGTAAAATTGAGTTAACCTCTCTGATGCAACGAGAAATAGGCTTATTTTGGGCATAATTAGATCTATGAAGATTTTCACTAAAGTGAAATCGTTCACGAAGGGGACGCATTGGTGCATAAAACTTAATCATTTCAAGTATACTAGGATAAAGGATTTGATTATGAATTAGATCTCTAATGAAAATTACAGAAAAACTCTTATGACGACATTCAAGTGAATCGATGTTTATAGTGGCGTAAGGAGGCATTTCAATTCTCCAATTTAATTGATAGATTATAAACCTAGTAGTTTCTTTGGATTCTTTCAATTCTGGCAGAGTGAACTCCATAAGAAGGATTCCAAATTAAACAGCCATATTCTAAATGGGGTCTTAGCAAAGAAATGTATAACGTTTTTAGAGTGTAGGGATCAGAAAATTCTTTGGAGTTTCTTTTTAGAGCATGGAAAAGATTTGGAAACAATGTAGTCAACGTGATCAGTAAAATTCAGGCGCCTATCAATCACAATACCAAGATCCTTTTTGAAGGTGACTCGTTTAAGCGGAGACGATTTGATCGAGTATGTTCCGGTTATAGGTAAACTCGTGCTAAACAAAGAAAAGCACTGGCATGTAGAAATGTTTAAAGGAAGTTTATTTAGATCACACCAGTTAGTCACAACATTCACATCTTCCTAGAGCGCGCAGTCATTGAAAGATTTAATGGATAAATATAATTTCATATCATCAGCAAATAACAGGCATTGTGAATGTTTGATGGCAAGCGGTAGATCATTTATGAATGACAAGAATAAAATAGGCCCCAAGAGACTTCCCTGAGGTACACCTGAAGTCACTCCAATGGGGTCCGATTTGGAGGTATTGATTTTAACTATTTGGTATCGAATTGTTAAATAAGAATTGATCCAACTGAGAAGGTTAGAGTGAAAACCTAGGCCCTGTAGTTTTTTAATTAATGTTGTGTGGTTTACTTTATCAAATGCCTTTGCAAAGTCCGTAAAGATGACATCAGTTTGTATACGATTTTCGAAATTTATTATAACGTAATTGCAGAAAATTATAAGATTTGTTACGGTTGATCTTCCGGCTCTAAAACCATGCTGCTGATCAGCTAACACATGTGTAAGTTGAACCGAAATATTATCGTACACAATTTTTTCAAACAATTTAGGTATCGAAGAAATTTTGCACATTGGTCTATAATTACAGATGTTCTGCTTAGGGCCCGGCTTTAGTATAGGAACTATATGAGAAATTTTCTAATCATCAAGAAAAATACCACTGATGATTTTCTAAAAATTTTAAAAAGCGGAATAAATAAAAACCCAGCACAATGTTTCAGTACAATGGGAGCAATACCGTCAGGACCGCAATTTTTTTTACACTTTAAATTACATAAGGCTCTTGGCACGTCAAATTTCTAAAGAAAGATCGCCAAGATTTAAAACCTGATTTAGCAACGGAATATTAGCAGGATGGTAATCAATACGGAGTATACGGATTTAAAATAATCTGCAAATAGTACGAGTATCATCAGATGAGTTATCAAAAAAAAACATGGCGCTAGGCAAGCCATTAGATTTTATTTTTATATTTATTTTTTATTTATTGGTTCTTTTGTAATAAATAAGCCCTATAGGCCAATGAACATATTACAAAGCGTATTGAATTCGAGTAAGCTTAAAAGCTAAAAGAAAAAAGTTTTAATGTACCTAATAACACAAAATGGTTTCCCTAATAACAAAGAACTAATTTAGAATCTCATAGTCTAGAAGTCCCAAATGAACAGTGACAATTTTTTTTTTTTTTTCTTTTTTCTGTCAGTTTGAGAAAATAAAACAAGAATAGATTACATGTCAATTATAGTTATTAATAAGTTTGCTCTTGGATGTCTTTGGTGTTACTGAGAAAGTACGCAAGTTAGCAGGTAACTTATTCCAGCAGCGTGCCGTTCGTACTAGAAATGTTGTCGTTCATGTTGCTGATGATATTTTTGATATGAGAATCTGTTTATTACGAGTAGAACGACTGAAACTAAATTTTCTCACCATGTAGCGTGGAGCGCTAGTTTTCATAAGTTTTTAGAACGAATACACGAGCCTGATGCTTATAAAACTACGAAATGAGCTTTTAAAAAATTTTTGAACATACATATATACATGATCTCGTTTTTCTAGTCCATACACAAAGCGGACAATATTATTAACAATAAGTTCAAGACGTTTAATGTTATATGCCAGCGTGCCAGAGTAGACTTCAAGGCAGTACGTTACACAAGACATGAGAAGTGCATGGCCTAGAGTGTATTTCACTTTTAACAGCAAGTATAAATTAGTGCAATAGAGTTTTCTTAAGGTAAAGCAAACTTTAGAGCTTATTGCATTTATGTGCGACTCGAAAGTTAATTCGAGGCTTTAAAGACAGGGGGAGCCCGCCGCTCAGATTAGTCATCAAACTAACGGTTGCCAGTTTGCCGTTTCTAGAGGACACCACGTAGAGGTTTGAGTCGACTTGAGACGAGTTCGACATGGATAATGCTGGCCTCACCAGGTTGAGGCAGTCAGTCACGTTGCCATGCGAAGATCGCCCTCTTGACCCTCACGCGTTGCCTTATGAGGATCGTCCTCCCAAGTAAGTAAGTAAGAAAGTTAATTGACTATCGAGTATTACACCAAGACATTTCATTTTTTCAACAAAATAAATTGGCACACCATTCAGTGTAATGTTTAACTCACTTGTACCAGACCTTGATGGATTTGTTAGGATAGCTTGGTTGCTATTGAAGTCCAAAAAAAAACACAATATTTAATTTTAGTTTTAATTTTATTTATTTCGGTTAGATCGCGAGTGACCAAACATTTTCAATACAGTTACACTTCTTGACTAACCTCTTATGCTAGTCTTAATCTAAAAAGAAACTTACGAAGAAGGGTGTATGTGACAAAAGTAGAAAGTCAAGTATCGATGCAATTCGACATTGATACTTGAGTTCAATGACTAAACGCGAAACTATGAGAATAAACGAAATATGACCCGGTCATTAACTTTAATAATTTATTGTGGAATTTGGAGTTCAATAAATTCCGAAATATGACGCGGTCAATAACTTTAACAAGTTATTGTGGAATTTGGAGTTGAATAAATTCCGCGCTATTTGATACTGCACTTACACTTAAGGTGATAAGTGCAATATGAGTTTATATGTAGTATGAACGAAGTACGTATTGATTTGCATTGTCACGCTACACCTCCCCTCTTTTGGAGAAAAAAAAAAAAGAAATTAGTTTGAAGATTTTGTTTTTTTTTTTTTTTTTATATTAATTTTAAGTGACAAATTATGTTATTTATATTTTGAAAAATGTTGAATAAAGAAATTATGTACAAATATTAATATTTACTTAATAAAATTCTTATTTAATGTTTTTGAATACAGGATATACATTTTTTTTTTTTTTTTGTTTTATTAATACTACAGTAAAATGAACTAATGTAGGTAAAGTTGGGATTATTAAAAATACAGTAATGTTGGTAAATTTGAGATTATTAAAAATACAGTAATGTTGGTAAATTTGAGATTATTAAAAATACCGTAATGTTGGTAAATTTGAGATTATTAAGAATACAGTAATGTTGGTAAATTTGAGCTCAAATGTTTATAATTATTATGTAGATAGAAATTTTCATGAGTATCCTAATCTTATATATATTACGCAAACCCAAATTTTTTCCGGCGTAAGGCTTTTTAAGTACAAGTCCAATTTTAATAAATTTAGTATGGTTTGATAGGTTTAGACCTGCAGATGTGCAAACTGGACTTTTTATTTCTTAAAAATTTATATTTTTTAAGTTATAGCTTATTAAAGTTTGCATATAATTGCATATAATTGTTGTTGTTATGTTAGTTTTTCTTTTATTAACAGAGCAGCTGAGAACAACGTTATCAAACTCAGAGCAAAACTATTCGCTGCTCACATTTCGCTCTCTTCTGTCTCTTCTTAATAGAGCGTCTGTTAACAACAAAATTAAAGTCAGAAAAATATAAAGCTTTCGCAAGCCCCTCGCGCTGAATGCTCGCATCCAAGATAAGATACATACAAGTTTTTTTTGTTGCAATTTTCTGCTCACATTTCACTTAATTCTGCCTCTTCTTTATAGAGGTATGTTATTATAATTGCTGGGGGCAGCATCGCGCACCAGTGGTCGCTAGTTTTAATCTATTTTTGTGAACATTTAATGTTTTTGAACCGTTTGTAATTTTGCAATTTCCTCTGTTATCCATTTCAATCACTTGATAAGGACCCTTGAAGACGTTGTCTAGTTTGTGACTAACATCGTCGTACAAATAGACCTTATCATTTAGTTGAATTGATTGCCCTGAACAATTTCTGTCATATAGTTCCTTTGATTTTAGCTTTGCATGATCTACAAGTTTTAAAGCGCGCTTGTGAGCTTCTTGAAGTCTAAATTTCAGCTCTTTATCATATGCTTCAAAGTTATAAATTGGTGATGTTTTCTTATTCATAAAGCTATAGGGCTGTGGTGTTTTTTCAAATACTAGCCCAAACGGAGCGTAGCCATGAACTGACGATGGTGTTGTATTGTAACAATATACAAAATACGTTAACCATTCGTCCCAATCGGCTTTATCAGGGGAAAGGTACGATCGTATGTACTCATTAAAGGTTCTATGACTCCTTTCGACCATTCCTAAAGTTTGATGGTGATAAGGGGTTGAATTAATTTGGTTTATATTTAGAAGTTTACATATCTCTGCAAATATTTGATTTTTATACTCAGTTCCTAAATCGGTGAGTATTTCTTTAACTGAGCCGTATATCAAAATACAATTGTCGACGATTGCTTTTGCTATAGTTTTGGCTGACGTGTTTGTAACTGGAATTGCTATGAGATATTTTGTAAGTTCACACATGATTGTTACTGCGTATTCATTACCCAAGATCGATATTGGTAATGGTAATTGTATCAATTTGTATTCTGTCAAAAGGCTTTTGAGGTGTTTGAGTAATTACCAATGGTTCTTTGGATTTTATGCCTGACTTGTTTAATTTGCATTTTTCGCAATTCTTCACAAATTTACGCACATCATAGGTTATATTTTTCCATGTGTAATATTTTCTAATTTTTGTTAATAGTCGGTTAATTCCGCTATGTCCACCTAGGCTTGGATCATTGTGGAATTTAATTAAAATTTCAGTTTTTTCATTTGGTTCAGTTATTGTTTTAATTTCTGGCGTTAACGCGATTTTCATTTTCTTTAATAACTCGTTGCCTACTTCTTTAAAATTGTATACACTTGTATATTTAAAAAGGTCATAATTTAATGCAATTTTTATGTTGCTTAAACCTATTTTGTTGACTAATTTTTCAAGTCTAGGGAAGAATTTCTCTAGTAAAATGTTCCCTTGAACAATTAGGTTTTTGACATATACTTCTAGAAGTTTTATTTTTCCTTTCATAATGAGTAGTTTCTGCATGCTTTCATTTAATTTAAGGCAAGGTAATTTTTTTCATTTCTTTGTGAGTTATCGTTTCATATATTTGTTGTCTAATTTCATTTGTTTTCACAGGTGAAGGGTTTATATTTACGTTTTGATGGGATTTTGATCTTGTTTGCACTGCACAAATCTGTGCGTTATGTACATTAAGGCGTTTGATAAGCCCAAAATTAATACGCGATAATGCATCAGCGCCACAGTTGTCTTTACCTTTTATATATTCAATATCGAAATCGAATTCTTCGAGATCAGGACGCATACGGGTGAGTTTAGATGATGGGTTCTTTAAAGCAAAAAGATATGTCAAGGGTTTGTGATCACTTCTGATTAAAAATTTAGAACCATAGATGTATGGCTTGAAAAATTTTACGGCCCAATGAATGGCAGTGAGTTCCTGTTCAATTACTGATTTGTTACTTTCGCCTTTCGTGAAAGTTTTGGAGGCGAATGCAACTGGAAGTTGTAAGCCATCGTATTCCTGACTTAGGACAGCGCCACATGCTATTTTGCTGGCATCTGTGGTTATACAGAATTGTTTGTTGAAATCTGGATATTTTAAAATTTTGGGATTCATAAGGGAATTTTTCAAATAGTCAAATGATTTTTCGCAATCTTCAGTCCAGTTGAATTGTGCTTTTTTTCGTGTAAGCCTAGTCAAATGTATAGAGTAAAGAGAGAAATTGGGAATGAATCTTCTGTAATAGTTGACGAAAGCTACGATTCTTTTAATTTCGTCTGCGTTAGATGGTTTTGGGTAATTTAAAATTGTTTCAAATTTCGATTCGTCTGGCAGTATGCCCTTGTCGGTGCATTTATGCCCTAAGAAGGTCTCTTCCGATGAAAAGAAAGTACATTTATCTGGATGTAGTTTAAGATTAGTTTTTCTACATATTTCGAAAATTGATTTTAAGTTACTGATCATATGTTCTTCCGAACAACCTATTGCAATAAGATCATCCATGTATACGAACGCTTTGCTTGGACCTAGACCTGAAAATGCTATCTGCATCATGCGTTGGAAGGAGTTCGGAGCTATTTTGAGTCCAAATGGTAATCTTTTAAATCTAAATGATCCATTTATACTGGAAAATTAAGTTAAGTCTCTGGATGAAGCATCTAGTTCTATTTGATGAAAGCCTGAAATAAGATCTAAGCAGGAAAAATATTTAGCTCGACCTAACTGGTCTAGAATGTCATCAATACGAGGCAAAGGGTATTTATCTGATGTTAGTTTTTTGTTCAACTGACGAAAGTCAATTACTAATCTCCATTTTTTTTCTGCCGACCCCGGTAATGACTTTTTGGGAACAAGGAGTGTAGGGCTATTGTATTCTGACGCTGAAGGTTCAATGATATCATCTTCAATCATTTTATTAATTTGTTTTTCTATTTCGGGTTTGTAAACTTGGGGTAATCGATAATTTTTTATATAGACGGGTGTATCGTATTTCAGCTTTAATTTTTGTTTGTAAAAATTGTTGCATGTAACTTTGTCTGTTTCAACTGCAAAAATGTCTGTATAATTTCTGCACAAATCTAATAATTTTTCTCTAAATATCAAAGGACAATTACCTTCAAGTTTTTGTAAAATAATTTTGTCTCTTTCATCACATTTTTTGATTGGGTCTATCTGCAATATGGTATATGATTCTAAACTTTCACCTGCAATTTTCTAATCTTCTAGCAAAATATTTTGATGTGTTGTGTTTAAAATTTTGACATATGTGCATTTTTTACATGCAATTGTATTTGATACAAATATTCCTGGGGCTATTTCTTGATTTGGGATAAAGAATTCTTCCTCATTGATATTAACAGTGATCTTTCTGATAACTTCTGCTCTTGCTGGTAAAGATATGGCATTTAATTTTGGAGCATCAAGGATTTGGAGAATTTCACACGAATTTGAAAAAACTGGTCTAATGACAAACAAACTTTTAGATGAATTATAATCTAAAACACAATTAAACTTTTTGATGAAATCCAATCCAATAATACCATCACAAGGTATAGGAAAATTGTCTTCAACCACCTGTAGGTAATGCTTTAGTTTAAAATTTTTGAAAAAGAACGTATTTTCAATGTATCCCAAAGTTGCTATTGTGCCTTCCCCAATACCTGTTAGCTTAGTTATACCTGTTAGCTTACTTAAATTTAGTAACAACATCGCTAAGCTGATTGAAAGTCCCTGCCTGTAATAATAATTTAGCTTTGTCCGATTTGGCATTTTTGGTAAGTGATTTAACGGCCGTTTGTGTTGAATATTTTTTGGCTATTTCACTTGGCAGACCATCGGAAATGTATGCCATTTCGAGTTGTTTTGCCAAGGTTTCAATTTCTTGGACATACTCATTTGTTGGCTTGTTATTTTGCTTAGCATTTACTAGCTTAGCTATAACTGCTTGAGCATCTTCTGCTTTTATGGAAGATTTCAACTTTGCTATTATTTCAACTATGGTGTTTTCAGTTGTTATTAAATTTCTTGCAGTGCCTGTTAATTTACTTTTTATCAGGTTGACTGCAACGTCTTCATATGTGCTTTTTATTAAATTTACTAGATTTATTGCATCAATAAATCTTTGCAAATTTACGTATGTGCCATCAAAATCTGGCAACAATTTAGCCGCTGATGTTAAAAAGTTTGCCACAGTATCGGCCATGGTTTTTGGATCCTTTATTTCTTTAACTGTTTCTGCGGAACTGTCTGAAACGAAGGAGTTTTCACTAATATTAGCCTCGATTGAAGTCATTAAATCTTTTGGGATAATAATGTCCAACTCGAGCCTTTCAAAAAGTATCTCAAGTCTGTTTTTAATTGATGTAAAGAACTCAGACACAGACACTTTATATTGTTCTGATAGAACATGAAATATATCTTTCAATATTACAGCTTCATTGTGTTTATTTATGAGTTCTGTAATGTGCTTTAATTGAGTCTGTGCTGATGGGAGTTTTGTTTTATTGACACATTTATAACTTTTATCAAAGTCAAGTTTTATCTTCTTAAATTCTTCATACAAGTCTGTCCATTCAATACTTTTATATTTCGTATGAGGCATTTATTTTATTTTATTTATTTTTATTTTTTTTTTAAATTTTTTTTTTTTCGATCTTCTTATATATGTACGTGGCGCAACGTTCCTATGTTTATTAAAATGCGCCTTAATATAATATCTTGCACATGTTAATATTATCATTAATATTAAGAATAGTATAAAAAGTACATGTGGCGTCCGTGGCGTAGTTGGTTAAAGTGCGTGGCCGCTATGTCAAAGAACCTGGAGACCCAGGTTCGAACCCCAGCAGCGACAGAAAATTATTTGAATTAAAATAATTTTTCTGTACGGCCGCCACCTCTCTGCAGACAATGGCAAACCTCAGAGAGTAATCAAATGCCATGTAAAGCTTCTTGAGAATAAGAACATTTCGTTCATCGCCGTTCGGAGTCGGCGTTAAACATGTAGGTCCCTTTCTCGGTCAATTGTGTACAAACTTAATAACACGCACAACACAATTGATTATAAGAAGCTAGGTCAAAGTCCTTTCAAGGGCTGAAATGGCCAGTTATTTATTTATTTTATTTTATAAAAAGTACATTGCCACTAATTGGCCAATTTTCATGCTCCTTTCCATTTTTTGCTACTTCATGTATTACTTGTAGTTGCATAATAAGAATACCATTTTTTTTGTTTTTTTTTTTTTTTTTTTTTAATATCTTTCGTTTTACATTATTTTAATAATAATTTGAAATTTATTTTGTTGTTGGAAAAAAAGTATTTATATAATTTAAACTATTTGTGTTTAGTCAGTTGGCTTTCTTCTAATTGTAACACTTAAATTTAAAATGAACTTGTATAATCTTAAAATGGAATTTGCTTACTTCATGATGTAGTAGTTAATATATTTTCTGCTAAGTCAAAGTTGAATGCTGTTGTAGTTCTGGTACAGGTGTTAATGATGATGATGACGTTTGAAGAAATTAAAGTTGGTGCTTGAATTTCCCTGTTGTAGTTACCAATATATTATTTTGCTGTGTTATTTGCGCTACAAATGAATTGTAAAGCTATCATCTGCAGCAGTTGTTGTTGTTGTCGTCATATGCATATTGTTGCTATTATTGCTGCCACTGCTATTGTTGATGTGCAGGTCATTGTTGTTGCGTGCTAATGCTGCTGCAGTTGTATTTATAACATTCAGCTGTTCATCGGTTAGAGTTGCAATCAACCGATCGTTTGATTTAATTTGCGTCGTTGTTACAAATTCATTGGCGTCAAATTGCCCCGCTTCGATTTTGATGTTGGGAAATTTGTTTTATTGCTGATGTTGTTGTTGGTGGTTGTTGTTATATGGGTATTTGTAGTTAGTCTTGTTTTTATTTTTTTTTTTTTTTTGCAAAAATTTAACTTAAAAAGTTTGATATTAGTCTTTGTGTAATTTGTTTCGAATTTGTTTTTGTGTGGAAGAAATAATCTTTATTTTCATATCACTTTTGAATTAATAATTCTTAATTAATGAAAGTCTTTTCTTTTTCATTATAATGTTTGAACCAATAATCTTTACACTTCTGATGATTATGTTCTTTTTTTTTTTTCACTGTACACTTTTGGTAGTTTTATTGCACGACATTTTTTTTTTTTGTTTTTAATAATTTACTGACTGCGGATCATAAGGATTCAGGACTGGCAGGATCGCCATGTTAGGATAGCTTGGTTGCTATTGAAGTCCAAAAAAAAACACAATATTTAATTTTAGTTTTAATTTTATTTATTTCGGTTAGATCGCGAGTGACCAAACATTTTCAATACAGTTACACTCCTTGACTGACCTCTTATGCTAGTCTTAATCTAAAAAGAAACTTACGAAGAAGGGTGTACGTGACAAAAGTAGAAAGTCAAGTATCGATGCAATTCGACATTGATACTTGAGTTCAATGACTAAACGCGAAACTATGAGAATAAACGAAATATGACCCGGTCATTAACTTTAATAATTTATTGTGGAATTTGGAGTTCAACAAATTCCGAAATATGACGCGGTCAATAACTTTAATAAGTTATTGTGGAATTTGGAGTTGAATAAATTCCGCGCTATTTGATACTGCACTTACACTTAGGGTTGATAAGTGCAATATGAGTTTATATGTAGTATGAACTCAGTATGTATTGATTTGCATTGTCACGCTACAGATTGAACTCGACACATTTGGTTTTAGAGGGATTGATACTCAAGAAGTTTTCGGACATCCACGAGGAAACGAGTGAAAGATAATAGTTTGCAGGGGATTCAAGGACTAGATACTGAGCATGATTCGAGAACAATAGTTGAATATCATCAGCGTAGATGAATGGTTTACATGTATCAGCATCGAGGACTCCGACTAGATCATTAATGTATAGCATAAACAAGAGTGGGCCGAGCACAGAGCCCTGTGGGACACCAGAAACAATATTTAGTAGACTAGATTCAAATCCATTAGAAGAGACAAATTGTTGACGTCTACCCAAATAGGATGACATAAACATGCACGAGGGACCGGAAAAATTAAATTTTTCTTTCAGTTTTTTAATAAGATTAAATAAAAAAAAGAAATAACTGGTCATTTCAGCCCTTGAAAGGACTTTGACCTAGCTTCTTATGATCAATTGTGTTGTGCGTGTTATTAAGTATGTACACAATTGACCGAGAACCGGACCTACAGGTTTAACGCCGACTCCGAACGGCGATGAACGGAATGTTCTTGTTCTCAAGAAGCTTTACATGTCATTTTGATTCCTCTCTGAGGTTTGCCATTGTCTGCAGAGAGATGGCGGCCGTACAGTAAAATCATTTTATTTATTTATTTATTTATTTCATCTAACAGAGAAACTCTTACAGACTACAAATTAAATTTAAGAAAGTTTCATAAAATATAATACATTACATAATAAAAATATAATACTTCGTAATTAAATAGATAATAAGATTATCATTAATATTATTTAGATTCAAATAATTCAAAAACATACAGTAGAAGTGAGGGGATGTAACTAGGTGTTCAAAACATCGCGCGCCAATAGATGCATAAATAATTGGTTTTTAAGTTGCTTTTTAGAGCAATTTTCAAATATATCAATGAGCGCAAGTACCGAATTTGTCTCCCTAATACATCAAGCTAAAGGCATATTTGAAGCAAAGACAGCTCTAAACAGTGGTTCGGAGAAATGAAATTGGCTTCGGAGCTGTCTTGAAGGAAAATGAAAATTTAAATGAGATAATAGCTCATCACATTGAATATTATGATGGAGAAGGTCCCAGATGAACACGATAGAAGAAACTTTGCGTCTTATTTCAAGCGAGGAAATGTTAATTAGCGCACAACGGGTGATATAAGAAGGAACGGCTGGTAGATGCCAATTAAGCTTGTATACCACAAATCTAGTGAACCTTTTTTGAACATTTTCGATGCGATTAGAATGTGTTTGAAAAATTGGATTCCAGATAGTGGAACAATATTCTATATGTGGTCTCACTAGCGCGGAAAAAGAGTAAGTAAAGCGTATGGGTCAGAAAAATCTTTAGAGTTCCTTTTAAGGAAACCTAACAACGAGTTAACCTTGCTAATTATAAAATCAAAATGGTCATTAAAATTCAGGCGTGCATCCATTAAAATTCCTAAGTCTTTTTTGACGACGACCCTATTCAGAATAATTGAGTTTATAGAATAGTCCCAAATAGTCCATTGGAGAAGTAGCTCTAGAAAAAGTAAAACATTGGCATTTGGCAATGTTTAAAGGTAGTTTATTAATTTCGCACCATGATATTACAGCATCAATGTCATTCTGTAATAACACAAAATCATTAGAAGATGAAATACCTCGAAATAATTTTAGGTCGTCTGCAAACAAAAGGGCTTTAGAATTTTTGATCAAACAGGTAAGATCATTAATAAAAAGCAAAAATAGAAGTGGACCTAAATGACTTCCTTGAGGGACTCCAGAAGTGACAAGAATTGGTTCAGATAGGCAATCACAAATTATCACTTTTTGACTACGATTTAGAAGATATGATTTAATCCAACTAAGGAAGTTGGAGTGAAACCCCAAAGAAGAGAGTTTGAAAAGTAAAATATTGTATCTACCTTGTCGAAGGCTTTTGCAAAGTCTGTGAATATAACGTCCGTTTGCAGACCGTTGGTAAAGTTTTAATTCAAATAATTTTCTGTCGCTGCTGGGGTTCGAACCCGGGTCTACAGGTTCGTTGACATAGAGGCCACGCACTTTAACCAACTACGCCACCGACGCCTCATCTTTCAATAAGATTGTCATGATCAATTCTGTCAAACGCTTTTGAAAGGTCCAATGAGACGAGCACGCTTATTTTATTTGAATTAATATTTTCGCGGAGGAAAGTGATTGGAAAGTGATGTTCGGTATTTCAAAGGGGACGGACGTGCCGGTCGACCTTCCCATTGCTCGTTTTTTGTTTTAATTGTGTTTTGTTTGTATATGTTCAATCGTTCCGTCGGTGCTTTGTGCTAAAGTTAAAGTTAAAGTTAAATGTTAAATTAAATGTTAATAAAAACAATAAGAACAAATAAAACAAAAAACAAGAAAAAAAAAATAATATATACATTAAGGCGCCTCAACTTGTATGGAGGAAAAAAAAGTTGTCCGGGTCACCTCCTGAAAACAAACTTTGGTTTATTTTATGATGATTCCCAAAATATTGCAACTCTAGCTTTAGCCGTTCGTGAGCTGGAATGGTTTGAAATAACCTCTAAAAATCGCGTTTTTGATTAATACTATTTATACCACACTACCTTCGGTCAAAAAAATTGTCACAAATAGTGTAAATCGATAAAATACATAGTTTTGTTTTTTTATTTTTTTTTAAATCTGCCCACACACTTAGTTATTGAGTTATTTGCAGTGATTTTTTCAATTTTTTTTAATGCAGTTTTTATAAAAATATATATAACTTCCCCATTTATAGCCTGATTTATCATTCCGTGGTATCATTGGAAAGGTACTGAATGCTGCTTTTCATTTCTGTCGTTAATTAACCCTTATAAGCACTTTTATAAAAATGCATTTTTTATCAATATGATAAAAAATTTGTGGTTATTTATTAAGTCGCTAATTAAAAGATAAAAAAAAAAACAATTTAGAGTTTTATCAAAGAAATAATTTTTTTTTATTCCAAATCTTTTCGTGATTCAATTTTACAGTAACGCTTGCGCGATTGAATCTTGTTTGCAATATGTGCAGGTCTGTTCTTATCAATTACCGAAACGCAGGATTGGCTTACCACATGTACAAAACGATCCGTATTTTGTGAATGACATGGAAATTCTGAAAATTGTTTGTTAAGAAAAGCATAACAATTATTTTAAAAACTTTTCATTACCAGGAATTTTTACAATTTCATTGGAGTCGTGTAGTTCTAATAAGTATTGTTGAGTATAGAACTGGATGCATGGCAGTTCTGTATTAGCTCTTAATTCATTCCAATCTATCATATTTTTATAGGAATCACAACTGAATTGTATCTTGGGGACATTAAATTGGCGAATTCCTTGTGTGTCATGAGCACGCGATTGTAAAATAATATCGTAGGCTTCCTTTCGTGTCGCCTTGCTCTCATCTGTAACCATTGCCAGTAAAATATTTTCTGGGTGAGCAAAAAATCCATTAATTTGAACAGAGCGTTGTACAATAAATTGCATATCTGCCGGTAATTCGCGCGTCCACTCAATGTATTTAAACAAGTGGCGGCTGCCATGAATGGCTTTTGGTTGGCTTTTTATTAAAAACCAAAATGGTGCGTAGACTCTCATAACAAAAAATGCTAGCTGTTTTAACTTTTCGCAAGCCACAGGCTTCGTAACATATAGCCGCAAAATTCTTGATGCTGTTGTCAACCAGCGTGAAAGATTGAGCGGGCCAGGTTTAATGCTGGCCAAATGTTCATCGCACGCCCCAGCATCAACTGCTCGTACCATATCATAAAGATATTTTTGATCAGCTCGCAAAACCCAGTCATTAATATTTGTGGGCATATAGCCCATCGCAATTGGATCAAAGTTATGAGCAATCTAAAGTTAATATTTTATTGAAATTAACAGTTAAAAAAAAACAACAAAATAATTTAATACAATTTACCGGCACATCTTCGCAGCCCTGTAATGTATGCCCAATTATTCCTGGCCAGTTTTGCGGCCCATTAGCTTTTCCTAACATTTCTTTGAGTAACGCAGTGAATGGCAACTCGTTAAAATGAAGGAGGCATATTAGCCACTGCAAAGGGCGCTCCAATTGTCGTTCTAGGTTACAAATCGCTCCATTAAATTTGCCTGTGTTGGTGCTGGTTCCGTTGCAATTTACAGCGACCACGTGCTCTAGTGAAAACTTTTCAGCTTTCAAGTAATTGACAATATCGTTTGCGATACCAGCACCGCTTCCGTCTACGGGAGTTAAGTAACCAATGTAGTTTGAGCTGGGTTCGCTTACCAGAGTTATATGCTCCTCCATCATTTTAACGTTGCTTGGTTTGCCATTCACAGTAACTTGTTTCAAAGTGCGTTCCCTTTTTCCATCAAAAGAAATGCATTTTAGTATTTCATTGTTTTTTATGTCTCTTAGTGATTTCGCCCTAGCTTTAGTTCGCTCCCTTTGGATTTTGTGCTGATCAATAATTATGCCTGGAATGTCCAAGTCTTTTAGCAATGTTGTTGCGAGCAGAGCCCCAAAGCGATTGGATACACTGGCACGGTCCAACGCAGCACTGAATGTTGGTAAGGAAAAACTTTGTACGCTTGGTCCAAGATCTTTAAGATCTTCCTCAGACGATGATGAATATGGATTATCCACATCCATTTCTCTTAGTTGTGGTACAAAAGTGGCTGTTGCAATACTTTCGTTTTCACTTTCGCTTTCGAAGTCCGTAATAGAATCACATGGGATGTGGTTTTCAACGTCATCTAGCGTGAGCAACCTTCGGCTCGACTGATCAAGGTAAAAATTCCAAACATGCAATGGCATTTGTTTTTCACCTGGGAAACTACAAGACACTCTAATTTTTAGAGCACATTTGCAAACAGAAATTGAAAATAGTTCGGCCCACTCGCTTGCATTGCAATGCGATGGATTTTTTGTGATATCCCGATATAAAAGCGTTAAATTTTGAAGTTTTTTGCGGATCGCAGTCTTCGATATAACCGGAATTTCTGCTCTTTTCCAAATTTTGCTTAAATCATTTAGCATGTTTTGATGATAATTAGATAGCCCGTAAGACCGATTATTATTTTTTTCGCGCAAAAATAATAAATGTTTTATTACATCACTTTTTGTTGGCAATTGATTTTTATTTAACTCGCGAGAAACGAAAAGCATTTTTTTTTATGAATAACTTGAACAATTAAGCGATCACAATTCAAAAACTCACATTTATATAATATAATATATGTAACTCATTGTCAAACCTAAAAGTCATGTAAAAGTCATGAGTGACTACTTATAAGAACTGTGGTAAAATTTACTCTTAGCTGTTTTGTCTAAGTACAATAAAGTATTTTCCTATACTTTATTCCAAAGTCCATTTAAAAAATGCATTCTTTATCTACATGATTTAATTTTATTTCTCTTGTATTTGAACAAATTCAGGAATTGAGGCAAAGGCTATCACAAAAAAATAAAAATAAAATAAAATGCATTTTTATAAAAGTGCTTATAAGGGTTAATTAACGACAGAAATGAAAAGCAGCATTCAGTACCTTTCCAATGATACCACGGAATGGTAAATCAGGCTATAAATGGGGAAGTTATATATATTTTTATAAAAACTGCATTAAAAAAAATTGAAAAAATCACTGCAAATAACTCAATAACTAAGTGTGTGGGCAGATTTAAAAAAAAAATAAAAAAACAAAACTATGTATTTTATCGATTTACACTATTTGTGACAATTTTTTTGACCGAAGGTAGTGTGGTATAAATAGTATTAATCAAAAACGCGATGTTTAGAGGTTATTTCAAACCATTCCAGCTCACGAACGGCTAAAGCTAGAGTTGCAATATTTTGGGAATCATCATAAAATAAACCAAAGTTTGTTTTCAGGAGGTGACCCGGACCACTTTTTTTTTTGAGGCGCCTTAATATACATATGTGCAAGCGACGAAAACAAAATAAAAAAAAAACAAAAAGATAAAAAAAAAAAAAAAACGAAAAAGCTGGAGTTATTTGTTTTAGCTAACCACGCGAGGGGCTTTTCTATGCTCCTCGCAGCGTAAGTAATTGTTGTTTTTTCGTGTCCGTCTGTTCCTCCATCCTCTCCGCTTAGTTGCGACTGTGAGTGAGGTTGCACTGTGAGCAGAATTGTGCTGAGGCAAAGGCATAACACTTGCCTCTGTACTTTTCGCTTATGCTCTCGGTGTTACTCTTTTTGCAGTTGTAACTTATTACCGGCGTCCGTGGCGTAGTTGGTTAAAGTGCGTGGCCGCTATGTCAAAGAACCTTGGAGACCCAGGTTCGAACCCCAGCCAGCGACAGAAAATTATTTGAATTAAATAATTTTTCTGTACGGCCGCCACCTCTCTGCAGACAATGGCAAACCTCAGAGAGTAATCAAAATGCCATGTAAAGCTTCTTGAGAATAAGAACATTCCGTTCATCGCCGTTCGGAGTCGGCGTTAAGCATGTAGGTCCATTTCTCGGTCAATTGTGTACAAACTTAATAACACGCACAACACAATTGATCATAGAAGCTAGGTCAAAGTCCTTTCAAGGGCTGAAATGGCCAGTTATTTATTTATTTTATTTAACTTATTACCCATATACCTTTTTTGGTTTGAAATTTACACTGTAAGAAAATGTCGGGTCATTTTCGTATAGATTTTTGCAATGTGCGTGGACTGAGGACGAATTTTTTCTCAGTTTATGCATATTGTACTCTTAATAGGCCTCAAATAATGGCACTGAGTGAAACCCAGGTGAGCGAGGATGCAGATCCACTGGATTTTTATATACCTGGGTATCACTTACTGCCATTGTTTTCCCTGCATAGGGGCATCGCCCTTTACATAAGATCAGATGTAGCATATCAGTGCGAGCGAAGTCTGAACGTAACCGATCCGGAGTTTTGTTCCTTGTGGGTGAAGTTCAGGGTTCGCTCGCACTTGATGCACTTTTGCTACGTGTATAGAAGTCCGAATTTAGGGAGGGAGTCCACTTTTAACAAATTGGACTCTCTCTCTGATTCAATAACGCACATTTTGGGGTTGTTCCCTGACAGCGAGATCGTTGTTGCCGGCGATTTCAATGTCCACAACCCGGCTTGGTTATGCCATTCGGGGGCAACAACACCTGAGGGACAATATGTTGAGCTCTTTGCTGAATCGAACCAACTGATTCAACTAGTGAAGGAACCAACTTTCATCCCTAGAGTTGGTCTGCAAAGCCACAAAGTCGTAGACCTTTTTCTGACTTCGCATCATGAAAAATATGATGTGTGTCCATGCACCTCTTGGTAATTCGGACCACTGTACCTAATCCGCTGCTTTTCCATATTCTAGCCTATGCACTTCTACGCCTAAAGCCCCGAAGAGGATCGCTTGGTTTTATGGAAAAGCAAATTGGACTGCGTTAAATAATTTTTACCGTAATTTCAATTGGAAATTATGTTTCACTGATAGAAATGTAAATGCCGCGGCTCTAATGGTACAAGAAATAATTTTATTGGGCATGAGGTCTTTCATACCCAATAAAATGAGAAGTATTAAACCAAAAGACCACTCCTGGTTTAATGAGACTTGCAGGATTGCAGTCAGGTCCAAAGAGGAAGCCTTTCAGAATTGGCGTTCCAGCAAGAATGCTGATACTAGAAGACTTCGCATTGAGGCTAGGAATCGCTGTAATGCAGCTTTAAAACGCGAAAAGTTTCTTCACGAAACTCGCATCAGAGAACAGGTTCTTCTCTGCCCCAAGTGGAGCAAAAACTTTTGGTCATTCGTTAAAAGAGTTAAAAATCAGACGTTCTCGTCGATTCCTGCTCTTTTGAAGGGTGGCCAAATCTTCACTGACTCGGCTGATAAAGCGAACCTATTGGCTGGAATGTTTGCACAAAATTCCACAATTCCGGCTAGCAATCAGCCACCGCCTTCTTTAGAGAATAGATCATCTTCAATGGAGGAGATATATTTTCGAACGAGAGCGGTCAAAAGAGTCCTTGCAAACCTCAACATAAACAAATCTTCTGGCCCCGATGGTATACAACCAATTGTGCTTAAAATGTGTGCTTCTACACTGGCGCGACCATTGCGTAACCTTTTCAACATCTCATACAGGACAGGAGTGTTTCCATCTTGTTGGAAGGTTGCCAATGTTCAACCATTACCTAAGAAGGGCGATGCCACGAACCCTGAAAACTACCGACCCATAGCGATATGCTCTACACTTTCCAAAGTCATGGAGAGTGTAATAAACTTCCACCTTATGAACTATCTGGAGCGCAACGAATTGCTGAGCGACCGTCAATATGGCTTCCGAAGGGCTCGCTCTACTGGTGACCTAATGGCGTTCCTCACGGAGAAATGGAACCAATGTGTTCACTTCTTTGGTGAAAGCAGGGTTGTTGCTCTGGATATTTCTAAGGCGTTTGACCGAGTGTGGCATAAAGCGCTCATGTCAAAACTAATTGCATATGGTGTTGGTAGTACCTTTGCTCGGTGGATCACATGTTTTCTTAAGGACAGGTTGATTCGTGTCGTGGTCGACGGCATTTCGTCCAGTGAACATGCCATCGTAGCTGGAGTGCCGCAAGGTTCAGTCCTATCGCCAACTTTGTTTCTGGTTTTTATCAACGACCTTCTGTCGTTGACTCATAACCCAATTCACTCGTTTGCAGATGACAGCAGCATTTGTCATTCATATTCTTTCAAAAAACGCCCGAGCTCTTCGGAGATTGAGAGAAAGAGGCTTAATATGAATGACACACTGCTTAATGACTTGCAAAAAATCTTCGAGTGGGGGCTTGCTAATAGAGTTGAGTTTAATGCTAGCAAGACCCAGTGCTGTCTGTTAACTCACAAACGAGTGAATTGCCCCTTAGCACCCCTCAATATGAACGGTGTCGATCTCGCGGAGTCAGATGCTCTTGACGTTCTGGGCATATCAATCAGATCTGATCTTCGCTGGAACGATCACATTTTTGATGTGTCGAAAGAAGCGGCCAAGTACCTAGGTTTTTTAAAACGGTGTAAAAAATAATTCACTCCAAATGACCTCATATATTAGGCCGAAAAAGGAGTACAATTCGCACATTTGGGCAGGAGCTGCAAGATCTTATTTGGAGCTTCTGGACCGAATTGAACGACGTGCGATGTATCTGATAGGAGATGATAACAAGTCATCTTCTCTCAACTCTCTTGGGCATCGACGCAATGTTGGTTGCTTAAGCCTTTTGTACAGGTACTACCATGGGAAGTGTTCAAGGGAGATACATGACCTGACGCCATCAGCTCGTGTGTTTCCCAGGTCCACTCGGGCAGCGCACCAAGCCCATCCCTATAACATTGCCTTGATGCCCAATAGAACCTCGCATTACAGAGATAATTCGTTTTTCGGTCGTACAATAAAATTGTGGAACAATCTCCCTGCGAGCGTGTTCCCCGGCAATTTTGAGCTATGTAAATTTAAAACTAATCTTCACCGACACTACTTCATCTTTCCACCCTCCAACTAACTATCACCCTTCTTCCGAATCAACACAATGCTTTCGCATTTATAGGGGGCATCCCCTGAGCGTTGGTTTAGTCTAAAAAAAAAAAAAAAAAAAACAGCGTAGCGGTAGAGTGGCTGTTCCTGAACCCAGACTGGCAGTCAGCGAAAAGGCCCATACGATTCATATATTCCATGATTTGAATTTTTATAAGATTTTCTACGACTTTGGATAGTCCAATGAAGGAGACGAGCCGTTTTTAGGCACAGGTACAACTCTAGCTACTTTTCAGGCTAACGGAAATGTTGAGGTAGTTAAGATATTATTAAAGACAAATAGCAGGTGTCCTTAGTACAATGAAATCAGATATTGATGGATTATCCGTATTTTTCTTTAAAAAATGCGCATATTACGAAGATTTTTAATAAATCGCTGCACTCTGGTACTTTCATTAAAAGTTGGAAAATTGCTTCAATAACACCAATTTTTAAAAGTGGACGTAAAAATGATGTTACAAATTATCGGCCAATATCAAAACTGTCCAATGTGGCTAAGCTATTTGGAAAAATTGTCAAGGTTAAACTTAATTACGCCGTAAGAAATTTAATATCCCCAGCACAACATGATTTTGTAAGTGGTCGATCAACAATTACGAATTTGGCCGTTTTCACAAATTCCTGTTTATCTTCACTTGCTGATGGCTTTCAAGTTGATACTATTTACACCGACTTCTCAAAGCCATTCTATAAGGTATCTCATAGTTTATTGATTGCAAAACTCTAATGTATCGGTTTTCATTCTGAATTTTTGAGTTGGATAAGATCTTATTTGGCCGATGGGGTGTGCTTTGTTGAGTTGGAAAATGCCAGATCCTTCAAATTTAAAGCGACTTCAGGCGTGCCACAAGGAAGCATACTGGGTCCTTTACTTTTCATTTTATTTATAAATGACATTAGCTCGTGTTTTTCTTTTTCAAATTTTTTATTGTACGCGGTTGATTTAAACATTTTTAAGACTATTCCTAATAGTTTTGATGTCTATCTGCTCCAGTTAGATTTAAATTGTGTTTTCAATTGGTGCTTGAGAAATCGCCTGTTTCTTAATATTAGTAAATGCTATCATATTAATTTTGCTAAAACTAAAAAGGTTTTTTCATCTACTTATTATATTGGAAGTACTCAACTTAAAATTGTAGATGAGATCAAAGATTTAGGTGTAATTTTGGACTCAAGTTTTTCTTTCGTTCAACATTTAACGTGCGCACTTTCACGATCATATTCTGTATATGCTTTCCTGAGAAGAAATTGTTCAAACTTTTCTGATCCCTACACCTTGAAAAATCTTTTCATGGCATTTGTAAGATCGCGTCTTGAATATGCATCCTTTATAAGGAACCCATATTACATGGTTCATATAATGAGAATTGAGCGTTTTCAAAAGAAAATTTTAAAATTTGCTTTGAGATCCGTAAACTTTGCTGAACCAATACCATCATATAACGCTCGATGTTTATTATTAAATTTGAAGTCGTTGGAAATAAGACGGAAAATTCATTCACTCGTTTTTTTATATGACATAGTTTGTGGAGATATTGATTGCTCCTATTTGCTTGGTGTAATTAATTTCAATGTTCCTAATAGAAATTTACGAAAATTTAATTATTTAAAAATTAACTTTTGTAGAACAAATTATTTGTTATTTGAACCTATGAATAGATGTTTAAGTGAGTTTAATTTACTGAATTCCAAAATATGTATTGATTTTTCTTACTCTAAAAATGAATTTATGCATGCACTTAATCTATATTATAACTGATTAATTAATTTATTTAATTTTAAATTTAATGTTTGCTTGCCTGAAAAAATTGTAAAAATTTATAGACAATAAACTAAACTTAACTACATAAGGCGAGATCATTTTTATGAATTTAATGGGTAGGTTGTCAACAGCATTGCCAACAGCATTTGATTTTATATTATTGTAGATAGCTTCAACAAGCTCATTCTCTGAGACATTTCTGAAGTAAAAGCTATCCCGCTGATCATGCTGAGCATCGACTGACACTGGATTAGCAGGTCCATGGTGTAATAATAATAAGGTGTTAGTGAATTTGACACTTCTCTCTCAAAATTATAAATTTTTTCGCCCTGCTCCTGTCAAAAACAGCTGATGGTGAATTGGAATGAAAATAAATCAGCTAACGTCAGTCGGTCGAAGCTCAATGCCATGTCCACTTCTTTTGATGGATATTATCAGTTTAGTTATTGAACATTCTTTAATGGCATTCGATATTTTCTTGAAGCAGTCGATGTGAATGCAAGATAATTTGCATGCTGGCCAAAGCTGGCACCTTCCATCATGTTGGTGGCACCTTCCAGCGGACGTTTTCGATAAAATGACAAAACCATTAATTGGCGAACTTGGCAAATGGACGAAGACAACTGCAATAACTTTTTGTCAACACAACACGACACAATTAATTGAATTAAGTATTTATTTAAACTTTATTCGCACAATAACCTATAAAAACTATAACACATCATCATCTAGCAACTCAAACAAATAACACAATTTGACAACTATCAACGGCTCCTCTCTTTCGCTCACAATTTTTTGACAGAAAGAAAGCTATTCTTGGTGTTGTCAAAAATTCACTAACACCTTATTATTATTACACCATGAGCAGGTCTAGCTATTTGGTTATTTATAAAGTGCTCATTGACCTCGCCTACATCAAACTCGCCACCAGATGAATCAGAGCTAGAGTATCCTGTATTTCTTAATGTTTTCCATATTTGTTTCGAGCCCAGACCCTCAAAGGTACGGCATCCTACTTCTTTTTTTCCTACGTATAATTGTTTTAGCGCGGTTACGGAGCTTACAGAATATTTTCCAGTTACCTAGAGATTTATTTTCTAAATATGCCTTAAAAGCCAAGTCTCGGAGTGATTTGGCATAGACTACCTGTCTCGAAGTCATTTCAATATCATTTCTGGATTTTATTTTAAATCTGGTAATTGGAACAAGGGAAAAAGCAGTGGACAAAGCATTATTCAAGACATACAATTGGTGATCAACGTCGTTTGTTAGGTACAGATCAGCAAAATCCACATTATCCAAAAAGTAACTAAGTAGGCCATGGTCAATAGCGCTATAATTGCGGTATTCGACGTACTTTTTTTCACGGGTAACAGGAAAATCAAGGGAAGCATACAAGAGCGGGTGACGGGAAATGCCCGGTGCAATGAATAGTCCTAAAAGTTTAACGACGTCAAGATTACTTAAAAAAAATAGTCAATCAAGGAAGAAGAGTTATGATGTGAGTCAAAGTGAGTAGGCAGCGAGTTATGAGCACATGAAAGATTACAGCGCAAACACAGAGAGGGTAGTCTCAAAGATTTAGAAAGATCGAATAGGTTGTGGTTAAAATCACCAACAACAACCACATTGGAATATTTAACAAACAAATGGCATAAAGAATTTTCGAAAGACAAAATATCACCGCGAGGTAGGTAAACGACACCAAGTAAAATTTGCTGTGAATTATAAGATAACTCAATAAAAAATGACTCACAGATTCCATATTCGGACGAGCGATGAATAATATTATAGCTGATATTTTTTGATATGTAAAAGCCGACACCTCCGCCTCGCGCATTAGAGCGATCGTTTCTACAAAAAGAGTAGCCCGGAATATCAGCAGCACTGTTCTTAATGTGGGGCTTAAGCCATGTCAGTAACTCCAAAAACGCCAATGAACCCACCACTCAAAATACACTTAATTCCATCCAATGTAGAGGGTCTAAGTGACGGTGTCAGACTCTGACAGTTGACATGCCCAACATTGAGGTATTGATTTTTAAATTTAGAACGAAATAATGAGTTGTCACTGATCACTGGACCTAAATTATCGTTAGGGACAGCTATATTTAGCAAACAAAAAGGGAAACCATAGTGAGTAGGTACAGTACATTAAAATAATAAACCATAAAAATCTTAAAATTATTAAACAAAATTCCAAAGTCTCATACATTTCAAATCTCATTTTAAATTTTAATTATTACTTAAATTCATATTTCGAAGTTGACCAAATTTAATGGAGTATAGAGAAAAAAAGAAAGAAAATAATATAATAATTACGTTATTTAAAAACCATGTTTAGACAAATTACTTGATTTAAATATGAAAAAGAAAGAAAAGCTCTCTTGATATGTAGGCAAGGAGAGTCCTAGTCATCGCCACGAACATAGTTTGAAGATTCAATAATCGCATGGTGCTGAGCATTTTTGTATATTACATCTCATTTCATTACCATCAGCAAGAGTGATCTTACAAGTTGGGGTATCAGTATTCAGTACTTTAAATCTTAAGATCTTCTTATCACGCAATAGTTTACGGCAGAGGTAATTCAGCTTACTAGCAACAGGAGTGTGATGATCGTTAAGATACACTCGTGACTGCAACTCCCCGCCGATAACGTCGCACAGCTTTAAACTCCTAGTCTTAAATATCCTTTCATGAAGCTGTCTCTGTGTCGAACATTATTGAACTTAACTAGAATTGACTTCTTGTTTTGTATATATAAGCACCTCTGAATATCATTGTCGCTATAGGATAGATCAAAGAATTTAGCAATAGCATGGACCGGATCATAAATATTTTCCAATCCCGAAGATAAACCAGTAATCATAATATCAGCGCGGTTTAGTCGCCGCTGCAGCGTGTTGTTTTCATTCTTAAGGTCTTTGATTTTGCTGCTTACCACTTTATCAACGCGTTCAATCCTTCTATTACAACGCAGAATATCAGATTTCACATCCTTCAGCTTAGCAGTCCACTCCAACTTAATTTCATCAATCAGGGTAGAGCAGTGTTTCCTCTTTTCAGCCATGCCCTCTCGAAGTTCAGCGCGAGCCATAGAGACAATTCCATCATTGGATGGGGGATTGGATTTGCACTCTTCACAAGTCCAAGATATAGATTGGTTCTTTAGCAAAAAGGCGTAATGTTGACACATGAGATATGGAACCATGTGCCGCAGATGCCGCATCCACAGCTTGGAAGTTGCTTACCAACATTTTTGTTGCATTCGCCGCAGTTCGATGATTTCGCTGGCGCCATATTGTATGCTTCAAGGTTAAGAGTTAGAACACCTGCAGCAGCAACAGCTAATAGGCACAGACAAAGCAGCAACAACAACACTCAGCAAAGATGGCACAGCACGTGCATGAAATTAAGGCACTTTTAGTCTATTAAACCCTTTTTGGTTAATTTTGAAACTTTTCACGTATATCGATGATTTTATTAGGATTAAGTAACGCAATCGTTATTAATTTTAGCTGATTATTTGGTATAAGGCGCCATATTACATGTTTCACAGTTCAATGTAGGCAGAGCAGCAACAACAAAATTAGAGATGGCACAACATGTGCATGTAATAAAGGCACTTTTAGTTTATAAGAATAATGCTCTTATTTTCCTTTTCTTTTGTGCACTTTTATTGAAAACCGATGGCAGAGTGTTTTATTGGGTTTTTTAACACGCAGAAGTAAAAAAGTTTAGCCAATTATTAGTTTTAGACATTAAGAGCCAGAACAGAACCAAAGCGGCTGTCGGTTGTCGGATGCGCTGTGCAACAAAATACATGAAAATATATGCAGCCGCCAAAATTTGAATGGCCGTAGAAATCCGCGACGGAAAAACGCCAGAATAGAATCAATTCTATTGGTTCTGTCGGGCTTGGGTTCTGTCGGGCTCTAAATTTGACCGACGACAGATTTTCAGGTACTACTCGAACACAGAGTAGTCATATCTTTTATCTTACTATTATATAAAAATGAAACTTGAAATATTGCCTTTTTGGCGTTGATGCAAGTAAACTCAAGAACGGCTGAAAGGATTTAAATTAAATTTTCACTATTCAAATCGTAATTAATTGTAGATTGACACCGTATACTTAAAATGTTGAAATACTTTTAAGCTTAGAAGTTATTGACTAAGAAACTGGCAAAATTCGGTATTTTTGGAAAAAGTTGGCGCTTTTTTCCATTTTCTCCTTAAACCGTAAAAGATAAGTGAATATGATATATGGACAAATGAATGATCTTGCCGTTTCCAACAAAAAAGTCGATGATGACGTGCATCTAAGATCAATGGTTTGGTCGTAAAATTCATATTTTATTGAAAAATTAAATAATTTTCTTGCAAGCATTTATTTGTTCATTGGCTTCGACGTTATCATTGCTTGCAGCTAACAGAATGTTGCTTTGGTTTCGCTACAAAATGCTGCTCAATGCTTAGAAAAGAGATTCTCTGCATGGAAGCAGAGAGAGATAGCTTTTTGTTCGCGAACAGCAGAATGAAAAATTTAAAACATTTTCTCCAAGCGCGTCGTTTGTTGCTGCTGCTTCAATGTTTCATTATTCAGAGAGAGTTTTTCTATTCAAAATGTTGAAAAGCTGCGTGCAGAATAGCTTAAGCTGCAAAATAAAAGTGCATGAAATGTATGGTAACAATTTAAGCTTAAATTGAAACGCCGATGCAAATTACATCGCTTTGAAGCTTTGATATGGGTTGAATGGCCTTTTTAGCATGTTTTTACGGCATTACATAGCGTTAGTGTGTAATTTCGTCACTGAAATAAGTCCTATAAAAATATTTTAACTTAATTTGATCTTATTTATTGAAAGTGATAAAAAAGTATTTTTAATTCATTCCATTAACATAACTTTACTTTTGAAAAGGTAAGGACTTATTAAAACCGATATCTTTCCAAAACAATTCACGTTATCAAATACGAGTTTTATATAATTGCGCTACAAATTGTGTTGAGCCGAAGTGCATTGCATAAAATGTATTTTCATACCATTTAATAATATGGTTAAATAAGTAGGGGAATGTCTCCGGTTAAGAGCCATGTTTCCTAAAATCGACATAAAATTGTCTGTGCTTGATATTTTTCCATGGTTGTTATGTCAAACGAAAGTTAATTATTTAAACTTACTTTTCCCCAAAGAGAGCCTACCGATTTAGTTACAAGCAAAGAAATTATTAACGATTGTCTTAAACCTTATTTTTTTTTTGCTTAAAAAAATTTGAGCGCGGTTATGAGCCACCCCAGAAAATCAGTTGGAAAGCAAATAAATTACAGAAATTCTTACATGATTGCAATTAATGTCATGAAAAAAATAAACCTATTAACACGATAATAAGACAAATTTTTACAAAAATGCGTTACTTTATTTTAAGATACATCGCGGGCAAAGCCGCGGAGGGTTGCTAGCTTTATATAAGACCAAAATTATTTGCTATCTTTCTTAAGTTTAGATTCGGTAGAAAGTAAGTAAGATTTATAAAGAAACTTATTCAGACTATCGAATTGGCGTTGATAAAGAAGATAGATTGCTTGAGCTCGATATCAAGTTTCGATTCCCTGAACCGCTTATAGGCTTTTTTCACATTTTTCAAGTTTAAAAGTCTCTTATTGAACCAAGGCGGATTATTGTAGGAATTAATAATTTTTTTAGGAACAAACAAGCAAATCGATTCACTTAAAATGGTTAAGAATTTTTCATACATTAGTTTTAAGTCTACTCCAGATAAAATGTCATTCCAATCCAGCGTTTGTAGATAACTATTGCATCAAAGTTGGCTTTACAATAATCATAAAAGTATTTATCTTCAGACCTAGGTTTCTGGTAAATAACGGTCGAAAATTCAACTAAAAGAGGAACGTGGAGAAGCGTTTTAGTCTACCGAGATCATTCGCAATATTGTTAATTTGAACCAAGTCATATTGACTAAAAAAATCTACAAGGGAAGATTCAATATCATTGTTGACATTCAAAGGAATGAGATTCATTTCATCGCAATCGAACTTCCATGAAATATTACCTAAATTAAAATCACCGGTGAATGCAACATGTTGGAAAGTCGTTAAATTATCTAGTAGAGAACGGCAGTTTTCTAAATGAGTGTTATAAAGCTCTAAGGAACTCTTCGGTGGTATGTAACTAACGATAACAAATAGGTCAAACTCAAATTGAAAAGAAACTTTAACAATTAATTGATCTACATCATGATTAACAGAGTTAGGAGCATCGTGAGAAGGCAGTACGATTTGACAACTAGAATAAGAGTTGCGAACTGCAATCAATACACCCTCTCCCCGCGTCAATCCTGAAGGATTCTAGATTGAGCTATTAAAAAATTAGGTTGTTAAATGGCACTCAGATAACCAGGTTTCAGTGAAGACAATGATATCGAATTCCAGTGTAGATGATGATAGAAACAGTTCGTGCATCTTAGTCCTAATGCCTCCTACATTTTGATAATATAGAGAATAATTACAATTATTCATAGAATTGAAATCAATAGCGCTACTTAATCGTTTTTTGGATGTATTACATTGGGTACAGCTTTAGGTTGATTTAGTTGACTATTAAGCACGGGATAAATATTTCGTGGAATATATTCGTGTACAACGGTACCATCGGGCCAAAAGTCTCTAGAAATAATTTCATTAAAATAGTTAACTGATGGAACAAATAATGATCAATTGTGTTGTGCGTGTTATTAAGTTTGTACACAATTGACCTAGAACCGGACCTACAGGTTTAACGCCGACTGCGAACGGCTATGAACGGAATGTTCTTGTTCTCAAGAAGCTTAACATGGCATTTTGATTACTCTCTGAGGTTTGCCATTGTCTGCAGAGAGGTGGCGGCCGTGCAGAAAAATTATTTTAATTGAAATAATTTTGTCGCTGCTGGGGTTCGAACCCGGGTCTATAGGTTCGTTGACATAGGGGCCACGCACTTTGACCAACTACGCCACGGACGCCACAAATAAATAAATAAATTACTTAATTCAGATTAAGTAATTAACTGTAATTAACACATTAATTAACTGTGGGGTCCGTGGCGTAGTTGGTTAAAGTGGTAGGTCCATTTCTCGGTCAATTGTGTACAAAGTTAATAACACGCACAACACAATTGATCCTAAGAAGCTAGGTCAAAGTCCTTTCAAGGGCTGAAATGGCCAGTTATTTATTTATTTATTTTTTTTTTACTTAATTCAGAGTGCTATGGTATATGCTAGAAGACGAAAAGGTTCGCGTTAATGCATTTCAATATTGTAACCCAAAATAAACAAACGTAAATTTATCGAAACAGTTTGACGAGATGTTTTGTTCCGTAACAACTGAACTTTATGCAATGCTATTTATTAGCATTTATGACCAAAAAAAGAAATTATTAATCTTGAGACTAATTATTGAGCTTGAGGCTAAGTGTGAAAAAAACAACAGCTCTGTATAGCGCAAATTACACAACGGACAAGACAGACTTTCACTGTGATCCACTCAGCAACTTAAGTATGACTTATACTACCAATTTGCCAAAAAAATTGCCAGGAATTTTGGCAGAGAGATCAAATCCTTTCATTAGTAACTAGAGTACTTATCTACTTTTGATGCGTACTATCAAGGTTAACCTTGATCGTATTATACTTTAAGGCATGGCTTTAACTATACGCATCTTTCGAAGAACGATCACAACTTTTACTGCTGTATGTTGTTTTCTTCATAAACATAAGTCAATTACTTTATATCCTTTCGAATATATGCAAGATACATGCCAATAACAAGAAATTTGTTCTTTTTTTTAATGTTTTTATAGTTTACAATAAGTCAAGTACTTCACATGCAAGATACATGCATCAACAGGATTTATAAGGTTAAGACCGTAGAAGCTATAGAACGACAAAAGCAAGCATCAATATGGTGCAAGTTCAAGGAACATCAAACCGCCAGAGTGTCACCGTCAGTCTACCATCGTCTCTGCTGTTAATAATCACTTTAGCCCACAAGGATGCTGTGTTGGAACAATTTTTTGTTGTATGGAATCCTGCGAAATCAGCAGATATTATTGGAAAATCACCATTAGACCATCACTTTATTGCATGGCTGCTTTCGAAATAAACTGGTATTATCGGAAAAACACCACAGACTCTCAGCTGCTATAATACATTTGCACTTGTTAATACTGCATCTGAACTCCGAGATGATAGAAATGATTTTTGCAAAAGGTGAATGTTTTATTTAAATGAAAAATTTTAAATAAATATTCAAATTGCAGCTTTATTTTAACAGTTTTATAAGATTTTTTATAGGAATATTCACAGAAGGCTACAATAAAAGTTCGCAATACAGAATACTATTTTTAATTGATCTTCTATGATTCATAACAGAATAATAGATTTGGCATAAAAGGTTCAAATATCGGTAATGAAATTTTAATTTGATTTTTCAAAAATACAAATATGATAGAAATAAATGACAGATTATCTAAAATCAAAATTTTGTGCCAATTAGCGATTCCACTTGTCGACACATTAGGATTCTGTTGGCAGATTTGTGTATCGCAACAGAATATAAAAATAAAATTTTAATAAAATTCAAAATTATTGACACGCTTTAGGTGGAAATCCAACCAAATCAAAAAATAACCTTTTCTTTATTTCTTACCTTCAGATAACTCTAATTCCAACTCAGCTAATTTGTCTTTTATTTCAGCCGGGAGAATCGACAAATCCACAGTCGGCTTAGGAGCATTAATATACGACATGCTTTAAGATTTCTCCTAGAACCCAGCACACAATTTTGAAATCTTTCAGTAAATAAAACAAGCAAATGAATGGTTGCTTTGACTGATGTATTTAAATCCAATCGATTTTGGCAAAACTTTGCACATTGCTGAGCAGAATTTTTCTTATATATTCCTTAAGTATTAAAATTTTGAAACTAAGCCGAATAAAATTTGGCTGATCTAGTATTAAAAATATAAAATAGTAGAAAATTTTCAAGTTTTAACACTAAAATTTGATAATATACATTTAATCGCTTAGTAGTACGAAACTTCACAATAAGAACATTGATATGATGTGAACTGCATTGGATACCGAATATTGTAAAAGAATACTTATCGGAAAAAATAACATTAAGAGAGCCAGTACTAGAGTCAATAGATCAAAATTGTCTAAGGAAATTGGAAGCTGCAGCTACATAGCGACAATTATTAGAGAAACAGAATGCGATGCATGATGTAATTAACAAGGTGGTAGTGAATTTTTCACCGTACACTTAATTTTGATGAATAATTTTTAATTTTTTGCTGAATATGTCAAAAAATTGTGACATAAAGAGAGGACCTGTTGGTAAAAGTCAAATCGTTATTTGTTTTGTTTGCTTGGTAGTGGTAGTTCTAGCTACCCAGCGAGAAAATAAAAAGCGCTCCTAGAAATAGCGCATCTTATGCGCATTTTTCATGCGCTTGAGGACGCGCTTTTCAGAATTTAGAGTTGTGGAACTCATATTTTTATATATATTTTGTTCACAAGTAATCAAGCAAGGAAATATCAGACCGTTAAGACATTTGACTGTAATGCCAGCAGTCCGAATTCAATCCCCGCATGTGACAAAAAATAAAATTTTGTAGCTTTGTTTTTAGTCCAAGTTCTCGGTTCTCGCTACGTTTTGTTATTTACTACAATGAGATCGAAGCGCCTACATCTGATGACATGCCAATGTTAAAAAAGGCTCAATCCACAAGGTGACAAAGAGCTCTACTGCTTTTTAGGAGCGCTTCAAATGCGCTAATGAAGCGCTCGGTTTCCTGCTGGGTAATAAGTAATAAACTGCAATTATATGTAGTTTTGTTGGTTTTTTATAAAAATCATTGAAACTGTGAAAAACTAGAGCTGAATATGGAAACACACTGTAATTGACTGCAAGTGTGGATGATCTGGCCATGTAGTTCCACAATACCAATAGCATCAATAAGATGATCCTATTAAAACCTTCGAGGAAATCTACGAAAGCAATATCACAATCCGTACGAGGTGGTACATAATGCTTCAAGAGTCCAGCTCTTTATCTTGAGCTGCCGGAGAAGTGGTTTAATCAATTTGAGGTTAAGTTTAATATTTGTTGGTTTTTTATTGGCTAATAGCTTTGCTTTATTTACAACGCGAGCCAGCGCAGTCCGTCATGCACAGCGTTTCAGCAATTTTTTATTCTTCAGCATGTTAATAATCAATCAAATTATACTTTCGCAATAAGTAGAAATTTTACAAACTATGTTTTGCTTAAAATATGCAATCAGCTGTTTTTGACATATCGAGAGTTCATTTTTGTGAGAGATTCACTACCACCTTGTTAATTACACCATGATGCGATGTAGCTCTAGTAAAAAGTTATAAATAGTTAGTTCAACTTACCGAGCGTTTCCACTGCCCGAACCAACGAAGATTTCTACGAAGAACAGTTTGGTCCGAACCCAAGTTAGGAACATTAATTTTTTACAAAATACTCGCAAGCGCTATTCGCGTAGTGTAAACACTTTTCTAGCACGAACGAACGAAGATTTGTTCGTTCAATCTTGCCAATGCCGACTCTCGATCTTTTTGGGCGAATCCAGTGTTTATTTGTGCATAGAGTAGTAGATTTGTTGAAATGGTAGTTAATAACGTAGGAAAAATAAAAAAGAAAGAAAAAATATTGAAAACTTAACTCAAAAGAATTTTACTCTGTTATTTTATTAGCACTTTATATAATCAAATATTTATTTCTAATTAAAAAAAAAATAAATAACTGGCCATTTCAGCCCTTGAAAGGACTTTGACCTAGCTTCTTATGATCAATTGCGTTGTGCGTGTTATTAAGTTTGTACACAATTGACCGAGAAATGGACCTACAGGCTTAACGCCGACTCCAAACGGCGATGAACGAAATGTTCTTATTCTCAAGAAGCTTTACATGGCATTTTTATTTCTTTCTGAGGTTTGCCATTGTCTGCAGAGAGGTGGCGGCCGTACAGAAAAATTATTTTAATTCAAATAATTTTCTGTCGCTGCTGGGGTTCGAACCTGGGTCTCCAAAGTTCGTTGACATAGCGGCCACGCACTTTAACCAACTACGCCACGGACGCCACCATTTATAATTATTACGATTTATTCGCGATGAATTCTTCATTCGTTCGGGCAGTGGAAACGCTCGGTTACGTATTCTGGGCTATGCAGTGCATTTAGTACATTTTAACATATGTTCGAAATATTTTTATATATTTTTGACAAAATTTGTGCTCAAATAAGAGCAAATAATTTTAAAAATGCTTTATGAGGGGTTTATGGAACGTTTCAGCCATTATTAAAAATCCTCTCATTTATAAAATATGGTATAATAATACAAGGTAGCATTGACAATTGCTTATTTTCTCTTCCACAAGAAAACATCTCCTGTCAAAAACAGCTTTTTGCGAAAATGCATCTGCAGCTGCTAAAGTTGTTGTTTTTTCACTTCTACGTTTTCAACAATGTTTGTTTGACATTTCTGTTAACACATGACAACTTGCAAGCTTTTACTACACGAAATTTGTGTAGCAGAAACTTGCTTATCGCAAGGAGGGGAAATGTTTTACTCTCTCAGTGTCGCTCTCTTTTGCATGTTTTTGGTGTACGGGATCGCAATTTAGTTGAAACTTGTTCAAGTTTTCCAAAGTTTTCACAAACTTGCAAGTACGGGAACAGACCTAAAGCCCTAACCAAAATAGACGAGTCGCTACGTAACGAGTGAAGACAAAAATGTTCGCTTAAAAACAATTCAATGTTGTTACCCAAACTAAGCAAACGTAAACTCAACGAACTGAACGAAACGGTGTAACGAGACGGTTGGTTCCGTAACCGCTTTTGACATTTGACCCAAAATGAAACGAGTTCCTCCAATCGTCTGAAAAAGAAGAAAACTACTCTGCACAGCTGTTGTTGACGAGTTGACACGCGTAAAGTTCGGTTGTTACGGAACAGAATGTCTCGTCAAACCGTTTCGTTTAGTTTCGATAAGTTTACGTTTGTTCATTTTGGGTTACAAAATTGAAATACTTTAAGCGAACATTTTCGTCTTCACTCGTTGCGGAGCAAATCGTCTATTTTGGTTGGGCCTTATGCTTTTCAATACCTGGCACAATAAGGCCAAAACACATCCCAGCAAGACAGGCCTAACCGAAACTCCAACACACTCGCAAAAATATTTGTTTACTGCTAACACATATTCAAGAATATTTTATTGTTACAATGGCCGCCGAGAGTACTGTCAGTTAAAAACCTTTTATATAATGCACAGCAATTCAGTTGTACAACCCTGATTATTCTATTTGGGATCATAGACAAAGACAACCGATTACTGCTGCATTCCAATTAGATTTGTCTTGTTCTTGATATAAAAACAATAAATGCAGGTATACACAATTTTCTTATTAGAAAGTACGCGCGAAGTTGAGTGAATTGAATTTAATTTTTAATAAATCGCATATTTTTTAAGAGAATTAATTTATATAGTTATAAGTGTTAATTTGGTAATATTATAAGTGATATGTATATAAGTTATTAGTGATAAATATTGTTTTTAATATATATAACAATGAAAAGAGCGAGTTTTGCAAAGGCCATGAGTGAAGAAAAAAAAAATTTTGAATTAAGTGCAAAAAAATATAAAACAATTCATTCATTTGCTACAAACTCAGAGTGCACTTCTAAATTTGATGAAAAAGTTGATTTTAATGAACCCAGCACCAGTTCAGCTTCCCGTCTATTTCTTCAAATCAACGCAGAGTGCCAGGAACCTGTTGAAACATTCCAACCGAATAAAAATCCTCAATTCGGTCAAAATACCCAATCCAGTTCAAATAGTCCTCAATCCAGCCCAAATTACCATTCCAGCCAAAGTTACCAATCTAGTTCAAGCCTTCCATCTAGCCCTAGTGTCCACCCCGTTCTTGATCCTAACCTCAATTTTGATATAGCCGAAAAGAGAAAGTGTCATGAAATAAAATTGTGGGCAATAAGAAACAATATTTCCCAGAACAGTGTTACAGATCTCCTTCAAACTTTAAAAAAAATTGGAGTGGATGGATTGCCACTATGTACTAAAAGTCTTCTTGGAACTAGCAGACAGCCAGTTGGCATTCAATCCATTCAAAGTGGTGAATTTTTGTATATAGGCATTCAAACCCATTTTCGTTCAGGACCATTCCATTTTCTTAAACATGCAGATGAAGTTCAAGTAGATGTAGGTATTGACGGGTTAAAACTCTTTAAAAGTTCCAACAGGGTTTTGTGGCCAATCCTTGGAGCAATTGTTGGTTTCCCTAAGGAAATGCCATTTACTATTGCCTGCTTCTCAGGAAAAGAAAAGCCATGGAATGTTAATGATTTTATGAAGGAATTTTGTGAAGAAGTAACACTTTTACAAGAAAATGGTCTGAAGATAGATTCGATGATAAAAAAATTCCGAATTCGTCTCTTTACGTGTGATTCACCAGCTCGCGCTTTTGTTTGTAGTGTGCAATCACATAATGGAAAGAACAGCTGTCCTAAATGCTCCCAGGTTGGAAAATATTTAGAAAGAAGAGTATCTTTTTCAAAAGAAATCGGTTCATTAAGATCAGATTCATCTTTCAAAAACAGAGTCGACCAAGCTCATCACAGTTTTCCATATAAAACCCAAGAAAATATTTTAGAAAAAGCAAATTTTGGCATGGTTTCTCAATTCCCTTTGGATGCAATGCATCTAGTTGACCTAGGAGTTGTGAAAAAATTACTCCAATTGTTGATAAAGAAAGGCTACGTAGATGGTATGAATAAAAAACTAACCTATTTGTCCAATTTAGTTCCGTCGGAATTTGGTCGCTTGTGTAGGAATTTTAAAGAAATATCTAATTGGAAGTCTACAGAGTTCAGACAATTTTTGCTGTATTCAGGAATATATGTTTTAAAAGATACAGTTAATAGCGATATTTACTACCACTTCTTGTTATTGCATTGCGGAATAAGACTTTTATCTTGTGAACGATCTTATAGAGATGAAGATAATGTGGCTCAACTCATTTTAGAGGAATTTGTTCAATTGTTTGGAAATATTTACGGTTTTTCATAAGCTTCAATGTCCACGGTTTGTTGCACTTGTCTGCTTGCGCCAAACAATATGGTCCATTGGACAGTTTTTCCGCCTATAAATTTGAGAATCACATGCAATATTTAAAGAAATTAGTTTATAAACCCAATCAAATTTTACAACAACTATATTTGAGACTTCACGAAAGAAAGGATGTAAAATCATTATTTCAAAACACTTCAAAAATAGATTCATTTGATATAAATCCAAAAAAAGATAAAGACTCCTATTGCTATAGTTCAAATACAGATCCATTAAAAGAAGTTGCTATACAAAAAGAATTAGGTGAAGATGTTGTATATGGATATGCTTTTGAAAAAACTGATAATTATTTTGAAGAACCAATAGAGTCATTTACTGGATTGGGTATTTTTATAGGAAGTAGTTTAAGTAACACAAAAATTAAAGTTTTCAAAAATGATATTCAATATAAATACTTCTGCATTCGAGATAATAATAAATTTATTTTGATACCACTTCTTCATCACCTTTTTCAAGATTTTTCAAATTAGTAGTGCATTCAGCTTTTAAATTAATTCTTTTATTTTTTATTGATTTTATTAATTGAATATTTCTGTAAACTCTATTTACTATACTATTTACTTTTAGTTCTGTATATTTGTTACATAATCTACATAATAATATATCTGTTAACGCCACTGGCGGTTTCCCGGTGCTGGCGCGGTAGTGTGCGTCTGCAATGCTGTATTGCTGCTATATGTATTTTCATTTTTCTTTTGGGCAGCGCTTCTCGCTGCTCTTATAAAACTTTGTTAGTTTTTAAGTTTCACTAATAAAACTGACCTCGGTCAATTAAGTTTGAAAAAGCCGCGTTCTTATTTCTTTATTCGTTTAATTTAGAAGTTTTTCTTTAATTTTCAAGTGCTTTCTCCCCCCTCGCTATTCGCCACATTTACATGGTCCTTCGAGCCGGATATTTAATTTAAAATAAATAAACCGCGATTGTGGAAAAATTAAAAACAACATTTATAAACAAAAAACAAAAAACAAAAAAAATAAGTGCTGTGAATCGAAGTGCTGTGCAAACAAAGTGCTTTGGGAAAAAAAAAAAGTGCAGTGAACACATACAAAAAATAAAAAAAAATTTTCTTGAAAAGAAAAAAAAAAATTTTAAGAAAAAAACATTGTGTGCCTTTGCAGCAGCAAAAAAAAAAAAAATACATCAGCACAACAAGTGCAGCATCAACAACAACTGCAGCAACAGCATCGCCAACACCAGCGGCATCAACAACAACAGCATCGCCAACACCAGCGACAACAACAACAACAACAACAACAACAACAACAACAACAACAACAACAAATTTTTTTAAGAAAAGGAAAAATCGGGTGAGTGTTTTATTCTGAAAAGATTTTCTTGATTTTTATTGATATATAGATACATATATAGATTTTTTTATTATATTTCAATTATTTCAAATTAATAAAAGAGAAAAAGTGACGTTTTGTATTTACATAAATTCGCCTAATTCGCCAAATTCACGCGGTTCGGTTCGGTTCGGTTAATTCTTAAAGTGCAGGTTCTAGTTTAGAAAATTGTATATAGATATATACATAGTATATATATATATTTGTTTTGCCAAATTTTGCCAAACAAAATTGGCGGTAAAACTGATTTTATATATATTGTATTATATACAAAGTTTCTTGAACTTGATACTTGCAGAGAATTATTTTTCGTTCGACATTATTTTCTTCAAAAAAAAAAAAAGGGTTTTTTGTGCTCACGCTTGACTTTCAAAAAGTCTTATTGCGTTTTTTTTGTAAAAGTTACAAAAACAACCAATACACCGAGCTGTATTGATTTTTTTGGAGCCGAAAATAGGCAAAAATTGTACTGATCAAGAGTCTCAGCAGCATTTCTGCACTCTTGCTCGTTAATTTTTGCATTCCTCTTTGTGCGGTGTCCGTAGCGATCGACGCCAAAGCCGCGCTTTGTGCTTGCTAATAGCAACCCCAAATTGTGTTTTAGAATTATTTACTCTCTCACGCGCTCAATTAATTGTTTGCGTTCAAAGCTTAGACTGCATCTCGTGCCTGCTGCGCTTGATGAACAGCTCTTTAGCTGGCTGCATATACTTGTAGTTGAGAGAGTAAATAAGCCGCACAGTGGGACCAAGGGATCAATTTGCAAGCAAAATTGACTTGGTCTATTTTCATAGGAAAATTGCACTGTGGGCAAAATACAATACCTAGCAAGCACAATTTATTGAAAAGAAAAAAAATTATACATAAATAATTAATTTAATACACTATAAAAAAAAAAAAAAAAATTTATTTTACTATTTTTTTTTAATTTTTACTAATTATTGTTGTAATAATTTTCTGCAACAAGAAAATAATTATAATAAAAATTAATTTTAACGGTGCAATATATTTTTGTATATATTTAATTAAATCGATATATTATACCGTTTTTTGCTAATTTTTTTTTATAGCAGTTTCCTGATATTTGTTGTTAACATTTTTTGTATATAAAAATTGGTGAATTTTTTTTACATTGTTTTTTTTATATACATTTAAATAATAATTTTATACATTTTTTTTTTTTTTTGCTTTTTTTTAAAAGCAGTTTCCTTTGTTGTGGTTGTTCACATTCTTTTGAAAAAATTTGGGAATTTTTGGTCATTGTTTTTTTATACATTTAAAAAAAAAAAAAAAAATAAAAATTTTAACAAGACATCGAAACAAAATGTCAACTCTAAAAACATTTATTCGTCTGTCTGATGCGCTGGTAGAGTTTGAAACGGATTTTAATGCCGTGGAAACTCACGACGTTTTCTCCCTGGAGGCTCAAAATGAAGAGCTAAAAACCCAGTGGAGAAAAGTCAAAGCTGCTTACGATGCTTGCTTGGAGAAAGCAATAAATGACGATGATTCAGAAGTTGAATCAATTAAAAAGAAGTATCGCAGCTGCTACCAATCATACATTAGGGTAGCAGGAAGAATTTCTGAGTTTTCTCAGAATAAGCCCTCGAAGCAAACCATTGCTTCTGAGCCGGCGCCGGTCATTGGTCACAGCATGCCTGTGCCACCATGCGATACTGAGGTTTTCAATGGTGATTACCTCTCATGGCCGTCCTTTAGGGACATGTTTACGGCCATATATATAATGAATTCGCGGCTAACTTCAGTGGAAAAACTTTTCCACTTAAACCAAAAAACACGTGGTGAAGCAAAAGAGATTGTGAGAAAATCTCCTTTAACCAATGATGGTTTTGCTAAAGCTTGGCAAGATTTGTCTGACCGATACGAAAATAAGCGTATCATGGTCAACAGCCAATTGAAAATTTTATTCAATTTACCACATGTGCCAAAAGAATCTGGCACAGAACTCAAAAAACTCCAGAGAGATATCAATGGTTGTATTTTTGCTCTAAAAATGCACAACATTGACATCAGCAACTGGGACGCAATCTTTGTCTACCAATGCTCGACAAGATTGCCAGAGATCACGCTCTCCTTATGGGAGCAATCCATTTCAAATAAAAATGATATTCCGAAATGGACAGATCTCGACAATTTCCTCACAAGTCGGTTTCAAACTCTTGAAACCGTGTCTGATATTCGCAGCTCTTGTGGCGCAATACCACGACAGAATCTCAATTCGTCCTCCTCCAACTCGAAAACAAACCAGAGCAATTCATCTGGAAAAAAGGTAAATAATTACCAAATTAAAATTACTTCTGCGAATTGCAAGCTGTGCAATACAGAACAGCATGCATTACGCTTCTGTCCTCGTTTTCTTCGAATGGATATAAGCAATCGCTTATCAATTGTTCGCAAACACAAATTTTGCATCAATTGTTTATCTCATTCGCATGAGGTGAAAGAGTGCAAGAGTCAATATTCTTGTGTGATGTGCAAACAACGTCACAATACTCTCTTGCATCGAGACTCGACTCCAACTCAATCACCTGCTTCGAGTGTTGACTCAAGTAGGTCGAGCTCTCGACCCAATCCCCCGGGCTCTAACACTCTAACGCATTCTACACTAATACAGTCCACTAGCAATGACGTTCAATCATGCTTCGCTACCACTACCAGGCACGTATTGCTTGGTACAGCAATGGTGACCGTATGTCACCTAGGATCAGCGTACACAACTAGAGCTCTTATAGACTCTGGCTCTGAAGGTACGTTCGTATCCGAAAGATTGCAGAAGCTATTGAAGTTACCTACAAGAGCCATTAGCGCTCAAGTTTCGGGGCTTAATAACGCAGTTTCAGCGCAAGTGACAAAAGCTTGCGATGTAATTCTCAGTTCGCCTAGAAATAGGCAATTTCAAGTAGAAGCTACAGCTTTTGTGCTGTCTCGCTTAACTGGGAATCTGCCGTCATGCTCCATTGATCCTTCTTTGTGTAAGAATTTGCCTGACTTACAACTGGCAGATCCGCACTTTTTCAGAAGCGATCAAGTTGATTTACTTATCGGTGGCGATTTGTACCCTGCCATAATTCTCGATGGCATTCAACGAAACCTTCTTGGTTCACTTCTGGCTCAAGAAACAGTTTTCGGCTGGATATTCACAGGCCCTATGCCTTGTACCGAAATATCTAGTTTTACAACTTGTTTGAGCCATTATAGTGAAGTTGCGATCGATCAACAGATCGCACGTTTTTGGGAGTTGGAGGAACTACCTAAAAAACAATTTTTATCGCAGTCTGATAAGTTTTGTGAGGAAAATTATCAGAAAACTACAAAACGCGATAGCAAAGGTCGATATATAGTTACCTTACCATTCAAAAGTGGATTCCCAGATGATATTAATCTTGGATTTTCTCGAGGCATAGCCTTCAAGCAATGGGCTAGAAGTGAAGCTCGATTGAACAAAAATCCCGATTTAAAGACGCAGTATGAAGAAGTGGTGAATGATTACCTCAAATTGGGTCATATGGAAAAAATCCCAGCTCCAAAATTTGAAAGATCACCATCTCATTATTATTTACCGCATCATGCAGTAATAAAACCAGAGAGTACTACAACAAAAGTTCGGGTAGTATTCAACGCGTCAAGTCCCACTTCAAATGGGGTCAGCTTGAACGATGTCCTGCACGCAGGCCCAGTTCTGCAAGCTGATTTGACGCTTCTGGTATTGAAATGGCGGTTTTTCAAATATGTCTTTAATGGCGACATTCAGCAGATGTACCGCCAGATTCTGGTTGACCCAAAACATTCTGCTTTCCAACGAATTCTGTTTAGAAGTTCACCTGATGAGTTGATTCAGGATTATGAACTTAAAACAGTCACCTTTGGCCTAAACTGTGCTCCATATCTAGCAATTAGAACCATGCTGCAATTAGCACATGATGTTCAGCAGCAGTATCCTCTCGCTGCAAAAATTTTGCGACATTTCACATATGTCGATGATGCTCTAGCAGGAGCTCATGATGTTGAAAGCGCAATTACAGCTAGAAATGAGCTTATCTCGGCTTTAGACTCTGCAGGTTTTACTATGCGAAAGTGGACTGCGAATGCTTCCAGCATTTTAGCAGACTTGCCTACAGAGCATCTTTTGCATGAAGACTTTTTGAAGTTAGAAGATACGAGTTGTGCCAAAGCATTAGGAATTCGTTGGAATGCCACTTCAGACTTATTCTATTTTACTGCCAAACGTCTCGAAATAAAATCATCTTATACAAAACGTGAAGTCCTATCCATGATAGCGCAACTGTTTGATCCTGCAGGTTGGCTGGCACCTATAGTGGTGACAGCGAAAATTCTAATGCAGCGTATCTGGTTGGATGAGATAGATTGGGATGAAGATCTCCCTGCGCATAGTTTTCAATCTTGGCAAACATTTTTGTTAGATTATGAAAATATTAACGATATTCGCATACCACGTTTTGTTGGGTTTTCACCTGAATCCGACGTAGAGTTTCACGCCTTTTGCGATGCATCTGAAAAGGCATACGCAGCGTCGATTTACATTCGTGTGAAGGAAAATGATGGCATAGTCAGTCATCTGCTTTATTCAAAAAGTAAAGTTGCTCCAGTCAAGACGATCTCACTACCCCGTCTTGAATTATGTGGTGCAGCCCTTCTCGCGGATATGGTAGATTCATTACTATCGCACCTTGATATAGAACGGCACCGTTTGTATTGTTGGACTGATTCAACAATAGTGCTGGCTTGGCTTTGTAAGCCTCCATGTTCCTGGACAACCTTCGTAGCCAACAGAGTGTCAAAAGTGGCAGAGAAGGTAGGAATTCACAATTGGTTTCATGTAGATACACATGAAAACCCTGCAGATTTGGCAACGCGGGGAGTTACGCCACAAGAGTTAGTTGAGAAAGCTCTTTGGTGGCATGGACCTTCCTGGCTCTCGCTCGAACGATCAGCTTGGCCAAGAATGACTCCACCCCCAGTTCTAGAAACTTCGCTTGAGCGCAAAGCTGTAAAAGTACACTTTGCATATTTTTCGGAATATGAAGATATTCTAGAGCGTTTCTCTTCGCTATCGCACGGATTGAGAGTGTTAGCTTACGTGTTTCGCTTTCTGCATCGCACGCATCCAAAGTCTCGTGCGTCTTTTTCAAAAAAATCAGTGTGCCTTGAAGCGGCTGAAATTAAATTCGTGAAAACACGATTGGCACTTCTATGTCAAAAGATAGCTTTTCCAAACGAATATCACTGTTTGGAAACTAAACAGATAATAAGAGCTAAGAGTCCCATTCTCGCTCTTAATCCTCTGTTGAACAACCACGACAATTTAATGCGTGTTGGTGGACGGCTCGCCTCATCACCAGTGTTATCATATGATGAAAGGCACCCAATTATATTACCATATAATTGCCACTTTTCACGCCTTTTAGTACGTTTCGTCCATGAAATTTCGCTTCATGGAGGGAATCAATTAGTGCTTCGACTTATTCGTATGCAATATTGGATCCCACGTGCTAAAAATCTAATTAAATCAATTCTACATAATTGTAAAACCTGTGTTGTACACATGAAACGCCAAAGAACACAAATAATGGCTGCGCTGCCAGCCGAGCGAACAGTTATTTCACGGCCTTTTGCCGCGACTGGTATTGACTTCGCTGGCCCATTCGACATAAAAAGCTACATAGGTAGATCTTGCCGAATCAGCAAGGGCTATGTTTGTTTATTTGTGTGCTTTTCTACGAAGGCGATTCATCTTGAGGCCACGAGCGATTTATCAACCGCCACTTTCCTAGCAGCCTTTTCTCGGTTCGCAGCGAGACGTGGCTGCCCCGCAAACGTGTACTCCGACAATGGTACAAACTTTGTGGGGGCCTCAAACTCTCTTAAAAAAGATTTCAAAGCCTTCTTAACAGCGTCGCATGATGCAATACTATCTCAGTATGCACATCAAGAAATTGCATGGCATTTTATTCCCGCTGGTGCTCCCCATATGGGAGGCCTATGGGAAGCTGGAGTAAAAAGCTTTAAAACGCATTTCAAGAAGATGGCCGGAAGTATGAAATATACTTTAGAAGAATTTTCCACACTATTGAATCGAATCGAAGCGTGTCTGAATTCGAGGCCACTTTCCACCATGTCGGAAAATCCTGTTGATTTTCAAGCTCTCACTCCAGGTCATTTCTTGGTCGGCGGCCCACTGCTATCGCCAGTGGAGCCAGAAATAGCTGAACAGCCTCTGACTCTTGTCAATCGCTGGCAAAAAATCAAGGCGATGCATCAGCACTTCTGCCACCGATGGAAAAACGAATACCTAAAAGAGATGCATCGACGTACCAAGTGGAAAACGCCTCAATCAGATTTCAAGGTCAACGACTTAGTCGTTGTCAAAGAAGACAATCTTCCCGCGAATGAATGGCGATTAGGTCGAATATTAAAGATTTATACCGGTACCGACAAAAGAGTCCGTGTAGCGGACGTACGCACCGAAAGAGGTTGCGTCACGCGGCCTATAGTGAAGCTGGTCACAATACCGTCGACCTAGCTCCGTCACCATTTATTTTCTCTTAATTGTTTTTTTTCTTCTTTTCTTTTCTTTTCTTTTCTTTTTGTTTCCGTCTCGTTTCAGGATGTCTACCACCAACATCATGCGCGACTTGATCGAAGAGATGCTTCTTCAGACGGACTCCGAGATGGCCATGAGCGAGAACGATACGGTACGCGAGAAGACGCCAGTTCCGGCAGCCAGCGTACTCCAGCCTCAATCCCCGGTGCGGAGCGTGCTGTCCCGCGTGGTCCCCGTCGTGACGCGCAGCGACATGATCCCAAAGTGTCGCTTGTGCTCCATGGAGCACAATCTCATGTCGTGCCGTCGGTTCATAGCTATGAACCTGGAAGAGCGGTTGAGAGCAGTACTCCTTCATTTTTACTGCTCCAACTGCCTTTCAGCAGTTCATATGCGAAAGGACTGTCGGAGCGATGTGAGGTGCCGTCACTGCGGTGAAGATCACCACAGCATGCTGCATTCCCACGCTCGGGTCCGATCAAGTCGAGCCCACTCACGAAGACCACGTGGAAGACGTTCCCGAGCAAAGCACCCAAAGCTGCAGCCTGCATCCGCAGCTGCCCGAGAAGCAACGAGGTCTGGGGCGGAATCGAAGAGTTCGTCTTGGAAGGGTCCGCAGTCGACGTTCCAATCTGCGTCGTCGTCGAGGGACGCCGTCCCGAAGCGGTCCCCTTCCAAGAAGAGACCGCAGTCGATGCTACCGTTAGCGTCATCGTCGAGGGACAAATTCCCGAAGCGGTCTCCCCCCACACGACCAGCAACGACGAGCCTCCAGAGAGTGGTCTCTCTCCTCCCCACAGTGGTGGTAAGTGCTTGGGCCAACGGAAGAATGGTCCAAGAACGAGCTCTGCTTGACTGCTGCCTTCCGCAAACGCGAGTGGCCAGAGAACTGGCTGTGAAGTGGAGACTTCCAACTTCTGAAATCGACGGAAAGGAAGTCTGCACACTCTCGCTTCGTGGCAGATATGGCTCGTCGGTCAATATAGAGACGACAGCATTGATTGATCGGCGCTTACAAGTCATCACGCCGTCCAAAGACATAGATGAGAGGATCAGTCAGAGCTATCCTAACATAAATCTGGCTGATCCTCATTTCTACAAAAGGTCGCCGGTCCGGATCCTGCTGGGTATAGACGTTTACTCCCGGGTCATGCAGCCGGGTATTCTGCCAGCTGGTTTTAGCATGCCGTTGGCCCAAAATTCGATCTTCGGTTGGGTCTTATCAGGACAGGGTGCCTGGTAACGTCTTGCATTCTTGCAAGGCGGGCGGCATGTTAACGCCACTGGCGGTTTCCCGGTGCTGGCGCGGTAGTGTGCGTCTGCAATGCTGTATTGCTGCTATATGTATTTTCATTTTTCTTTTGGGCAGCGCTTCTCGCTGCTCTTATAAAACTTTGTTAGTTTTTAAGTTTCACTAATAAAACTGACCTCGGTCAATTAAGTTTGAAAAAGCCGCGTTCTTATTTCTTTATTCGTTTAATTTAGAAGTTTTTCTTTAATTTTCAAGTGCTTTCTCCCCCCTCGCTATTCGCCACATTTACAATATCTTACTTTTAAAAATCCCTTATTGCATTTCTTCATAATTTACTTATTGATTGAAAATTTTTATTATTACTTTCAATTATTGTACTAATTGCATTAACTACACTTAAAAAAGTCTCTTTTTATTTTACAAATATAGAATGACTTCTCCAAGCGTTTTCGATACCGAAGAAACCTACACTTGTTTTGAAGATGACATCGATACTACGAGTTCTGGGATTATCTCAACTCCAAAAGAGAATGGTAAAAGCTTTTTTATTTGAAATATATAAAAATCATCCACTGTGCCTACTTTATTTTAGGTCGTAGCTCACAGCAACTACATATAAGAAAACAAAAGTACTCCATAATGAACTTCAACGACAATGGCAACCAAACACACGAAAACAAAGAGAATGCTTCGTTCAACAAAGGTAAAATAAAGATTATTTATTTTTATAATATAAATATTATAACTTTGAGGCACTCATTGAAAGCAGTTCTAATGCTTTAGCTGCGATATGATTTTTTTTTAATTAATAACTATTATGTCTACTTTAAGCTCTGGGAGTGCCAAGGTACTCAATATTTTTTAAAGTTTTTGTTTTTAATCTATATGATGGACCCAAAACTGCTCGTATAAACCAGACTCTGATTGTTATGTATAAAGTGTATCGAATTTGAGATCGATGAGACTGTATGTTGGGTTTAAATATTCTTAACATGTCACGCCTCCTCATTATGGAAACTAACGGAGTGACAAAATTAATATACACCGTTACGTTTTTTAAACGTTTGGGTATAAAAATCCACAAACAATTTTTTTCCGTCTAGTTTGCATGAATCGCATCACTGTGCGACGTTGGCACAAGTCGCAACTACACAGGCAACCTATGACTGGCTTATGCGTGACCATCTATATTTCAATGACCAATATTTCCTCATGATGAGCTCAAGTAAAGCTCAAGTAAAGCTCAATGTATTCAATATCATGGCCAATAACTTCCATGCGTCCAAAGACATGACCACCACTACCGGTATTGCAATAAATGCATCTTGTATTTCCTCATGCACATTTCCATTTTTAATCGATGCAGTTATATCCATCTTGTTCTTGTGAATAAACGATACAATACTCTTGAAAATAGGTTAAATAAATAAATTTAATTGCAATTATTACTTACCGCAGTAAATTTATCTTGCAAAATAATTGTAACAGCTGACGGGCGACACAGTAGCATTCGACATTTATGAGGTGACCGCACGTATACAATACATGAATTTTAGCACAATAGATAAACAATGTGGGATAAAATGGCAAAATAAAATAGCAAAATAAAATAGCAAATGGACAAAGTCGCATTGTTCTATCTCTTTATCTCTGGGCTTGACCACTCTCTAACGAAACTTTAAAGCGTTGCTATCTTCATGACTCAAGAAAATTCTCCGTTATTACAATATTTCTTTTTTCCATTTACAGAGACAGTGTCTTTATTAAAACAAATCTTGGAAACAAATAATAGGCTGGAAGCTCGTATGAGCCATTTGGAAAATGCATTGCACGAGAAAGTATGTTTTTAAATTTGTGTTTAAAGTTTGAAAGTGTTTTAAAATTTTTTTTATGAATCTGATATGACAATTATATTTATTCTTTCAGATAATTGATAAAAGCGAAATTATGGCGCAAAATAAAGTTCTGAGGGAATGTAAGGTAATTTTGAAAAAATACAGTATTCTGTGGGACGTATTACCGGAGAAATAAAGGACGAAACGTATACCGAAATCGCAGTTTCCTTTCCACTTGCCACGATAGATGCTGCCTTTGATATAGAAGAAAAACTTAACAACACGGATTACGCCTCTTCAGTGGTAAGTTACAGATAAACTTTTTTTAACTTTATTAGTAAAAGTAATTTTAATTATTGTTTCAGAAAACTTATTTTTACAACATAAAAGGGGCATTAGGGGATCTTGATGGCACATTGAAACTTATAATAACGGATGAATTGATGTTGAATTTCAACTGGAGTGGGTCTTGGGGGAAAAAAGCCCTCATAAAGCTCAAATTATTCAACGAAATTTTATACGGTACACTAATCAGTTAAATTCATAATTAAAAACTTTCTCAAATGAGTTAAATTTTGAAAAGTGTAATTACCTTGCTTTTGTTTTCATACAAATTTGCAACAAAAACTCAAAACTTTAACAATCTCGACTAATTCAAAAATTTGTATACTATAATGATAGAATTTTTTTTTTAATATATATGAAATAACCGACTTACCTTTACATAAAATTTAATTTTATATAAAAATGTTAGCTTTTCTGAAATTTTTCCAAACATTTTTAAAGTAAAATCAACATGTTTTTAAAAAGTGGATTTTGAATGGAAATGTCTTTTCAAAAAAATAATGTTAACAATTTTGTAGTTACGTTTTTGATTTCCACTCTGGTTCTTTTCGACTCTACATTATTTTTAAATAATTTTAATTGTTTTCAATGTTTAGATGTTTTTAATATGGAAGGACGCTGTAAATTTGAAGCCAACATCAAGCGCTACCTTGAAAAAAGTCACAACCGCTTAAAACAAAAAAAATTATCAAGAAAGGAAAAAACAGCCCAACAAAGAAGTTTTTCAATAAGTGATTTCTTTACATTAAAATCATTATTAAATTTGAATTTAATCCAAATGGTTTTAAGTCAATATCAAATTTTTATTGAAATTCCAATTTTTCTATATGATAATATAACTTATAATTACTTAACTTAACTTATAATTTAATATTCTTAAAATAAAATAAAACAAAAGTTTAAGAAAGGAAATGTGTTTATATAGTTAAAAATTTTAGAAAATCGAACAGTTATTTAAGAGGTATGTATAACTGGTATGTATGTTACAAAAATAGGCAATTTCTTAGTTATTTAACTGAAAGTTCAACATATATATATGCTATATAAATAAGTTAATTGATATGTTATTTAAGCTATTGCTATACCAGGAAATTTTGACGGATAATTTTAGTTATTTCACATATTATTTTACTGGTAGTAATAATAGGCATAAGAGAGAGATAACTACAGTTTTAACTTATCAAAAAGTCTATGTATGAAAAGGACAAAAAATAACATGTATACAAATATTTTGGTTAGATTTTTTACATGGCCCTTAAGAGACTGATAGAAAATACTGACTGAAACTTCTGTTTTGCTTTCCTTTATATAACTAGACATATAACCGATTGTGTTCTTGTAGGGATAGAAAGCATGCACGCCTCAAGCATGCATCATGCCTGTGAAGCATGCTTGGTTAAAGCACATAGAAAGCATATATCGCATATGTGATAAATTTCATATACGTTAAACTGAATAAAAATTTTAAAGAAAAAGTAGTGAAAATACATAAAATTTAATCAAAAACAATTTAAAATTGAATGATAAATGTAAGGATATTTTATGCTTAATGGTTGTGTTGATATTGCTTTTATTTCACACATCCCAGCAAGACAGGCCTAACCGAAACTCCAACACACTCGCAAAAATATTTGTTTACTACTAACACATATTCAAGAATATTTTATTGTTACAATGGCCGCCAAGAGTACTGTCAGTTAAAAACCTTTTATATAATGCACAGCAATTCAGTTGTACAACCCTGATTATTCTTTTTGGGATCATAGACAAAGACAACCGACTACTGCTGCATTCCACTTAGATTTGTCTTGTTCTTGATATAAAAACAATAAATGCAGGTATACACAATTTTCTTATTAGAAAGTACGCGCGAAGTTGAGTGAATTGAATTTAATTTTTAATAAATCGCATATTTTTTAAGAGAATTATTTTATATAGTTATAAGTGTTAATTTTGTAATATTATAAGTGATATATAAGTTATTAGGGATAAATATTGTTTTTAATATATATAACAATGAAAAGAGCGAGTTTTGCAAATGCCATGAGTGAAGAAAAAAAAAATTTTGAATTAAGTGCAAAAAAATATAAAACAATTCATTCATTTGCTACAAACTCAGAGTGCACTACTAAATTTGATGGAAAAGTTCATTTTAATGAACCCAGCATCAGTTCAGCTTCCCGTCTATTTCTTCAAATCAACGTAGAGTGCCAGGAACCTGTTGAAACATTCCAACCGAATAAAAATCCTCAATTCGGTCAAAGTACCCAATCCAGTTCAAATAGTCCTCAATCCAGCCCAAATTACCATTCCAGCCAAAGTTACCAATCTAGTTCAAGCCTTCCATCTAGCCCTAGTGTCCACCCCGTTCTTGATCCTAACCTCAATTTTGATATAGCCGAAAAGAGAAAGTGTCATGAAATAAAATTGTGGGCAATAAGAAACAATATTTCCCAGAACAGTGTTACAGATCTCCTTCAAACTTTAAAAAAAATTGGAGTGGATGGATTGCCACTATGTACTAAAAGTCTTCTTGGAACTAGCAGACAGCCAGTTGGCATTCAATCCATTCAAAGTGGTGAATTTTTGTATATAGGCATTCAAACCCATTTTCGTTCAGGACCATTCCATTTTCTTAAACATGCAGATGAAGTTCAAGTAGATATAGGTATTGACGGGTTAAAACTCTTTAAAAGTTCCAACAGGGTTTTGTGGCCAATCCTTGGAGCAATTGTTGGTTTCCCTAAGGAAATGCCATTTACTATTGCCTGCTTCTCAGGAAAAGAAAAGCCATGGAATGTTAATGATTTTATGAAGGAATTTTGTGAAGAAGTAACACTTTTACAAGAAAATGGTCTGAAGATAGATTCGATGATAAAAAAATTCCGAATTCGTCTCTTTACGTGTGATTCACCAGCTCGCGCTTTTGTTTGTAGTGTGCAATCACATAATGGAAAGAACAGCTGTCCTAAATGCTCCCAGGTTGGAAAATATTTAGAAAGAAGAGTATCTTTTTCAAAAGAAATCGGTTCATTAAGATCAGATTCATCTTTCAAAAACAGAGTCGACCAAGCTCATCACAGTTTTCCATATAAAACCCAAGAAAATATTTTAGAAAAAGCAAATTTTGGCATGGTTTCTCAATTCCCTTTGGATGCAATGCATCTAGTTGACCTAGGAGTTGTGAAAAAATTACTCCAATTGTTGATAAAGAAAGGCTACGTAGATGGTATGAATAAAAAACTAACCTATTTGTCCAATTTAGTTCCGTCGGAATTTGGTCGCTTGTGTAGGAATTTTAAAGAAATATCTAATTGGAAGTCTACAGAGTTCAGACAATTTTTGCTGTATTCAGGAATATATGTTTTAAAAGATACAGTTAATAGCGATATTTACTACCACTTCTTGTTATTGCATTGCGGAATAAGACTTTTATCTTGTGAACGATCTTATAGAGATGAAGATAATGTGGCTCAACTCATTTTAGAGGAATTTGTTCAATTGTTTGGAAATATTTACGGTGAGCATTTAATAAGCTTCAATGTCCACGGTTTGTTGCACTTGTCTGCTGGCGCCAAGCAATATGGTCCATTGGACAGTTTTTCCGCCTATAAATTTGAGAATCACATGCAATATTTAAAGAAATTAGTTTATAAACCCAATCAAATTTTACAACAACTATATTTAAGACTTCACGAAAGAAAGGATGTAAAATCATTATTTCAAAACACTTCAAAAATAGATTCATTTGATATAAATCCAAAAAAAGATAAAGACTCCTATTGCTATAGTTCAAATACAGGTCCATTAAAAGTAGTTGCTATACAAAAAGAATTAGGTGAAGATGTTGTATATGGATATGCTTTTGAAAACACTGATAATTATTTTGAAGAACCAATAGAGTCATTTATTGGATTGGGTATTTTTATAGGAAGTAGTTTAAGTAACGTAAAAATTAAAGTTTTCAAAAATGATATTCAATATAAATACTTCTGCATTCCAGACAATAATAAATTTATTTTGATACCACTTCTTCATCACCTTTTTCAAGATTTTTCAAATTAGTAGTGCATTCAGCTTTTAAATTAATTCTTTTATTTTTTATTGATTTTATTAATTGAATATTTCTGTAAACTCTATTTACTATACTATTTACTTTTATTTCTGTATATTTATTACATAATCTACATAATAATATATCTTACTTTTAAAAATCCCTTATTGCATTTCTTCATAATTTACTTATTGATTGAAAATTTTTATTATTTCTTTCAATTATTGTACTAATTGCATTGACTACACTTAAAAAACTCTCTTTTTATTTTACAAATATAGAATGGCTTCTCCAAGCGTTTTCGATACCGAAGAAACCTACACTTGTTTTGAAGATGACATCGATACTACGAGTTCTGGGATTATCTCAACTCCAAAAGAGAATGGTAAAAGCTTTTTTATTTGAAATATATAAAAATCATCCAGTGTGCCTACTTTATTTTAGGTCGTAGCTCACAGCAACTACATATAAGAAAACAAAAGTACTCCATAATGAACTTCAACGACAATGGCAACCAAACACACGAAAACAAAGAGAATGCTTCGTTCAACAAAGGTAAAATAAAGATTATTTATTTTTATAATATAAATATTATAACTTTGAGGCACTCATTTAAAGCAGTTCTAATGCTTTAGCTGCGATCTGATTTTTTTAATTAATAACTATTATGTCTACTTTAAGCTCTGGGAGTGCCAAGGTGCTCAATATTTATACCCCCACGTTTAAAAAACGTAAATGCGGGTATATTAATTTTGTCACTCCGTTTGTAACGCCCATAAGGAGGCGTGGTAGGTATAGAAAAGTATATATATTCTTGATCAGCATCACCACCCGAGTTGATTTAGCTATGTCCGTCTGTCTGTCCGTCTGTCTGTGATCACGATTCCAGCCGTAATTTTAAAGCTATCATCACGAAATTCTATATTTAAGCTTTTGTTTAAAAAATGAAGGTCAAGTTCGTAAATGAGCCAAATCGGATGAAAACCACGCCTACCTCCCATACAAAGTGACTTTATCAAAAAGGTAAAATTTCTCTAAAATCCACAAAAATTAATGTATGGACTTGAAATTTTGCATATGAACTTTGATATATAACGTGTACTATGTGTATGGAATTCAACCAAATTGGGTGAAAACCACGCCCTCCTCCCATACAAAGCCATTTTATCAAAAAACAAAAGCGAATATTTTCTGTTAAAAATATAACGAAAACGTTTTTACAGATAAACATTTTATTGATTGCTTAAGACTTTGAATATACTTTGGTTCGGCCGTGGGGGTATTTTAACTTCGGCCCAGTCGAAGATCATTTCTTACTAGTTTTTAATGTTTTTGTTTTTAATCTATATGATGGACCCAAAAATGCTTGTATAAACTATACTCTGATTGTTATGTATAAAGTGTATCGAATTTGAGATCGATGAGACTGTATGTTGGGCTTAAATATTCTTAACATGTCACGCCTCCTCCTTATTGAAACTAACGGAGTGACAAAATTAATATACACCGTTACGTTTTTTAAACGTTTGGGTATAAAAATCCACAAACAATTTTTTCCGTCTAATATGCATGAATCGCATCACTGTGCGACGTTGGCACAAGTCACAACTACACAGGCAACCTATGACTGGCTTATGAGTGACCATCTATATTTCAATGACCAATATTTCCTCATGATGAGCTCAAGTAAAGCTCAAGTAAAGCTCAATGTATTCAATATCATGGCCAATAACTTCCATGCGTCCATAGACATGACCACCACTACCGGTATTGCAATAAATGCATCTTGTATTTCCTCATGCACATTTCCATTTTTAATCGATGCAGTTATATCCATGTTGTCCTTGTGAATAAACGATTCAATACTAGGGAAAATAGATTAAATAAATAAATTTAATTGCAATTATTACTTACCGCAGTAAATTTATCTTGCAAAATAATTGTAACAGCTGACGGCCGACACAGTAGCATTCGACATTTATAAGGTGACCGCACGTATACAATACATGAATTTCAGCACAATAGATAAACAATGTGGGATAAAATGGCAAAATAAAATAGCAAAATAAAATAGCAAATGGTAAAAGTCGAATTGTTCTATCTCTTTATCTCTGGGCCTGACCACTCTCTAACGAAACTTAAAAGCGTTGCTATCTTCATGACTCAAGAAAATTCTGCGTTATTACAATATTTCTTTTTTTTCCATTTACAGAGACAGTGTCTTTATTAAAACAAATCTTGGAAACAAATAATAGGCTGGAAGCTCGTATGAGCCATTTGGAAAATGCTTTGCACGAGAAAGTATGTTTTTAAATTTGTGTTTAAAGTTTAAAAGTGTTTTAAAATTTTTTTTATGAATCTGATATGACAATTATATTTATTCTTTCAGATAATTGATAAAAGCGAAATTATGGCGCAAAATAAAGTTCTGAGGGAATGTAAGGTAATTTTGAAAAAATACAGTATTCTGTGGGACGTATTACCGGAGAAATAAAGGACGAAACGTATACCGAAATCGCAGTTTCCTTTCCACTTGCCACGATAGATGCTGCCTTTGATATAGAAGAAAAACTTAACAACACGGATTACGCCTCTTCAGTGGTAAGTTACAGATAAACTTTTTTTAACTTTATTAGTAAAAGTAATTTTAATTATTGTTTCAGAAAACTTATTTTTACAACATAAAAGGGGCATTAGGGGATCTTGATGGCACATTGAAACTTATAATAACGGATGAATTGATGTTGAATTTCAACTGGAGTGGGTCTTGGGGGAAAAAAGCCCTCATAAAGCTCAAATTATTCAACGAAATTTTATACGGTACACTAATCAGTTAAATTCATAATTAAAAACTTTCTCAAATGAGTTAAATTTTGAAAAGTGTAATTACCTTGCTTTTGTTTTCATACAAGTTTGCAACAAAAACTCAAAACTTTAACAATCTCGACTAATTCAAAAATTTGTATACTATAATGATAGAATTTTTTTTTAATATATATGAAATAACCGATTTACCTTTACATAAAAGTTAATTTTATATAAAAATGGTAGCTTCTCTGAAATTTTTCCAAACATTTTTAAAGTAAAATCAACATTTTTTTAAAAAGTGGATTTTGAATGGAAATGCCTTTTCAAAAAAATAATGTTAAAAATTTTGTGGTTACATTTTTGATTTTCACTCTGATTCTTTTCGACTCTACATTATTTTTAAATAATTTTAATTGTTTTCTATGTTTAGATGTTTTTAATATGGAAGGACGCTGTAAATTTGAAGCCAACATCAAGCGCTACGTTGAAAAAAGTCACAACCGCTTAAAACAAAAATATTATCAAGAAAGGAAAAAACAGCCCAACAAAGAAGTTTTTCAATAAGTGATTTATTTACTTTAAAATCAATATTAAATTTTAATTTAATCCAAATGGTTGATTATTTTAAGTCAATATCAAATTTTTATTGAAATTCCAATTTTTCTATATGATAATATAACTTATAATTACTTAACTTAACTTATAATTTAATATTCTTAAAATAAAATAAAACAAAAGTTTTAGAAAGGAAATGTGTTTATATAGTTAAAAATTTTAGAAAATTGAACAGTTATTTAAAAGGTATGTATAACTGGTATGTATGTTACAAAAATAGGCAATTTCTTAGTTATTTAACTGAAAGTTCAACATATATATATGCTATATAAATAAGTTAATTGATATGTTATTTAAGCTATTGCTATACCAGTCAATTTTGACGGATAATTTTAGTTATTTCACATATTATTTTACTGGTAGTAATAATAGGCATAAGAGAGAGATGACTACAGTTTTATCTTATCAAAAAGTCTATGTATGAAAAGGACACAAAATAACATGTATACAAATATTTTGGTTAGATTTTTCACATGGCCCTTAAGAGACTGATAGAAAATACTGACTGAAACTTCTGTTTTGCTTTCCTTTATATAACTAGACATATAACCGATTGTGTTCTTGTAGGGATGTCTTCTGTCAATGCTTTGATGCCTGCAAAAAGTTAAAAGTTCGCCAACTTCAGGCATGTTTCAAGCATCATGCAGACGTTCATGCTTTTAATGTGGACTAAGAATAAGAATAAGAATATGGATATTCAATCACAAATGTCAGATACTTGAAGCATGCATGCCTCCTATGTGTTTTGGTCAGAGCTGTAAAAGTGTGGATTCATTTTCACTTTTCATTCTCTTGTTTAAAAATTCAAAAGCTGAAATATTTTTTTCTAGCATTCAAAGTGTGAACTCTTTAGGCTTAAGCCTTTTGGCTGATTAAAATTGTTTTCAAGTCATAAATTGCAAAACGTAAGGAATGCACACTGAATTGAAATTTTAACGAATGCAGCCACCGATGGCTTTAGCCGCGATGGCTGCAAACATCGATAGTTGCAGCCGAATTGAAATTTTAGAGAATGCAGCCGGCGATGGCTTCAGCCGCAAAGATTTTTTGTTGCGTCTGAAGTTGTTTTGTGCGTATTTGTGTATGCGTGTGTGACTGTTGGGCATGACTGTGATGGGTTGCCATTGGCTTATATCATGTATATAAAAAGTATTATATGCAACAAATTGTAGAAGTTAATTTTTATACATCTTGTTAATAATATTTATTGTTAATAAGCAATTTATTCCTCCAGAAAATGTCAAAGGAAAGACAAAAGCATGTGACTAAGATCGGCCGTCGAAAACAAATGACAACATAAATGCAAAATACTGCTTTAAATATTTTAATTAGTAGTATTTCATGGTAGTAAATAAAATGTCCAGTGTTTCAGAGTTGAAAAGAACGATAAAACTGAGTGCATTTATCAGATTTTTTAAGCCAACAAGAATTAGATTGATATTTCCATAAGTCCCATTCCTTACCGAGCGTTTCCACTGCCTGAACGAACGAAAATTCATCGCGAACAAATCGTTTACTGCGATCAATTTTTGTTGATGCAAACGTACTAAATTGGATTAATTTTGACTAATTTTATGCCTTTTAATTAGAGATTTATATAAGTATGTATATAAAGAGTTTATTATATGTAAAAAGATTATTATATAAATAATTTCATTATATTAAGTGCTAATAAAATAACAAAGTTAAACAAAGTTCTTTTGCGTTAAGTTTTCAATATATTTTCTTTCTTTTTTGTTTTTCCTTCGTTATTAATCACCATTACAACAAATCTACTACTTTATGCACAAATAAACAATGGATTCACCCAAAAAGATCGAGCGTCGGCCGATCAGAGCGAACGAAGAAATCTTCGTGCTATTAAAGTGTTTACACTGTAAAAAACCAATGTTCCGAACCTTGGTTCGGACCAAACTGTTTACACTCCCGAACGAATGAAGATTTCTTCGTTCGTTCGGGCAGTGGAAACGCTCGGTTACAGAGTATGGGGTGTGCATTCTTTTATCTTAAAAAAATGATGATTTGTGCATCTGTAATTCATTAACTCAACAGAAGCATAAGATTGCAATCTGGTTGTTACAGCTTTTGAATGCATTAAGAGTGTGTGCATTCCGAAATGATTCAATCCTTTTACAGCTCTAGACTGTGTAAATATGTAAATATTTAGAGCCGCCGTACACTAAGACTTTAAGGGCCGTTTTATTCACTTTTATAACTTGAGAGTTAGAAATAACTTTAGGATTTTTTGAAACTGAAAAAAAAATTTGTTTTATTCAGTAGAATATTTCTGTTCTAACTTTTGAAATTGAAAATTTGATATAACTTTAGTTTTATAACTTTCATCAACTTGTGATTTCAATAACTTTCAAAATTGGCTCCAGTTATTTGATTTAACTTGGGATATTTGGTATAACTTGAGCTTTTTGTTTCATTCGTAAGGAATCGTAGGCTACAATTGAATACAAGTTTTTAAATTTTGTAAAGAAATGGGATGATGTGGATTTACTTGATCGTTTTCGATTGACAAAAGAAACCACCTTGATGATTTTGGAGCTGATCAAAGACAAGCTACATTGTGACGAACGGCGTAAATTGAGTAAATTAGCTTATGTGAGCTAATAGCTCACGGGAATTACATCTAATCACTCAATTTTTTATTTTCCTTCACTACGGTGATATTGGATCAGTTTAGGTCGCAGTTGCGGATTTCAGTTGAGTATGTATTTCATCAGTGCACATTGTATAATTTAGAATGGGTATGGCACCTGTTATATTTAGGCAACAATTCATCAAAATCCAAACAACGCAAGGTGAATTCCTGAGAGTTTCGAGAGGATTTTTCAGCACATCCAAATTTCCGCGCACAATTGGCGAAATTTACTGCACACATATGAGAATTCTATCGCCAGGAGACAATGACTCTGAAAACTACCAAAATCGAAAGAGACGGTTCTTTTTAAATGCTCATTAGATATTATGGCGCGTTTTCAATTAAACAATATAATATTTATTACTGTAAAGTGTACACTACCAACACGCATCTTATTTTTATGTTAACCAATCAATGTCAATGTTAATGTTCATTTGGCCGGATCGTTTTGTATGGGAAAAAAAAGGTCAGCCATTCGGGATCGATCTCAAAAGTAAGAAGAACTCATAAGAACGATTTCTGCATACTTATTTTTTTCAAACCAGAGAAAATTTATCGCAGCCTTTTTGATTTTCCTAAAGTTCTTTTTTGGTAAAAAAAACATGGTTTTTGCTGGTAACTTTTTATTTTTAACAGAACGCATACACAAATCTGCTAAAAAGATAAATATCTTACACGTACCAGCATTATGGCATAAAAAAATGTTCGCTAGAGATAAATTCGAAGAGCCCGGAATAGAAAGCCATAGCTTACTTAATTGCACATTTTTTATGACAAAAAAGTATAAAATATTAGCGAAAACGATTGTAAAAGGATTGACAATGCTGGTTATGCATAAAAATTGGTTGGGACATATTTATGCAGCTTGACAATCTCGTGAAAATACACAAAGTTTGAATCAAGCCAAAATTCAATTATAAATAAAATAAAGACCTTTTTTGCAATAACTTAAACAAAATGTGTTTCTAAAGATAGCAAAAATTTTGGGAGGTCAATAGGTCAATACATAATTTTAAAAATTGTTTTATTCTGAAATATTTGTTTTTATCGTTTTAGCAGATTTCTAAATTGGAATTCTTACGTTCTGTAATTTTTCGCACACAGCTTTGATCAAACCGATATATAAAAAGAAAATAGAACTCAATACCTTTCCCACAAGATCAATTTCAAGTAAATTTAATGAAAAATTTGGCTGTTACAGCGGTTTTAAAATATGTGTTTTTAAAATTAACAAAAAATTCGATTTATGGAGGTGAATAAGAGTAATGTTTCATGCCAAAATGTCGGTATGTGTAAGATATTTATCTTTTTAGCAGATTTGGGAAAAATAAAAAGTTCCAAGCAAAAAACATGTTCTTTTTTACCAAAACGGACCTTCAGGAGAATAAAAAGGCTCCGATGAATTTTCTCCAATTAAAAAAAAGGTATGCAGAAATCGTTCTTATTCTAGAGGAACTCTAACTTTTGAGAGCTCGAACGGCGGAATCAAATTTTTGATTCTTTCTAATGTTCATCTTCATCTAGTACATCTTTGAATGTGACATAGGTATGTAAATGCAAAATCAAAAATAAAAAACGAGGTCTGATTATAAAAGTCAATTCATAAATTTCTTTATTTAAATATTAGAACCAAAATAAAAAATAAGCTCATTTTGACTTAGCTCGGCAACGATATTATTTTCAAACTCGATTGATTGATTCAGAAACAATTTCAAAAGTTATAATTTCAATATTTTTGTTTTTTTACGACAAATGAGGTGAATTTCCTTGGGATATTTTGATAACTTGAGAAATTATAACTTTACTTAACTTTAATGCTAGAAACGTCAACTGACAAAAACCGAAACTGAATGAAACCAATTTTTAACTTTGGAAATTAAAATTTTCAACTTCTCAAGTTAAACAACTTGGGAAGTTGACAAAAGTTATTTAACTTGTACAAGTTAACAAAAGTTAGAAAAAGTGAATAAAACGGCCCTAAGTCGGCCGATAGTTTGATGCTTGATTGGCCGCAACTGACAAGCCAACTATTTAATTGGTTGTAGGTGCGCACACTGTGACCGGATAGTTTGCCAATTGCGGGGTTCCTTTTGAGAAATATTCTATAGGGAGTTTTAAAATTATTTGGCTGTTTTGAGTCTTATAAAATTTTTCGTTACTAACATATTTTTTGCTGATTTTGGTGCGGGTATGATTATTAAACATTTTTTTTTAGATTATTATGTAATAAGCAGCATTCAACATTTTGCTGGCACTTACGCTATCTTTTATAACAATAATTAAAACCTTTATCCTTATTTGCAATCTTCAATAGGCAACACTTAAAGGCAACCCCATTCATGCTGCAAAAAGCAGTAGTTTTCAACGAAAAATAAAATTACAACAAAAACAAACAAAATGTCCACCAGTTTGGAAACTGTTGATCGGCTAGTGTGCGGACTTCCATAGCACGCCATACACACTTGGCAGTCTCTAGATAGTTGCCAGACTTTAAAATCAAGTGAAAAACTGACCTCCCATTTGATTTTTTAGTTGGGTTTGATTTAATCGTTAGGTGTGCGCACTTCCAAAAGAAACCATGCCCACATGAAAACAAATCAAACTATCAGCCGACTAAAGGTCCGTAGTGTGCGACGGCTCTTACTGTGTTTTTAAAATGTAAATAAGTGAGCATAAAATCATGTACTATGTTTCCATGGCGAGTTAACTCGGGGTTTACTCGGGGTTAACTCGCTATGGAAACGCGAGTTGAGTTCAGTTTCCGTTGATTAAGTTTTTCTGTTAACTTCTCAAGGAATGTATTTGTTATTTCACACTCATAGTCGTCCAGTCGTCTGTCTATTTTAAATTTGTTATATTAATATTAAGGGGGTTTTTTGTGTTCGTTTTTGAAATTTTACTTTTTCAAAATAGTGGTATTAGACAATAATGGTCCATAAAGATATACAACTAAATGAGTTAAAAAAAATTTAAATAGAATTTTTAATACCGCGAATACACAGCTTTTTTATGGGCGTTTTTGAACAAACAATATCATATTTTGTCATCGGGTTTCAAGCGAAAGGACGGGTAAAAACTCACAAAAGTGAGTGCATAACTTTGCTTAATACGTATAATAATGCATTCGCACTGGCTCGAAATTGAGTAAATTTGTTAGATGATTTCGATCGAAATTGTAAGTGTTCATACTGAATTGAAGTAATTTCAATTGAAGTTTATTTGTTTATTTTTTGGAAATTCAAGATAAAAAAATGGAATCGCGTATTAATTTTTTTATAATTTATCAACAAAATGCGGGATTAATGGTGAAGTTAAGTGAAATATACAACAGAAAAACCGCGAAACACGAAAGACAACGCCAGGCATTAAAAGAAAAAATCAAGAAACTGCAAATTAATATCATAAATTTAAGAAGACAGCAGTTGATGCTTATTGCCTTTGCAGCCAGGCTTTCATCGCAATGTCGTTTTGTGGTAAAAGGAGTTATTATATTAATGTACCAGATAATAATGTACCATTAGCTGCCTGTTTTAAACCTGTGATACATATGGGCGAAGATGTGTGATCTCTGCATATAAATGCGCCGCTTATATAGATGCAAACAACACTTTCTTGTGGAACGACGCACATATAAGCTGCGTATCATCACACAACCCAGACCTTATGTGCGACAAGCGTTAGATACTCAATTACCAACATGTAATTTTTGCAGGATCGAACAAAATCTTTTTGGGAGTTGGATTGTCAGGTTAATGACGAAGATTTTTTTAAAAACAATTTTCGAATGAATCGAAGCACTTTCCAATGCTTGTGTGGAATGCTGATGAGTTTGCAAAAAAAGGACACGAACCTTCGGAAAGCGATTCCATTAGAGAAGCGTATCGCGATTGCATTATATGCAATGGGGTCTTCTGCAGAGTATCGGAGCATTGCGAACCTCTTTGGAAAATCCACAGTGTGTGAAATTGTGTTCGAGTTTTGCACCCAAATTTGGAAAACAGTAAGGCCAATGTATATGAACGACTTCCCTTTAACTTTCAACAAAATTGTTGATTGTGTTAAAGGTTTTGAGACCTTGGGGTTTCCCCAATGCATTGGTGCAATAGGTAAATTTTCACTTAATTTGTTAGTCTTGCTATTACTAAACGACATCTTCATTTAAAACAATTCAGATGGTTGCCATATTGAAGTGCATCCGAGAGCACAAGATGCTATTGATTATTTTAATTATAAAGGATGGTACTGTAGTGCACATGTGGCTAGCACTAACCTACCTCAACAATAACATAAACACACAACGCTACAAACGCTCTACGTTGGTCTCATTGCATACCTGCAGCGAAACCAAAGCATGAAGCGCAAGCAGTGACAAACTCAAGTGCTACTAGCGGCATGATTCATGTTACACATTGTGAAAACAAATCGCTGCCGAAAGTTAGTCATTGGAGTTGGTAACCTGTAAGTAGGTTGTGATGGATATTATTACAAACAGATGTGTAAGTAAGTAAAAAGTAATAGTAAGCAGATGTGTAATAATTGTATTTAGATTTCTTGACTTTTAATTGTATATGTGTAAGAACATATTTAGAATAAATGTTATTTTGAGTGAAAAGAAAATATTGTCACTTTTCACTCAAATTTTTATTATAAAAACCCGAGTTGGGGTTAAATAAAATCAATTCTGAAAACATCCAGAAAGAAGGAAGTTTCTCTTAAGACTTAAGCCTTGTGGCTTTTACAATACTAAATTGTATTGAAAATCTGCCTTTGTGGCAGCGAATGAATAAAGCCTTGCGGCTATCATAGAAAGGCCTTGTGGCCAAAAATCCCCTGTGTCCCCAGATAGGGAAGTTAGGGTAATAACATATATTTATATCTTTTCAAAAGAACAATAAATATTATATGGCGATCCTGCGGACCGAATACTGAAGAAATTAAGATCCTGCGGACCGAATACTGAAGAAATTAAGATCCTGCGGACCGAATACTGAAGAAATTAAGATCCTGCGGACCGAATACTGAAGAAATTAAGATCCTGCGGACCGAATAATGAAGAAATTAAGATCCTGCGGACCGAATACTGGAGAAATCAAGATACTGTGGACCTAATCCTTAAAGTTAGCCGAATGTCGGAGGAGTTCGACAAAATTTTCCAGAAGTGCGTTGCACAGGCAGCCGAATACGAAAAAACAAAAAAAGCAGTGGAAAGATACGTACCCCTTCCCGTAGCTGCCCAACAACAAGTAGCAACAATACCATACAAGGCGACACCAATACCTGGACCAAAGAAACTTACTATCGAGGAATACAACAGACGTACAGCAGCAAAGAAGCAACAACAGGAGAAACAGATCCAGAAGAAGACAAGAGCTGGGAGACAAGTTCGGCAAAGGAAGGAATTAAACAATCTATACAGACTAATAACATTATCAAAAGGAAAACAAAGAGTTGAATTTTTAAGACAACTCAAAGATTTAAAATTTAAAATAAAAAAAAAAATAAAATGAAATAAATATTATATATGTATATTATTGAATGAAATAAAAACAAAATGACAGAATACAAGCATTGCTTTATTTGTGAAGCAAAGATCAACACTAAATACATAAATGATCATTTAAAACTGCACAAACAAATTTTTGTAAAAATGAATAAAATTTTGAACAAAATCAATAAAAATTAAAGAAAACAAAATTTTGAACTATTCAATTCATGACTAAAGATATCCCACAATTATATGTAAATATCACAAATTTAAAAGAAACAATGGTTGCTTTAGGACAGGAAACAAAAATAACAGAGAATATTTCTTTTAATGGAAATATTTCTAACAAGCAAGAAATGTATTTAGACATCTTTGTCGCCATAGGTTTAATTGCATTATTAATATATGTACTAAAAAAAAGTCAATGAGTATTACAAAAAATATGTAATAAAAAGAATTGCAAGTGCTAATATTTAAAAACTTTTTATGGATAAATTAAAAGAAGCACTAAAGAAATTAAAACATAGCATAACAAAAGTTCCAACAAGAAAATTCAAAAAGGAAACTTTACAAGATAAGCAAAAAGAATGCAATATATTAGAAAATCAATTAAAAGCTTTTATAAATTGTCCGCAACCAGACCATAAAAATATAATAGATTGTAAAGCATTAGTAAAAACTATAAATAAATTAATTCAACAAAGATTAACTTTGTATGACACGGATGATGAAATAGATAGCAGTAGTAATAACAGTAGTAGTGACAGTAATAGTGATAGTGAAAAAGAAACACTAAAAATGGCGAACTTTGAAATTTCTGTAGCATCAAAAATAGTTGATGAGTTTGATGGAGATAGCAAAAAACTATCAACGTTTTTAGGCACAATTGAATTCTATGCATCAACACTTAAGGATGATACACAGAAATCTCAATTGTTAAAATTTATTCTAGCAGCAAAAATAAGTGAAAAAGTAAAAAATAGACTATTACCTGTGGCAGTTCCAAATTCAATTCAAGAGTTAAAAATAGTATTGGCAAAAAACTACAAGTTAAATAAAAATCCACTAAAATTACAAAATGAATTGCACCAGACTAGACAGGGGTCTATGAATGTTAACAATTTTGCCACTAGAATAGAAACAATAATATCATCTTTGAATGAAATTCAAATAGCTACTCAAGGAGAGAATAATAAAGAAATAATCATTAAACTAAATGACCAATTAGCGGTCAATGCATTTAAAACAGGTTTAAATGAGCCTTTCAGAAGCATAGTTCTTGCAGCTCAACCTAATACATTTGCTAAAGCTTTAGAAATAGCAGCAGAAGTAGATGGTAACACAAATGCAAACTATAATGTAATGACATTCAGAAATAGGAATGATTATAATATTAGAAATGGAAACTATAATAGGAATAGAAATATTCAAAATAATAACAATAACAACTTTAGGAATTATAATAATAGAAATAGTTACGGTTCTAGAAATAACAATAGCAACAGGAATAGCAATAACAATAACAATGGCTATAGGAATTACAATAATAATAATAGAGCTAGCAATAATAATAACTTTAATAATAGAAACCGTCAAAACTCGGGAAACGTATCAATCCCCGGCAACCGGGGTTAACGCAGCCTAAAAAAAACAATAAATATAGAATTAGCTGTGTAAGTAATAATTTTAATACAAATGTCATTAAAGTAAAAATAGGAGATAGAAATAATTTAGTAACCTTACTTATTGATACAGGTGCGGACATATCAATAATAAAAAATGAGAAAATTAATGAAAATGATATAAAATCGTCAAATCAAATCCAAATCACAGGTATTGCAAGCAGACCATTAACCATTCAACAACAAACAAATATAAAAATAAAACTCAACGATGGAGAGATCTCACACAGATTTTATGTCATACAAGAAGATATTGACATAAATGCAGATGGAATACTTGGAAGAGATTTCTTAATGAAATATAATTGTAAAATAGATTACGAAACATGTATTTTATCCATACACACCACGGAAAACCAAGAAGATATTCCAATGCACGTGACATTGCCAGTAACAATATCAAATATTAATATACCAAGAAGAAGTGAACTAATAACAAATATAAATGTAAACCTGGAGGAAGACAGTATAGTACACGCATCAGAAATAAGAAAAGGAATATTTATAGCAAATGCAATCATACCAGCAGATGGAATCAAGCACGTGAAAATACTGAATACAACCGATAATGATATATATTTAGATAATTGCAATTTAAATATAGAGCCACTGAAAAATTTTAAAATACTGCAGTACAATGCTTCAGAACAAAATAATGAGAATCTTGAAATTCAAATAGATGGAAAAGATGAGAAAGCTAAGCAAGAAGTAATTAACCTATGTTACAAATACAAAAACGTTTTCCACAATGAAGGAGATACACTAACAACAAACAATTTTTATAAACAGCAGATAGACTTAATTGACAACTCACCTGTTTATATAAAGAACTACAGACTTCCGCAAACACAACTTCAAGAAATAGAAGATCAAGTACAAAAGTTACTAGAAGAAGATATCATTGAACCATCATTCAGCCCATACAATTCTCCACTTTTAGTTGTACCAAAAAAATCAACAGATGGAACAGCAAAATGGAGACTGGTAGTAGACTTTAGGGCACTAAACAAAAAAATAATTAATGATAAATTCCCGCTGACAAGACTAGAAGATGTACTAGATAAGCTCGGAAATGCGAAATATTTTTCCACGTTGGATATGACAAGTTCTTTTCATCAGATACCACTCATCAAAAATTCAAGAAATATGACAGCATTCTCAACAAATTCAGGGCACTATCATTTCAAACGTTTACCATTTGGATTAAAAATAGCAACAAATAGTTTTCAACGCATGCTTTCAATTGCATTAAGTGGACTTCAAGAATCAGCATTTCTCTATGTAGATGACATCATTGTTTTTGGATCAAACCTGAGACATCATAACAAAAACTTGGAAAGAGTATTACAAAAATTACAAAGGTACAATTTAAAACTAAACCTCAAGAAATGTGAATTTTTAAAGACAGAAGTTGTATACTTAGGACACCTGATAACGTCCAAAGGAATAACAACTGATCCAGCTAAACACAAAACCATAAGGGATTACCCAAAACCAAACAATGCTGATGATACCAGAAGATTTGTAGCATTCTGCAATTACTACAGAAAATTTATTCCAGATTTTGCAGAAATTGCAAGACCACTAAATCAGTTGCTAAAGAAAGGACAGCTTTTTAATTGGACAGAAACATGTGAAGCAGCATTCAACAAGCTAAGAGAAAAGCTAATATCTCCACAAATATTAGCATATCCAGATTTTGATAAACCTTTTATACTGACAACAGATGCATCACAATTTGCTTTAGGAGCAGTACTATCTCAAGGTGAACCAGGACACGACAGGCCAATTGCCTATGCCAGCAAAACATTAAATAAACATGAAGTAAATAAGGCAATAATAGAAAAAGAGTTATTAGGAATTCACTGGGGAATCAATTACTTCAGACCATATCTCTATGGAAGAAAGTTCACGGTATACACAGACCATAGACCATTAGTAAGTCTGTTCACACATAAGAATCCATCATCAAAATTAACACGAGTACGACTGGACTTGATGGATTATGACTTTGATATAATTTTTAAACAAGGCAAGATGAATACTAACGCGGATGCACTATCTAGAATAAAATTAGATAGCGAACAATTAAAAAATATGATACCTAAAGAAGCAAATATACAAGTATTAACACGGGCGGCACATAAAAAATTAAACAAGCATGCATGTACAAATAAAAGAATAACCGGTGATGAAAATAAGAATAATGCGCAAATGAGTAACCTGAATAATAATGATAGATCTCAGCAAGTGAAGAGTCATGAACTTCATATATGGGAAGCTACATCATTTTCAGAAGTAAGACGTCTAAGAAATTTAAAATTTATATATAATGAAAAGGCCAAAAATATGAATAATAATGGAGCAAACAACGTTCTTGAGGTGCATAACGAAAAATCTTTACCAGAGTTAAAATTGGTTCAGAGGAAGTTTACATCAAAAACACAAGAACAAAAAGATAATATAATTATAGCTCAAAATAAAGTTCATGCAATACTTAACGAAAAATCTTTACCAGAGGTAAAATTGGTTCTGAGGAAGTTAGTATCAAAAGCAAACGAACAAAATATAGAAATATTAGCGCTAGGAAAGAATGATATCATATTTAATATAATAAAGGTGCACCAATTGAAAAGAATATTTAATGAGATACAAAAAGATACAAAGGAGAAATTAAAAATTATATTGTATCAGCCCCCGAAACAAATAACAAATAAAGCTGAGCAGCTGCAGCTAATTAAAGAAAATCACGACTCAATATTAGGAGGACATATAGGTATTAAAAGATGCATCGCGAAATTAAAACAAAAATATATATGGAAAAATTTATCAAAAATGGTTAAAAACTACATAAACAATTGTAATTTATGTAATGAAGTAAAAATAACAAAATATACTAAGGAGAAAATGTGTGTGACGAATACACCAACAACATCATTTGAAACAGTAACAATGGACACAGTTGGACCAATGAGACCCTCTAATGGATACCGTTATATTCTAACAATACAATGTGAATTGACAAAATATTTAGTTGCAATTCCTTTAGAAGACAAAACAGCGATTTCTGTCGCAAAAGCTATTGTAGAAAAATTCATTCTTAAACATGGATGTTTTAAAATACTAAAAACAGATAAAGGAACAGAATTTACAAATGAATTACTACAAAACATATGTAAAGAATTAAATATAGAAAAAAGAACGTCAACACCATATCACCATGAAACTGTCGGAACAGTTGAAAGAAATCATAGGGTATTGAATGAATATTTAAGAGGAATGCAAGAGAATGATAACTGGTCAACTTTACTACCGTACTACATATATTGTTACAACACAACGCCACACTCAACAACAACGTATTCTCCATTTGAATTAGTATATGGAAAAATTTGCACGCTACCTGGTGAGATTTGGAACAACAACAAGAAATTATATGACTTAGAAGATTATTTAACAGAATTAAAAATTAAATTAAAGTACGCACATAACAAAGCTAGAGAATATTTAGAGAAACATAAAATAGATATATCAAATAAAGAAAATAAGGCAACAAAACACAAATTTAATGTAGGAGATCTAGTATATTTAAAAGTAGGAAATAAGAAAAAGTTTGATAGACCATTTAAGGGACCATATGAAATAATTGAAAGAAAAGGTCCAAATAGTGTAATAAAATTAGATAACAAAACATCTGAAGTTCATAATAATAACATAGTATTGTCAAGAACATTAAGTTAAAATAAACATAAAAATCAATGTTTAAATATAAGAATTCAAAAAAAAAAGTACTGACTATTCACATCTAGAAAGAAATAATTAAAATTACCTTCAAAATAATCTTTATTCATATTCAAGAATTATAAATAAACATTATTCTTTTTCAAAAGGGGAAGGATGTAGTGCACATGTGGCTAGCAATAACCTACCTCAACAATAACATAAACACACAACGCTACAAACGCTCTACGTTGGTCTCATTGCATACCTGCAGCGAAACCAAAGCATGAAGCGCAAGCAGTGACAAACTCAAGTGCTACTAGCGGCATGATTCATGTTACACATTGTGAAAACAAATCGCTGCCGAAAGTTAGTCATTGGAGTTGGTAACCTGTAAGTAGGTTGTGATGGATATTATTACAAACAGATGTGTAAGTAAGTAAAAAGTAATAGTAAGCAGATGTGTAATAATTGTATTTAGATTTCTTGACTTTTAATTGTATATGTGTAAGAACATATTTAGAATAAATGTTATTTTGAGTGAAAAGAAAATATTGTCACTTTTCACTCAAATTTTTATTATAAAAACCCGAGTTGGGGTTAAATAAAATCAATTCTGAAAACATCCAGAAAGAAGGAAGTTTCTCTTAAGACTTAAGCCTTGTGGCTTTTACAATACTAAATTGTATTGAAAATCTGCCTTTGTGGCAGCGAATGAATAAAGCCTTGCGGCTATCATAGAAAGGCCTTGTGGCCAAAAATCCCCTGTGTCCCCAGATAGGGAAGTTAGGGTAATAACATATATTTATATCTTTTCAAAAGAACAATAAATATTATAGTACTCTACGGTTCTTTTAGCACTGGTTGACTACAGGTAATTTTTTCTGAGTGTATGTATCAGATATTGGCAATGAATGTTTCTCATTTATTTTATCTTCGTACATACACTGCTTCTGCTATGTTTTCATTCGTCAGCAATGACTGAATCAAACTTTGGATATAAAAACTTTTTTAATGTAGTTTTTATTTACAATAGGTAACAATAACAACAAAAAAGAACATTGGTTTTTTTAATAAGAGGTGTATTTGAGAGTGGTTTACCAGAATGCATTAAAAACGTTATTTTGAAAAAAAAAAACGAGTTACGCCTTTTCTATATTAAGCCATCGATATGGACTTTGCACATGATATTTGATATTTAACATGTAGTTACTCGGAGTATGAAATTCAACGAAATCGTATGAAAACCGTATGCCGTTCTCTGGCATGTATATTTATAGTAAGTTGCTCTTCGAAAGAAAATGTTATTGCAGATATCGCTTCATGTATATTAACGTTGGAAGTCCAGGTAGATGTAATGATTCTCAAATTTTTGAGAAATCATTACTTAAGCAGCAACTTGCTCAGTGTAGTCTTTCGGATGAAATGAGTAAACCAATATCCAACGTTAATGTCCCGATATTTATTTTAGGTGATTCAGCATTCCGATTTTCAGCAAGGTTAATGAAACCTTATCCCTATTCCCTTGAACAAACCGAAGAAAAAAGAAAATTTAACTATGAGCTATCTCGAAAAGCAGAAGGGTTGTTGAAAATGCCTTTGGTCATCTAAAAGCTCGTTTCCGGCGTATTGGAAAGGGAATAGATAATAATGTCGCAAACGCCACTCTGGTCATAAAAGCTCGACGAAATTAATCGCAAGTGGATAACTGCACAACGAATAACCGATCGGAGACGTCCGAGGCCTGAAGATACTGTCTCCCTAGGCAACAATGACCGCAGAGCAGAAACCATTGGGCAAGCCATCGCTTCTTATTTATGTGAGTAAATTTTTATAAATTTAAAACAGTTTTAATTTCATTTGAATCCATATTATAAATAAAAATCCTTAAATCCATAACTATTTTCAGGTTTATTAAATTTCATTCTTTACAAACATTAAAATATTTCATTAAGAAAAATAATAAATTAATTCAAAATTTATATAACTTTATAATTTCAATTATAAATGAGTAAATAATTTATTAATAACAAATAATAATAAAAACAAAACTAATATAATTTAATTAATTTAGTGCTGCACCACCCTGGTGTGCATTTAAAAAATAAATAAAAGCAGATTTCATTTCTTCCGAGTTCTTAACGTAAGATTTTAATAAATTTGTTTTTTCCACTTCCAAGTGAAACAACTTCTCGTCAGTTTGAAGTTGAGCAAGTGAAACAACTTCTCTGCTCTTTAATAGCATCACCGATTTTTTTTAAATTCTGCAAGCAGATCCTTTTGAATATTGTTACGTTTTCTTTTTTTTCAGGCTCAGCTGAACTCGATGGTGTCAACGATGGCAATGACTGAAGTGCCGACGGCGACTTAAACGTTGCGATGGAGACGGTGAGACTGACCATATCGGAAGTGTAGGCTCCGAATTAATGTCTGCAACTTAAATAAAAATATATAAATTAATAAATTACAACTAAAATGCTTTAAATAATAGAATTTAAATTTCCGTTGCTTTTGCTGTTTCGCTAAAAACAATTTAAAACCTGGTTGTTGTTGTTTATCGAAGCGAAACTTTTTACGCCTTTTTTTATAATTTGATAATCAAAAATTGACAAACCAAATCTTCTATATAGTATAGCTTTGGAATTGTAGGTCGCAAAGCAACGGAATTCGGTATTCAACCTTAATTTTCACTTGCCGTTCTACTGGTAAATTTTTATGAACGTTGGACGTAGGGCGTGGCACTTTTTCAGCACCCCAAATTTTCAGTATAACTTTCAAGCCACAAGTCACACATTAATGAAACTCGGTTAGAACGTACTATTTAGTCGTGTCTATCGACTGGCAAAATTGAGCAAGTATAGGCCAAACACGCATGCAATTAAAATTTGTAATATCGAATAGCTTTGGAGGTAAAAGTAACAGTACTAACATACAAACTCATATATACATACATACTAGTATATATAATATATACACCATGAGCACCATGAGCTGTAAGACCCTTTTCTCCAAGTCGTTGAGCGGCTTCATTTTCTGGGGGCCATTTACGCCACTCCTTTGAAATGAAGCCTTGAGCAATGCTTCTTTTTCTTTGATATGACTCCTGGAAAACTCCAGTAATAAATATCAACTCGAGTTACGATGCTACATATTCATATACACCAACTCTTTTTTTACACGGTAGATACGTTCCTCAGAAATCCGTGTAAAAAAAAACGTCTAAAAAAAGAGGCGTTTCCTATAGTAAAATGGGGGATACGTTCCATGTCATCTGAAAACCGTGTAAGATGAAATAAAGAACTATATTTACTTCGAAAAACCGTGTAAAAAATGTTGAAAACTATAAAATTTCAGATATGCATACAAATTGTATGTTCATATGGCATTTTATTGAGCATTAAAACTTAAAATCCATAATTCATACAGGTGAAAAATTGGTAGAGCAAGCAAAAAACAAAAGCAATCTGTAAATCCAGAATTAAGAACAGAAAAATTAGAATAGAATAAAGAAAAAATATTTACATAGCTACATAATTATTCGTCGCTACTTGATAACAAGCGCAATTGTTTGTTTAATTACAAGACAGTGATTTTGAAACCGTACTAGATTAAACATTTTTTACAAAAATTTTTTTTTCAACCGTGTAACTTCAAATCCGTGTAAAAAGAAACCGTGTAAAAAAAAAAGCTCAAGCTTGTGTTAGATAACACGGGCGTATAGGTCAGACGTAGAATACGTTAGCCATTAACAGCCTTATTCAATAGATTTCCTTAAACAACCTTTAAACGCTTGTTTAGTTACGCACTGTTTAAGGCTTTACGCAGCTTCTATGCAACCTTGCTAACATTGTTATTCATAAACATTTTTTCATTTTCTGCTTATGATTGTAAGGTTTGTGTCTGAACTATGGAAAATCTCTACAAAAATTAAGAATTCCTATGGATTTACAATGGCCGCCGCATAAAAAAATACTGCAAAGGGCGCATATGGAGCATGTCTTTGATATTAAAAGAAAAGACAAACAAAAATCATGGTTGTATTTACGTAACCTTTAAACGCCAATTTCGGCGTTTAAGTTACGCAGCTCTTAAACAACTACGAAAAATGTTTATGAATAACGTTTTCTTGTTTAAAGCCTCTTGTAAACATTGAGGATGTCTTAAAGACGTGGCCAACTGGGTAAGCACAATTTTGTTTCTCTGCTTCGCTTATCAATGTTGTGTATGTACACATCGTTCGCTACTTGGTCATTATACTTCTTCTCTTTCTCACACTGGTTCTGTGATGAACACACAGATAGTCGTTCTGCTCTAACACATGATGTTATAATACATAAAATACAAAGCATATGAAAATTAATACAAAATTTGAAGGAGCTAAATTTTGATTTACTTATAGAATCAAAAAAATTATATGTAGCAATATGATTATTTAAATACAAATCAAAAGAAGACATATTAAATATGTTACGACCATACTTGAATTTTCTTCAATGCATGCATAAAGTATTAAAAACTTATAATGAAAGTGACAAACATTTTCTCAAAATTTTGTGCTCCAGATTAACACCCCCGTATAACGTATTCTACGTTAAAAGAGTAGGGTGTACATTAGGCCGGGTCGATTTGTGGGGAGGCAAAAAAATCGCCCATTGCTCTGTGAAAATCGTGCTCTAGGGATCAAAATAAGAAACTTTGCCGAAGGAACCATACCTCTAAAACGAATTCTGATGTCCCCCAATTTGAGTCGAACTTTTGGGTAGGGGCAAATTTTGAAAAATCCCACTTTGACCCATTTAGAGTGCTCCAATCGAGTCCAAATGTATCATCGACCCCCACTAACTTTGGAGGCCCGACCCACCCATGCCAGTGGCACACCCCCTGGAACCCCCTGTGGGGTTCCCCATACAAACATTTAAAAAAATCACCATTTTTGGGCTTTACATGAAAAAATCAGCGATATGGCTGTTTTTTCTTTATTTTTATTTATTTATTACTGCCGTACATGACAGAGCTGTAATACTTGATATTGAAGTTCATTGGCACATAACATTTAATTATAAATGTTATTATAAAGTGTTTATTAATTAATTTAATTATAAAGTGTTTGTTGGCTCACCGTCAGTGCATATTCCAATTAATGCATCCAGTGATACATTATTATCGTTGAAAAAATCATTTAATTTGATTGTTTTGTATTCAGCGGTTTCATGTTCCAGTCTTACGTAACCAATCAATTCAGAATTGGGTTATCTCAAAATAACAAGATGAGGTTCTTTTACCATCCTAGTATGATACTTCTCATCAACTTTAGCTGTCGTTAAAGTATCATCTTTTCTGCCATCGAATGAAAACGCTAACAATTTGGTATGATCTAACCGTTTGCGAACCACTTCTTGTCTGCATTTCTCTTTTTCTCTGCGAACTTTCGATTTATCCATGATGAGAGGTTTGCCATGCTTATCTTTCATTTTAAAATCTTGGAAAAGAGCGGTTCCCAATGCCGATGCTACCCTATCAGGCACACCAAATCTGTCACATACCAAGGCAAAGTTAAAACAATCGTATCTCTCTGCGTATTGTGAACTTGTGCTTCTATCCATATCTTCTTGAACCGGTGGCGGTGCGTATGTTGAATCATCGGGATCTTGGTATGTTGGCATTGATGACATAGACGTTGCTCCTTGCTCTTCAGTTTCCATCACAACTGCATCCATTGTTAGTCTTCTCTGATTATGTTGATCGTGCATGAACTCTTTGAGGCGTTCGGGAACCCAGCCGCATGCACATGGAGCTGCCTTCAAATCGCATTTACATGTTCCAATGTAAAAAATTATTTCCAGAGATTTTACATACTCTTTAAATTGTTGGGGTTTGTTTCTTCTCTTGATTTGCTCTCGATACTTGTCAAGCAATTTATTCAATTTATTAAATACACTTTTTTTCAGCATTATTTCCATACCAAGTTTTTCCCGAATTCCATTAAACTTATCTTGTACTTGAATAGTGAATGATTTATGGGAAAACTTTTTTTGTTCTGTTTTAGCACGTTCGCTTAAGTAAAAATAATATCTCAAGATATCCAGATGGGTTGGTAAATTAAGATCAGTCAAATCAGTAGACACACCAAAAACAGTAACATCGTGCTTGGGTATATGACTCATTGGGTTTTCGATAGTTGTTGATGTTGTTGTTGCTTCATCTTGCGGTGTAGAGGATGGTGGATTCATTGTAAACTTTTTGATTTGGAATGGTCAACTTCACTTATTATTTTTTTTTAAATATTTTTTTATCTGAAATTAGCACTTCACACTTTGAGTTCTTCACAACGACTTAGTGCATTCACAAAAACTGTTGCGTTATATATGGTCTACGAGACGAGGTAATAAGAATGAAATGGTAATTTCAATTCTACCTGCTGTGTCTTGTGGTGGCTTAAAAACGCACACAAGCAATTTTCCGATTTGCAATTGTGTCACAGTGATACCTTCATTTTTTAAAAGGGTTGAATAAATTTCTAAAGAGAAAAAAACTCCAAAAAGAAAAAAACATAGGCATTTCGCTGATTTTTTCATGTAAAGTGCCAAAACTGGCGATTTTTTGAAATGTTTGTATGGGGAACCCCACAGGGGGGTTCTAGGGGGTGTGCCACTGGCATGGGTGGGTCGGGCCTCCAAAGTTAGTGGGGGTCGATCATACAGTTGGACTCGATTGGAGCACTCTAAATGGGTCAAAGTGGGATTTTTCAAAATTTGCCCCTACCCAAAAGTTCGACCCAAATTGGGGGACATCAGAATTCGTTTTAGAGGTATGGTTCCTTCGGCAAAGTTTCTTATTTTGATCCCTAGAATACGATTTTCACAGAGCAATGGGCGATTTTTTTGCCTCCCCACAAATCGACCCGGCCTAATATATATATTTATGATATATTATTATTATTATTTATTAAATGTAGTACTATAAGAACTTGGTTCTTTTAATGTACAGTTTACATCGATAATATAGATTAAAATATATAATTTAATTACAAAAAAGATAAAATAATAACCAGAAAATATATTCATATTTAACAAATTTTAAACTTAAACCTAAGTAACCTAAAAGTTTTGATATAGAGAGTTTGTAGTTATAGCAGAAAAATTAGAATTAGAGAAGTAGAGTTTGAAGAAAACTGGTTAAGAGTATTTAATTGGCAGAAAAGTATTGAAATGCTGCACGTCTAAATTTTGTTGCTTCCCTTATATCTCTTATATGAGTTGGTAGAGAATTCCACAATCGAGTGGCGTTAATAAAAAACATTCTTGTTGAATTAAGGTAGTTAAAGCTTGGCGGTGTAAGCATGTAACTTCTTGTTGAGTGACCAAAATGAATTTTTTGAAATAAATATGGAGGCATTTTATCCATCATTATTTTATGCAGGAAGATACAATTTCTGGCATTTAGATAATTAATAATATCACATCCAAGAATACATTTATTGAACTGCGAAATGTGATCAAATCTGCGTAGCCCAAAGACATATCTTGTGACTTGATTATATGCTGAACATAGTTTTAATTGAGATCGCGAGTCCAATTTACTGTAAACGCATTCTGCGTAGGTAATTACAGGTAGAATAAGCTGAAGAGCAAGTTGACGTCTTATTACAACAGGTTTAAATTCCACTGAAACTCTGAGGTTACGCAATATGTAATAAATTTTCCGCACTACACTGGTGATGTGGTCAGTACATGTTAATGTAGAATTGATGTAAAAACCAAGATTTTTAATTTTGTTAACAAGATTAAGCTTTTTTCCACTTAAAATCAGATCCAGTATATCTTCGAAAAAACTCTGTCTTTACTGATGGGTAACACATATGATTTAGTTGCATTGAGCTGTAGCCCATTATTAGTAGTCCACTGCCCTATATTTTCTAGATCCTCATTTAACCTACATACCAAATCTTCCATGAGTCCAGATCTACGAGACAGATGTAGCTGAATATCATCAGCATAAGCATGCATGGTGGAATATTTACATACGCTGAAGATATCATTTATGAAAATGGAGAATAAGAGAGGTCCAAGAACCGACCCTTGAGGTACCCCACTACAAACGGGTGAATACTTCGAAAAGTTTTCACCGACCTTTACTCTTTGTAATCTATTTGAAAGATAGTTATTCAGCAGCGACACGGCACTGTCACAAAAGCTATAAAAATATTTTAGTTTAAAACAAAGCAAGGAGTGGTTTAGAACAACTATGTCCAACGCGAAAGCCTGACTGAAGCGGTGATAAAAAGTTTTTATGAGATATGTAGTTTAAGATTTGATTAGCCATTAGAGATTCACAGATTTTTGATAAGCAAGATAAGATACTGATTGGTCTGAAATCATTGGGCTCGCTCGATACTGTTTTTTTAGGAACTGGAGTAACGATTGCAACTTTCCAGGAGCTAGGAAAACATGATGTTGTGAAACAGTGATTTATGATATGCGTTAGTGGGCTGAGAATAAATGGTAGAATATGTTTTAATAATTTTATATGGATTCCATCTTCTCCAACTGCATTTGATTTTATTTTTTGAACGCATTTTCCTACATCGCTTTCACTCACCGCAGAAAATTCAAATACTTGCTCGATATGTTGTCTTGGCGTGACGAAGTTTATATTTCCAATATTTTGCGAGCTGGACAGGAAGAAATTATTGAGAGAATCAGCGTCAATACGACAGTCCGACTTTATATTGCTGCCAATGCCAAGTCTCTTAACATTATTCCATAGAACCTTGGATGGGAGAGATGATTTTAGCTTAGAGCAGAAATACAATTTTTTAGAGTGTCTGATTATGCGTATGGAATCATTTCTAGCAAATCTATAGGTTGCCCATCTTTCTGCAGTAGGATTATTTTTCCACAGACTGTGTAGTGTAATAAGTTTTAGCTGGTGTTCCTAAAAATGCCAAAGATAAGGCTTAAAAGTTTAGATGGCCAATTTTGCCGTACTGTTTGAAGAATAAAAAGAACTTAGATGTTTTAAGTCAAGTTTCATTCTCCTCTTTATTTCAAAGATCTTCAATATTTATAATAAAAATACCAGTATTAATTCTATTTAGATATTCTTAAACTCCTTCCCATTATTCTATTCTCATATTGTTTCTTAGTTCAATTATGTTCTTCTTTCACTTGCTCTTTGATTCCTCAGCTTGGAATTTTTGCTGCGCTTCCACTTGCAGCTAATAGGGTTGGCGAACACCAGTGAGCGTATTTCGTTACAATTGGCTGTGACGCAAAAACACAGTGACCTAATGACACTCGATAAGCGTTGGCACACGATCGAAAGAATGAATGAAAGAAAAACAATGAAAATATATTGTTACCAAATATGTAACGTACCGTAAGCTGGCTGTGCTATGACACTACACCCTTACCCTTAAGCGAATAATTATTTCTTGAAATGATTTTTAAAGAATGGAGGATTTTAAGAATATTTTACATATTTATAAAGCTTAAATTATTTTTCTATATTTATTTATGGTTTATTTAAATTACATGTTTGAATTATGTGTATATATGTATATGCAAAATATTTGTTTTTCTATATAATTCTATTTGGTTTTAATATATTTAAATAAATGTCTTTAGCGTGTATAAGTTTATATTATAATAATATTAATTTAGTGAAATGTTTGGATATACAATTGATAGGTTTATTTTTATGTTTATCTAATTATCTATTCTTCTTATGTATTCTTATATTTTGTAAACATTTTTTTTTTTTTTTGTTTTTTTTTCAGTTTTTGTATTTCTTTAATAAGTTGTTGTGGAGTTCTTTTGGTTTGCCGTTTATTTCTACAACCGAGTTTACTCCTTTTCTATCAATAATTCTAAATGGTCCTTCATATGGGCTCTGTAGTTTTTTCTTATTTTCTACTCTTACAAAAACTAAATCTCCTATTTCTAATGATTGAGGCCTCATATTTTAATCGTAATCTATTTTTCTCTTATCCTTAACTTTGTTTATTATTTCTTTAGCTTTACTTATTGATGTTCTTAATCTTAGTTTCAATTCATTAGCGTAATTGTCTAAGTCATAAATTTTGTTTGTTTGCCTAAGTGTATCACTTGGTAGTGACGGCAATTTTCCAAAGACTAGCTCAAACGGAGAATAGTCTGTGTCAACGTGGGGTGTCGTATTGTATGCAAAAGTGTAATAGGGTATCCATTTGTCCCATTCATAATCGTCTGTGAAGGAAAGTATGTATTGATTTAGAACTCTATGGTTTCTTTCAAGAGCACCGATTGTTTGGTGATGATAAGGTGTTGAAAAAATTTGACGAGTGTCTAGTAATTTACAAACACTTGACATTAGCTCGTTTGTAAATTCTGTCCCACGATCGGACATAAGTGTTTTGAAACAACCGTACTTGAGTATTAATTGTTCGACAAGGGTTGATGCGACTGTCTTGGCGTCTTTGGTTGCAATTGGGTGAGCGACTACAAATTTTGTTAGCTCACATTGCATCGTTAAAACATATCTATATCCGTTTGATATTCTTAAAGGACCTACAGTGTCAATTGATATTTTCTCAAAACTTGTCGCTGGTGTGTTTGTCAATACTAAACCTTCTTTAATGTGTTGTGTGGTCTTGTTTTTGTTGCATTTTTCACAGCTATTTATAAATTCTTTAATCATTTTTCTCATCCCTTTCCAAATATATCTTTGTTTTAGCTTTGAAATCGTTTTTCTAATTCCCATATGTCCTGATGTGCTTGAGTTGTAGAATTCTTCAATTAGTTTGTATTGTTTGAGCATGCTGTTTATTTGTATTGGAGCTTTATATATTAGTATTCGTATTGACGAGGCTTTATTATCTTTCAATGCATTGTATTTCTCTTTAAACATATTTATATCGATATTTTTAAATATAAAATCTTTATCACAAAGGGCTAGCTCCTTTATTTGTGATTTTCTTAATAAACGATGTAGCTTCTCCAACATCTCACCTAGGCGCGAAGGGTCATCGCTACACGTTATGCGCAATTTATTATTATATATATTTATCGCAAGCTTGCTATTATTCTCAATGTTGAATTTCAATTTCACCAATTTCCTTACGTCATTAAAAGATGTGCATTCCCATATATAGAGTTGGCCAGACTCATTAGGACATGTGTCTTTTAATATATCACTTCCTTGGAGGTGTTGACTCAGGTGGTGGGTACCATTTTCAATGTTATTTTCACTCGCATTGTTCTTAAATTCTTTGCTCCTTTCTTCTTTGTTAATTTGTTTTGCTTTGCTCCTTGTAACTACTAATACTTCTTCTTTCTCTTTATTTGTGGGAATTAAACTTTTGAGTATATTGCTATCGACTTTTATACGAGATAGCGCATCAGCATTTGTATTAATCTTGCCTTGTTTGTAGACAATTTCAAAATCGTAATCAGATAAGTCCAGTCTGATTCTCGTCATTTTAGATGATGGATTCTTGTGGGAAAACAACGAAACTAAGGGTCTATGGTCAGTGACTACTATAAACTTTCTTCCATAAAGGTAAGGCTTAAAAAAATGTATACTCCAATGTATAGCTAAGAGTCCTTTCTCAATGATCGGTTTGTTTATGTCATGTTGTTCATGCGTCTGTTGTTCCTGAAATTGTTATTATTTCTGTATGTATTTTGATAGTTATTTCTGCTAAAGTTGTTATGATGCTGATAATTTTGGTTTCTGTTTGTGCTTGCATTGTAGTTTAAGATCCGCGGACCGTTGTTTTGGTTATCACGTTCCACTTCTTGTGCGATATTTACTGCTGTATTTAAATCTTTGGGTTGGGCTGCAAAAAGTGTTGGTTTGATGGTGTCATCTAACCCGTTTTTGAATATGGTCAAGGCATATTTTTCGTTCATTGTTTCTATGACTGTTTTCTGTTCGTTGGTTGCATTATTACCGTTTTGTTCTTCTGTGTGGTTGAGGACAGTTGTGTATGTATTTGAGCTATTGTTACGTTGCTCTTATCTTTCTTGTAGTCTTGTTTTAAATTCTACGAATGTCGATGTGTTTGAGCCTAGCGCTGTTCGAACTACCGCACTAAGTTTTACACTTACTACAAACTCTAATAATGTGTTCTGAGCATTAGCTGTATATGAGTTGTGTAATAATTCTACTATCTTCAAAAATGGTTTTAATTCGCTGTGCTGTCCATTAAAGGTAGGTATGGCTTTAATAGCCGTTTCTATATTAAAAGTTGACATTTCTATATTGTTTCGATTTACAGTCTTCTTTTCTGGTGTATTACTTTGACTTTCAGTGTTGTGGCTATCTGTGTTTTTGCTATCCGTTAACTCACTTTTTTCTATTAAAAACTGTTCTATTGCTCTAGCTATATCTTCGAAATTTTCTAAGTCCAATTTTCTTTTAGGGTTGTCTGACTTATCTATTGAGGTTCTTAGCTCATCTACTTTGTTCCTTATTTCATTAATGTATTTCTTTGTAAATTCCCTACCTGGTGCCTTTTTTAATCTCCTTAATATTTCTTTTGCTGCATCTATTTCCATTTATATGTATATCGACGGAACATTGTATTTACTTCTAATTTAAAAAGTTTTATTGTTCTTAAAACATTTTTGACACATTAAATTTGGTTCATGCTCTATGAAGCTGATTTGATTAAATTTTTGTGACAATATTTGCATTTGAAGCATTCACGATGCCATGCTTTGTTTTTGTGTGCCATATATTTAATTTTTCCTATGTCTATGATTTTTTGTTGACAATTTTCACAATATTTGTCAAAAAGTTGACCAAAGCATCCTTGGTAGAAACAGTGGTACCAAACCTTATAATTTTCGTATGTAAAAGTGCTTGATATATTTTTGTATTTATTGTGAATATTAAAATATTTTGTTAAACAGAGTTATGTAATATGTTTTTGCTGGTGTTTCGCAGCATTTGTTTCCAAACATAATTTTTGTAATATCTATTAATTATATATAAAATTGTTGCAATCATAAATATTAAGCTAAGTGCTAGAATAAGATCATTGAATTTGCTGCTTTCACTACTACTGCTGCTGCTGCTGCTGCTGTTGTTGTTGTTAGTTGTTACGATTTCCTTGTTGCTGAACCATCCCATGGTTGCCGTAATTTAACTTTTCTATTTGTATTTTGTGTATTAATGCCCGTTTTAACTTTGCATCAGTTACCAACGGTAAATACTATGTATTTCCGCAACGCGACGTCTAGCAATTACTCTTCGGCCTCCTCTGGGTCTTTTCGAAGGTTTATATTCGGCAGCTTGTTCGCTTCTGTACTGCGCGATCGTTTGTTTTTGCCGTTCAGTTCTGTTTATGTAGTCCTCTATTGTTATCCTTTTAGGACCGGCGTTGCAAGGTGTCGGTGAGTATGTTGGTGCAGCTTCGGTTTGGATTGTCACGGGCTCCGGTGTGTATTCTTCGTGGAAAGCGTATTTTTCCCACTTTTCGAAGATTCTGGTGATCTCGTATTGTTCATTATTATCTTCTTTTGACATCGGATCAGTTTGACAGGATCAGAAGGCAGGATCAATTTGCAGGATCGCCATGTAATAAGTTTTAGCTGGTGTTCCTAAAAATGCCAAAGATAAGGCTTAAAAGTTTAGATGGCCAATTTTGCCGTACTGTTTGAAGAATAAAAAGAACTTAGATGTTTTAAGTCAAGTTTCATTCTCCTCTTTATTTCAAAGATCTTCAATATTTATAATAAAAATACCAGTATTAATTCTATTTAGATATTCTTAAACTCCTTCCCATTATTCTAGTCTCATATTGTTTCTTAGTTCAATTATGTTCTTCTTTCACTTGCTCTTTGATTCCTCAGCTTGGAATTTTTGCTGCGCTTGCACTTGTGCAGCTAATAGGGTTAGCGAACACCAGTGAGCGTATTTCGTTACAATTGGCTGTGACGCAAAAACACAGTGACCTAATGACACTCGATAAGCGTTGGCACACGATCGAAAGAATGAATGAAAGAAAAACAATGAAAATATATTGTTACCAAATATGTAACGTACCGTAAGCTGGCTGTGCTATGACACTACACTATGACACTTTATTACGCTTATTAATAGCATTTTGCACTCGGCTATTGAACCAAGGGCAAGATGCATTCTTAATGGTGACAGTACGATATGGGACATGATTAACAAGAATACTATAAATAATGTTTGTAAAGGTTGTTAACTTATCATCTACAGTTTCATAGTTCCAAACTTCATTCCATTGAATAGAATGAACATCTTGAAGAAGTGCAGGAATATTTATATTTTTGAAGTCGTAATACGAAAAGGTATTTGGGGTATTATTGCGCGTTAAGTTAATTTTTAAGGTACAAAAAATTAAGTCATGGTCAGACAGAAAATAGATTTGGTCAAACAGTAAGACAGATGATAGATCAGACACAATGAAATAATCTAAAAGGCTAGGATTATCATTTAAAGAAAAACGAGTGGGCATCATATCATTAACAACGGACAGACCGACGGACGATATACTTTCATATAGAGTTTTGGTGTAAATATCCCTGCACAAAAGGTTAACATTAAAATCAGCACAAATAACAAAATAAGTATAGTCAATTGATACATCAGAAACTTCAGAGAATAATGATTCTAAGCTATTTAGCTTACTGGGGTTGTAAACACACGATACGAACAATTGATTGGAACTATCAAAGACACATATATTCACGAATTCAACACTGCAATTTACTGATTTTTGTATAAGCTTGGCTTTCAAATTCTTACGACAATATATGGCAACCCCACCCCCTCTTCTATCAAGTCTATCATTTCTAAAAATATTAAAGTTGTCAATACCATACACAGAATCAGATACATCATTACAAAACCATGTTTCAGACACACAGATAATATCAACAGACGATTCTTGAAACACATACTTCATATAATCTATTTTGTTTGAATTTAGGCTTCGTGCATTTAAATGCACAATTTTTAAGCCTGTGTGTCTTCCACATAAAACATTAACTAGAGCTTTATTATTAACACCACGGTTGTTTATATTAGGACAATACATTTTGTAAAGACGAAGCACAAAAAACAGGCATACTGCAACAATAACAAAAGTTACCATTTATTTTTAATTTCCCTATTAACCAGTTGACTTTAAAAAGATACATATACAATTTAGGATTGAAATAGATAAAAAGTAAGAAAAACAAGAATATGATAAGAGAGATGAGCATTAAAAGGTTTAAAGAAAAAAAGAAAATGAAAAATATGAGAAATACATTTATAAACATACTATAATAATAAAAGAGATTGATCTTGCTTAGTTTTTTGTTGTTGATGTAGTTGTTGTAGTTGTTGTTATTCATCCTGTTGTTCTAGCTTATGGTCCCAGCTACGCAGTCAACACTTTCTTTGTTGTGTACTAATTTGGCCTCACCGTCACGAGACGCTCTCACATAAACACATCCACGCAATGTAAAAACAACAACAAGTTTATTTCCCCTCTTCAGCTGATTAAGTAGCATAGAGCATAGTTGCGCGGTTTGCTTTTGTCAAGCTTTCATGGAGAAAAAATGCTTCACCATCCCCACACCCGATGTCACTGAGCATGAGCTGCCGCCTTTTTGTTTTACGAAAAGCAGCAATAGCTTTAAATAAACAGTTGCGCTCATATGCAGTCGTAAGCTTAGCTATGACCACTGCATTTTTTCCGCTGTTGTTGTTTCTCACTCTAAAAATGTTGCGAAGTTTTAGAGACTCACATTTAATAAGAGCACAAACTCTGCTAAAAATTCCGCTAAGGTCTTCATCAGTAGTAGAGGGAATGCCGTGGATGATGACGTCAGTAGAAATAGCATCACTCTCATAGGTTGCCAGTTGAGATTTCAGCGCTCTCACTTCATCCAAGGTTGAAGAGTTTGGGGTTTTTTCGGCAACTACTTTGTGTATTTCTATTTCCTGCTCTAACTTTTGCACGTTCTCTTTTAACACAACTAGCTCAGCATAAGCAGCCTCTACGACAGATACTCTTTCCGTTAAATTCCTTATTGTGGTCTTCATATTAGATAGCTCAGCAGAGACCTCACCAATCCTCTGCATTACCCTCTCTTCAGATGCCGATATAACTCCAGTAAGTTGATCCACAATACTCTCCCGTATGCAGTTTAACTGCGAGCTGAGCTTTGCATCGGACAACGAAGGTGTAGTCGAGGCTGATGAGTCACCCGTGCCAGTACCAAGAGGAGTCGTCGGAGCAGTCAACTTGCAGCCGATTGTAGCACTTCGTGTGTTTTTTACATTTGTGGCCATTGTTATTATATTTATTTAAAAATTATTAAATTTATTCAACACGTTAATTTTTTTACTATTGAATTACTCGAACTTGTATATTGTTGATTAAAAATGCGGTAGGCGACCAAATTAAAATTTATGCGGTATAGTTTCAAATAAAAAGCGTAAAAGAAGCCGGACCAAACAGACTACACGTCTACTCGTTGCACATTACTTTAATGTTCAACACAATGTTCGACACTGATATATATATGATATACTCTAAAGTTGTAAGACAAACATTCAACAAGTTTAAGGCAACATTGTTGCTAACAACGTATAGTAACATATTTAATAAGCATGAAAGCTTTCTTGACTTACAGGTTGCTTATTTTTAAGCATAACGACCTCTGATAGTAAGTAGAAACAAAATCCAATACACAATCCTTAGTGGATATTGTGTATTGGCTAATAGTTGTTGTCAGATATGAAGGATATGTAGCCAATACACATTCCTATCAATAGATTACTGTGATCTACTGCAACATAGCTTTAGTTAAAACTAAATATTGAATCTGCGATGTTTTATATCGAGTGCTTTTGGTTTGATGGTTAGAGCGTTAAACTATCAGTCGACGGGAATCAGTTCAATTCCTGTAGCGGAGTTTTAATCTAACATTTTCTTGTTGCAAAAACATGTTCAATTATGTCTCTTAATACACTTTTAAAAAAGTACATATATATACATACGGAAGTATTTTAAATACAAAATGGAACTATATAGTTATTTTTTCACTTGCCGATAACTTTTGTAATCGACAAGAGCAAGTTGCTTTTGCATTTTATCCGAGAGAGAGAGAGAGAGAGAGAGAGAGAGAGAGAGAGTTAAAATATTAATTGTTCTCTGAGCAACAAGTACCCAGCCGGAAGGTAATCGAACAAACACCTCTCTAAAGCGATCTATCTTTTATTATTGCCTCAAGTATTTAAAGAAGACACTAATACCTTAGAAGATGAACACGGCAGCTGCAAAACGAAGTTGGGAAGAAAATACGAAAAATGCCAAAGTAAAAAAGAAAACAAATCGACATCCATATCATTCCCTTCATTGCCAAAAGAATGTACTCGGATTCTTGACTAATCACTTCTTACGTGCTCGAAGATGTGACGAAGGGATTAATACCCCTTACGTAGCAGCTCCATACAAAAAAAGATATGGCATTTGGTAGTGGAGGGGTATGATCGCCGAGTCTTAAAGGATGTACCAAGAAGCTATCTTGGGATGATCGCTTTTCCTACTGGGTAACACTCTTACGCTATCTCTTGGCTGAATTCCTTTACGAGTGATGTGCTTAACTTAAACTACTTGGTGTAATCAAAGGTGCAAATGCTACTAATAACTGCTTTTGTAATTACCTTCTATATCCACGGTATCTTGGCTCGGAATGGAGTCTTCCAAAATGCTTTCTTCGACGGTAAAATGGTTTATCGTGTGGCTTCCAATAATTTGGTGGACTTTACTAAATAATGCCCATTCAGAGGGCGATCCACCAGATGGTCCGATATTTGACTTTTCTTTCCTGAAAAAAAGCCAATTTGTATAATTGAATCATATATTAATTCAAATTTATTACTTATATTTTGTAGTCAGGATATTTAATTTAACTTTCACTTCCCCTGGCGTCACCTCATGACCATGCTGACGCAGCTCAAGTACCATCTCCTCGAATATGTGTCCATTCTTGACGACACCACGCAATTCGTCTATTTTTTCGGCCCACACATTCAAAAGGAGCTCCTCGGCTTCAGGCGACCACAAACTTCTTTTTTTATATATGCGTTTTTTTCCATGACTTATTAAAAATTAAAATTCACAAATAATTCAAAAAGCCGATAAAATTATTAATATTTTGACGGTATTATTTTGATTGACAGTGCTGCCAAATTTGGTATCAAAATACCTGGGTAGCCTTACAATTTAACTCAATTTCGTGGTAAATTTCGATGAAATTGAGATTGGTTCCTAATTTCATTTGAAAGTATTTGTATGGCTAAATTAAGCAATTTCAACTCAATTTCTGCCGAAATTGAGAATATGCTCAAAATTGCTCAATTTTGGCCCAGTGCAAACGTACTATAAAACATTTACTTCATTTCATCAACTTGAATTTAATAAAACATAAAAGTATAATTTTTACCTATACAAGTCTTTTTAAATTTAGTCAATATATATCACTCAAGTGAGGTTATAAAGTAACTCTAAGGCCGTGTGCGAATTGATCTAAATTGACTGACTTTTCTAAATTATTGGAAGTTTGCCGGTAATGCAGTGCTTGTCTAAGATTTAGTAAATTTTCGAGTAGACTTTTCATGACTAAATTGAAAGTTACCATATTTTTGTGTCTGATCTTCTTGGGAAACTAAGTGGGAATTTTGAATTGAACAAAAGGGAAACAATCATCCAAATTGACGAATTAATTCTTACAGGTTAATTTTTTTTAATTAAAATTTTATATATTGCTTGTTAAAGAATATTTTCTTTGTAGATTTCATCCGAAAATAAGCTCTTAATTCCCACAAAAAAACCTACGTTATGCAGTCGATCATCTGGCAGCGTTGAGCTTTTATGTATTGTTGCAAGCTCGCCAGTGTGAATAAAAGAGATAGCAATAGGTGCTACAATAGGTTCTTAAATTTAGTTGTCAAATTACACGTCAAAATATTCATTAGTGTTTGAGATAGGCGTCCTTTTGTAAATAGCTAAAAGTGAATAAAACGTTTGTCCCTATCCGATTCCCCAAAAAATTTAAATTCACATTTTCCGTTTTTTTGCCCACATGTATTTTCGAGTGTCAAAAAATCTATTCCAAATTCTAGAAATGGCATTCTACGTGGCAAAATCTGTTGGCTCGTAAAAGGAGGTGAATGTAAGATTATATAATTTTATAAATGTGTGTGTGTTTTAAGATAAGTTTCATATAGAAGAAACCATCGGATCACTTTTTTTGGAGTTACGCCTAAATAGCTTACCATTCGATTCCTGACTTGCGTTTCGTGCAGTTTTATAGGTTAGACAAATTGAATGTGCGCTTGTTAAAGAACAATTTGGAACGTTTTGCGGTAACCATACATACTCCTTTTAAAATTTAGGTGGGTATAAATAAAATGGATAAAATATGTGGTCTAAAGTGCTTATTCTTAATAGTCACTAGTAACATTGCTTTTTAGGAAGCAACAGCATTGATAGGAAGCAACAACATTTTTGGTTTGTCTCAACATAATTCATCTAGTGCGATTGAGATAGTAAGAAACCTCATAAATGCACACTTGGTGAACGAGGCATTTAAAATTCAAAGTGGTGCAGTTGATATAGCCGAAAAAGAAAGAAGGTAAAAATTAAAAATTGTGAGGACAATCCTCACAAGGCAACGGGGCGTGGTCATGAGGATCAGGGGGGCGATCATCACATTGCAACGTGTCTGACTGCCTCAACCTGGTGAGGCCAGCATTATCTATGTCACAATCGTCTCAAACCTCTCCGTGGTGTCCTCTAGAAACAGCAAACTGGCAACCGTTAGTTTGAAGACTAATCTGAGCGGCGGGCTACCCACCTACCAAAGGTTGTGCGCCGGGTTTGAAGCCCACCACGTAAAAAAATATTTCAATGAATTCTATAAGAAAAAAGACACGAATGATCCCCAAATCTGATAACGGCTACCGAAAACGAAAAACTGACAATGATTTATGGACATGCACTTGGAACGTCCGAAACCTTAATTGGGATGGTGCCTCTATCCAACTGATAGATATCTTAGAAAGATACAAGGCTGATATCACTGCAATCTAAGAAATGAGATGGAAGGGACACGGTTGCTCACGACAAGCATCTTGTGATATCTACTAGGAGTTTGTGGAGAAGCACTAGTTTGGATGCGGATTCGTGGTTGGCTAGAGACTACGGCATCATGTCCTGCGACTCACACCTGTGAACGAGCGACTTGCCATAATCCGTTTCAAGACAAAATTCTTCAATACAAGCCTGATATTTGCGCAAGCTCCGACAGAAGACAAGACGATGAGACCAAAGACGCTTCAACGAGCATCTTGAAGAGGCCTGTGAGCGTAGCCACCGCCACGACATAAAAATCGTGCTTGGTCGCGCCAAGATGGGAAAAGAAAATATCTTTCGTCCAACAGTCGGAAAGTTCAGCCTCCACGACAATACCTCCGATAAAACAATAAGGCTGATTGACTTTGCCGCAGCGTAAAACATGTTCGTTAGTAGCACAGGATTCAAGCATTTCAATATTTGTAAAGCTACTTAGGTGTCTCCTGATTAAAAAATTTAACTGACGGAAGACACTCTTCCATTGTATTAGATGTACGCACAATCCATGTTGCCATTATAGACTCGAATCATTATCTTGTTGCAGCCAAGATCCGTACACGTCTGTGCGCAATACAGCACAAAAAAAGCTAGACGTCGAAAAGCTGTAATCAAAACGAACAGCTGCAGACTTCGCTGCTCAACTCTCACTCCTGCTTCAAGAAAGCACTTCAAGAAACCAGTGGGACGACCAGGAGTCTCGCGACGTCACTGCAGGAAAAGATGCCGCCTACAAAGCCACCCTGCAGTCGGTTGTAACACGTGTTGCTAATTAGCGATACAAAGAGAAAAGGAGGGAAGAGAGACGTATTTTCAGGCGAAAGAAAAGAGAAGCGGAAAAGCGTGAATGCGAGAAAATTCATTTCGAATGTAGTCGTGGCAGAGTGCAGACGTGTTCTCTCTGTGCAATCACTTGATTTGATTTTCTTTAAATTTTTTCTACGCTGTAAAGTTAAAACTTTTATAAACATGCCATTCGTATGCAATCTGAAAGTTGAACGCAATCAAGAAAAGATTCTTTGTGCTAAATGCAATAAATTTTTCCATTGCGCGTGCGTAAAAATTCGTCAAGATGAAATTGCTTTTTTACAGCAAATGAATCAAAAATTCATATGTGTCGGGTGCACTTTGATTAGACGAGCATCTCTTAGGCACTCTCCACCTTGCGCAGCTACTAAGCCTGCTACAAAAACACCAACTAACAATGAGAGTGTGCCAAAGGTCAGTGGCCTCTCATTGTCTTTACTGTCAGCTGCTGCTGAAGAGATGCATCAAGTCCATCAGCAAGGTGAATCTCAGAACCAATCTCAGCCGAGCTCAGAGCCACAACAATGCGACAACAACAAACCCGACAATGTGAACTGCAGTGTCAAAGAGAAAAATAGTTCGGACGTTCAGTCACTCCCTATTGACCCCCACATTAATAAGAGATGCTTTTTTTGCTCCAAGTGTCACGCATGCTCTTTGATGTTTGAAAATCTCAGCAATATCATCTCAAATTTGGTGAGTGAAGTGCATCAGCTGAAATCAACAATACGTTCAATGTTCAATGCTTCTGTTGCTGTTGCTGTTGAAAGTGAGAGCATTTCAGCTCCAGCAGCAGTCGTAAATTAGTGCCCCTCTCCCTTGAATTCGTATGGTCTTCGCTCATTTGCTGATGTTGTTGTCTCTCCCACGCACACCGACGCAGATAAACCTGTTTCTGCTGCGCGAGCTGTTATTAGCAAAAATACTAGCCTGAAAGAGGTGAGCAATAACAAACGCAAAAGACACTCTTTAGTTCAGTCAATTCGAAATGTTGTTGGTGCGTCTAATGATGATATTGTTGGCGAAATTTCTAACAAGGGGGTAGCAGTGGGTAAGAAGAAAGAGGTTAAAAATAATTAACCCAGCAACAACAAGCGCGTTTTCGGCACTGCTCCCGTGTGTGACACTCTCCAAGTAGTGCACGACTTAAAATACATACATTTATCTAAATTTAATGTAAATATCGAACCAGTGGCGGTTTGCAGCTACATCGCAAACGCTCTGAATGTGGTGCCCGAAGTCTTTAAGTGCACAAGGCTTTTAAAAAAAGATGCAAACTTGCATAGTCTTAAATTTATTAATTTTAAATTGGCTGTACCAGCGCAACTGTTCGATAAGGCATTTGACAAAACAGTTTGGCTGTTTTCTCTTAAAATTTCACGCTTTGTTACAAGACCAAAAAACTTCGACGAAGGAATTGTAACTATTCCTCCACCGATTCATGCGGGCACGCATGCAAAAGCAGTCGAATCCTACTACCAAAAAATTCTGATGACATTGAGCAAATTTGTGTTGCAGTTTCATTCAGCGCGGATTGTCACCAGTTATCTCAGAAATTGTTTTTATTTTAAGTTATATTCCACCAACCAGGTTGGTCTTTAGGTATATTCCCTCGGTCTTTTCCAAATTAATTTCTTAAAAAATGACATTAATAGAATTCTAGACTTAATTTTCATTAATAATGATATTAAATAATATGAGTTATTTAAATGTGACATTCCTTTAACGTCCGAATCAGTTCATCACAAGGCACTCATGCTAATTTTTAGTTTTTATGAATTTACGAATAATTTAGTGAAGGATTTGAGTACTTCATACGATTTTCATAAAGCGAATTACATATCTTTAAATAATTATTTCTATTCCATTGATTGGACATCAGCAATCGGTTCATTGAACGTTTAAGATATGTACAGTGTATTTAAGTTAATTTTAAAAAATGGATTTGATTTGTTTGTTCCTGTTAAAAAATCCAAACAGAAAAATAAATTGCCTTGTTACAATCACAGATTGTCTCAACTTAAAAATTCAAGAAATAAGGCACACAAAAGATTCAAATTTACTAACTCAGATGTTGACAAATTCATATTTAATCAACTCAGACGTGAATTTTACTTTTTATATAAAAAATATGTTAGTTCAATGGAACAAAATATAAAATGCAACCCTAAGTCCTTTTGGATTTTTTATAACTCTAAACGAAAATCATCTGGACTTCCTAAATCGATGGAGTTCAAAAGCATTAAAGCGAATAATAATCAAGATATTTGCCAGGTATTTGCGCAATTTTTTATTTCTCCGATTTTCAAATCTGGGCAGAAGTTTCTTATTGAGAATTATAGACCAATCGTCAAACTTTCCGTGATACCTAAATTGCTAGACAAAATTGTAAGCGATAAGCTCTTTTCCGAAGTGCGAAACTATATTTCAACTGAGCAGCATGGATATTTTGCTGGAAGATCCACAAGCACGAACCTATCTTTATTTTCAAACTGCTGCTTTAATGCCATTGAGAAAGGTTTCCAAGTTGACGTGTTATAAACTGATTTTATTAAGGCTTTCGATAGCTTAAACCATAAATTATTAATTTATAAATTTTAAACTGCTACTCTAGTATGATCCAAGCTACTCCAGGTGTACCCCAAGGAAGCCACTTAGGGCTACTTTTATTTGTTTTATATATCAACGACATACCAAAAACGTTTAAATTCCATAAATATCTGATGTATGCTGACGACCTGAAAATGTTTTCTATTATTAGATACACTTCAGATTGCTCAAAATTTCAATCAGATATTAATGCTTTTCTTCAATGGTGTAACGTTAATGGTTTGAAGTTAAACTTCTCCAAATGCCATATCTTAACTTATTTTGGCAAAAACGCATGCATTACACATGAATATTCATTTGATACCAACCAATTTTTTCATAGATCAACCTCTGTTAAGGATCTTGGCATTTACTTTGCTTCCAATCTTTCTTTTAAAATTCATAGAGACTATGTCTTTTCGAGGGCAAACTCTCAATTAGGTTTTGTCAAAAGAAACTCCAAGGAGTTTTCTGACCCACACACAGTAAAATCTAATTTTACGTGCTTGGTCAGATCTATCCTGGAATACTCTTGCATTATTTGCAGTCCTACATATGCAGTGGATGTTAACAGAGTTGAAAAAGTTCAAAAAAGGTTTTCTCGATATGCTTTACGTAGTTTATACTCATATCAGGATATGCCTTCTTATAATGTTCGCTGTAAACTACTTGGAATCCAATCATTGGAGCAAAGAAGAGAAATCTTTTCAATATTATTTATCAAGGAGATTTTAGATGGCAAAATACAATGTCCCGAATTATTGGAACTTATCCCATTGTATGCACCAATAAGAGGTCTCAGGGAAAGACCGTTATTTTATATTTTTCTCCATAGAACTAATTTTAGTCAAAGTAAGGTTATCTCTAAATGTTTATCTCTTTGCAATTCTCTTGCCGGTCAAGTGGATTTTAGTTTAAATAGAGAAATTTTTAAGCAAATATTATTCAATTTGTTATCTATAGTTTAAGAATTTAGCTTAAGTTAATGTTTTATATCTGTGAGGGCAATTGCTCAGTAGATGAATGAAATAAATAAAAAAAAAAAATAAATTGAGATGCATGGTGACAGGTATGAGTTCTGAAAATTTTTCGAAAAAATTAGACTCCTGGCTGATGGTTTTAAGGGGCCTCTTCCTTCAAGGATGAAAACGGAAAGATATCTAGTGAAAAATATACAGAATACACTGATGGTATGGAGAAAACACTTCTCTAGGCTTCTGCATGGCGACAATGACGACGACAACAATCCCACCAATAGAGATGACATCCCGGAAACCGCAATTGTGGACGACAGCGTGAAGTTCCGCTGCCCGACCATTGTGAATTCTTGAAAGCTTTAGGTCGAGTTAAAAGCAACAAAGACGTAGGAGCCGATAGTTTACCTTCTGAGCTTTTCAAGAATGGACACGAAGCGAAAAAGGTAAAAAGATTCATCGTGTTCGGGCGTGTTTCTCGCGAGCTCCTAAATCCATTCACAAAAATCGTGACTATTACCATTATTAAAACTATTTCATTTTGATTCCAAACCACTAAAAGCTTATAGCTTGCCTACGAATGCGATTTAATAAAAAAAGAAATAAAACTGATTTAAAGAAGGCTTTAAAACTGCCAATTGTTATAATTGAATTTTTGTATAATTGTTATAATTGCACAAATATTTACTTTGTTAAACTTCTCACTCAACTAACGTTAAAACAAATATAACAAAACAACTCAACACCGATTCGCGACATCAAATAAACTAAAGTAAGACAAAATAAAACAACCGAAGCTTCGCTTTCAACGACGATTTTGCCTCCCTCGCTCAAACTCTAGCAGATCGTCTTTGGTAACTTTCGTGAGTGCGTCATCACCCCTCTCGCACTGCTTCTACTAAGCATCTGTTCATGCTGGTGTTTTTTAATTTCCTATCTGCTGTCTGTTTTGTTTTTTTATGCATACTTGAGCTTGGGCACTATCACTAACACTGCTTCTGTTATTTTTTGCTGCGCTCGCTTGCGGTTCATCGCTGCAGCTTATTTTTGCAAATCAATGACACCCTCTCCCCGTTTGACGCGCCAACAATTCCAACAACACTAAAGCCGCATGAACAACAAAAGCGATGGCACGCCTAAGTCAGAGGTTGCTAATATAATCTCTCAATCTCTGCGCAAATACCTCCAGGAAATGGAAGAGCGTCTAAGTAATAATATGAGAACTGAGATCCGGCAAATGGAAGATCGGCTTCTTCAATGCTATAATTCTTCGTTTAAGCGCCTTTCAGAAGAGATTGAATGCTTAGAAAAAAAAACTTGAGACCAAAATAAACACAGAAGTCACTGCAATAAAAGCAAACTTGAGTCAATCTGACGATAAACTACTCTCGTTCAATAATCAACTCTGTGCTCTGATCGCTCGAATCGAGGAGCTTGAGAAATTATCTTCACAACAAATTAAAAACACCAACTCAAGTCCCACCATCTCTGACATCTCATCTGATGCTGTTTGTTCTCTTTGGAGTGGAACTCAAAAGAGACGAAAACCTCTTTAACAGAATCTGCCTCTATGTTGAGTTTCAATCACCGCAAATAAGAGACATTTTTAGATTTAAACCAAATCTGCAAACACCTAACTCTCTTATCATCATCAACTTCTTATCTACCTTTGATCGCAACCGGGTTCTCAAAGCACTTGGAGCGTATCGGAGACGAACAAAATCTCAGATCTGCGGGGATTGACTCTGACAGCAATATCTACATCCACGAAAGTCATAGCGTACTCAACCGTAAATTTCTGCAGGCTGCAATCGCTCTTAAACGCCAAAAGGCTTTATACAATGCGTTTACTTTTCGTGGCTCTGTACACATTAGGATGGATAAAAACACAGATAGTATCTGCATCAGCAGTCCCAATTCTACGAACGCCTTGAAGAGGCCTATGAGCGCAGTCCCCGCCACGACATAAAAATCGTGCTTGGTGACTTCAACGCCAAGGTGGGAAAGGAAAATATCTTTGGTCCAACAGTCGGAAAGTTCAGCCTCCACGACAATACCTCCGATAACGGAATGAGGCTGATTGACATTGCCGCAGCGCGAAACATGATCGTTAGTAGCACTAGATTCAAGTATCTCAATATTCATAAAGCAACTGGCTGTCTCCTGATCAAAAGACGTGCAACCAAATTGACCAAGTTTTGATTGACGGAAGGCACTCTTCCGTGTTTTAGATGTACGCACGATCCGTAGTGCCAATATAGACTCGGATAATTATCTTGTCATAGCCAAGATCCGTACACGCCTGTGCGCAACCAAGAATACGCGCAATCCAGCACAGAGAAAGCTAGACGTCGAAAAGCTGCAATCAAAACAAACAGCCGAAGACTTCGCTACTCGACTCTCACTCCTGCTTCAAGAAAGCACTCCTTCGATCGACGATGTATGCGCGCAGTGGAATCACATTTCCTATTCTATGCGTACGGCTGCCGCAGAGTTGATTGGCTATCACCGCCCTCGCCGAAACCGGTGGCACGACCAAGAGTGTCGCGACGCCACTGCAAAAAAAGACGCCGCCTACAAAGTCACCCTGCAGTAGACGCATTTTCAGGCGAAAGAAAAGGGAAGCGGAAATGCGTGAGTGCGAGAAAATTGAGATGCATGGTGACAGGAATGAGGTCCGAAAATTTTTCGAAAAAATAAGACGCCTGGCCGATGGTTTCAAGACCGGGGCCTTTTCCTGCAAGGATGAAAATGGTAATCTAGTGACAGATATCCAGCGTACACTGATGATGTGGAGGGAACACTTCTCTGGGCTTCTGAATGGCGACGACGATAACAATCCCACCAATAAAGATGATATCCCGGAATCCCCAATTGTGAACGACAGCGTTGAAGTTCCTGCCCGGCAATAGTGAAGTCTTGAAAACTATAGCTCGGCTTGAAAAAAACAACAAAGCCGCAGGAGCCGATGACTTACCTGCTGAGCTCTTTAAGAATGGAGGCGAAGCTCTATTTAAATGCATTCATGAGCTTCTCAAATGCGCCAACTACCGTGGGATAAGCCTTCTTAATATCGCATATACGGTCCTGTCGAGCATATTATGTGAAAGACTAAAGCCCATCGTAAACCAGCTGATTGGACCTTATCAGTGTGGCTTCAGACCTGGCAAATCCACCATAGACCAGATATTTACGCTACGACAAATCTTGGAGAAGACCCTAGAAAAACAAATCAACACACATCATCTTTTTGTCGATTACGAAGCCGCCTTCAACAGTCCAATAAGGAATTATCTATATTCCACCATGTCTGAATTTGGTATTCCTGCAAAGCTCATCCGTCTTTGCAGAATGACACTGAGCAACACCAGCAGCACAGTTAAAATCGGGAAGACCTCACTCCTCCATTCGATACCAAACGAGGTTTCAGACAAGATGATTCCTTATCGTGCGACTTTTTCCACCTAATGATGGAGAAGATCATCCGAGCTGCTGATTTGAGACGCAGTGGCACGATATTCTACAAAAGTACGCTGCTGGCGTATGCTGATGATATCGATATCATTGGCAATAATACGCTCGAAGTCAGCACAGCATTCTCCAGGTTAGCGAAAGAGTCGAGTCGAATGGGTCTTGCAGTGAATGCAGACAAGACGAAATACTTAGCGTCTTGGAAACCACGTCACTGTTGACAACATCTCCTTCGAGGTTGTTAAGGACTTCGTCTACCTGGGATCCAGCGTAAACTCTTTCAACGATGTCAGTATTTAGATAAAGCGAGAAATAACTCTTGCCAACAGGTGTTACTTTCGGCTGAGAAGGCAATTGAGAAGCAGAGCTTTCTCTCGACGAACAAAACTCACGCTCTATAAGTCACTAATCATGCCCATCCTATTATATGCAACACAAACCTGGACGTTGAGCATTTCTGATGAAAAGACTTTGGGAGCTTTCGAGAGAAAGATCCTTCGTAAGATCTTCGGTCCAATCTGCGTCAATGGCGAGTACCGAATTTGATGGAACCACGTGCTGTACGCTGACATCGACATAGTTAAGCGTATTAAAATCGAGCAGCTCCGCTGGCTAGGTCATGTTGAGCGAATGGAAAACGACGCTCCAGCGAAAAAAATATTCGATTCGCCCGGTGGTGGTCAACGCAAAAGAGGATGCCCACATCTTCGTTGGAAGGATCAGATAGCCTGACCACGCTTGGTGTTTCCAACTGGTGCCAACAAGCGCAAGACAGAAATGGCTGGCGCAATTTCTTATACGAGGCCAAAACCTACCAACGGTTGTAAGCGCCAGATAAGTAAGTAAAGGAAAAAATTATCAAAATTTTAATTAATTACTACTTTTAATTAAAGAAATGAGTGGAAGTAAGATGATGAAAGTTGTTTATACACTTGGCAACTGTGTGTATCAAATAACCAATACAGAAGAGATGCACATGAAGCTGCAAAGTGGTAAATTAAGCTCAAAAATTGGTAAAATGTGTCGACATATATTTTTAATATATGTATTGCGTTTCTGAGCAACTTCGAATAAATTTAAATCGATTGTGTTCACTAAAATGTGTAGCAAACCACCAACAGCACAAACAAAGCTTTGTACACGTCTATAACACAAATATTAATTATCTCTAAATCAGAGAAGGGCACGAACCTCAAATTTGAGGAATGACGTAACATTTCTGTATACATATACAACAGTCAGCGTTGATCAGCAGAGATCAGTATGCTACGAAACTTCAAGCAGGCAACATCGTGTTTATCTGTTTCGCTTTTTTATATGATTTTTTAGCTTTCAGTGTAGCAAGCTGAGTGGGACACATATACATTGACATAATGTCAGTGTGTGGTGTGCCCATCTCTGCTCTAAATCCATATTTTTAACATTTAATTTTTGCGCACAAGTGTGTACATTTTTGTAACTATGTTACAAGCGTAAAGTGATACATACAACATGCTGACATGTGTTTCCAGAACACACCCATTATTTTATTTCAACTTTTTTAATTTTTTTCTCTTAGCTTTTCTTATTTTCTAAGTCATTTACTTTCTCTCTTAACTAACATGATATTAACTATGTCCTCTCTATGTTGTTTCTCATTTTACTTGTTTGTAAAGATGTTTGCTTATATTATTTTTGATCCTTTTAAATTTATTATTATTAAAGCTTTTTGTTATTCGCCTGACTATGTTGCTTGTCGTTCCTATGAATTCTAGTGCTTCTTATGGTGTTGATGATAGCTGCAAACTGTTAATTGATATTTTGTGTAAACAGCGTGATAGTTTGTCTATAGTCAACTTCAATGCTAGAAGTTTAAACGAATCAAAACTTGATTATGTAAGATACGTTTTTGAAAATTCAAATGTGGACGTTATTTGTGTATCCGAAACATGGTTCATTTCCGAGATTCCCAACGCTTACTACAATTATCTCTAATTATACTCTGTTTAGAAATGAAAGAATTGATAAACGAGGAGGCGGAGTTGCTATCTATTGCAAATCATGCTTAAAGTCAAACCTTATTAACAAGTCCGTTGAGTCTGACGTTGAATTTATAAATGTAGAAATTTCTGATGTCAATTTTAAAATGTTTGTGTCTTGTGTCTACAACCCCAATAGAGGTTATAGTGTTGAACCTTTTTTCATCGATCTTTGTAATCGTGTGACTGATTTTGACTGCTATTCTATATGTGGTGATTTCAATGTGAACTTGCTCAACAAGGATAATGTATCTCATGGTATAATAATATTTACAAGGTAGCATTGACAACTACTTATTTTCTCTTCTACAAGAAAACATCTCTTGTCAAAAACAGCTGTTTGTGAAAATGCGTCTGCAGAGCTGAGGTTGTTGTTTTTTTTCACTTCAACGTTTTCAACATTGTTTGTGTTTTCAATTGCCGATTGTGAGCGCTCTATTTTTGAGTATATTTTTTGACAGGAGATGTTTTTCCAAGCAAATGTCAATGCTACCTTGTATTATTATACCATGATGTATCTGAAAGTTTTTACGACAAAGTTAATGCTGCTGGATTGACTATTATTAACTCTTCTGTTCCGACTCGTTTTGCTCCTAATGCTACCTCTAGTCAAATCGATGATTTGATACTTTCTGATGAGTCCTTACTTCTATTTTTGATCAAATTTCATTTATCTCGGACCATGACTTACTGTTCTGTACAATTAACTGTAATGCTTGTCGTAATAATGTTCCAACGACTATTTCTTATCGTGACTACAATTCCATTGATTATTCTTTGTTGTATGATTATTTGTCTCGTATTTGTGGGAATGATTGTTGTTTCTGTGAGACTGTAGATGATAAATTAAACATTCTTGTACAGACATGGGAGCTGCTGTGCTTTTGAAAATTTCGTTCCTCTTCGTACTTCAGTAATCAAAAATAAGTCTTGTCCTTGGTTTACGTCATTTGTTAATTTAGCCATAAAAAAAAAGGAATAAACTCTATAATAAATGGAAAAAGAAGCGTAATATTGAAAAATGGAAGCTTTTTGCGTATGCGTGCAATGAACCTGTCTCTGCAATCAGACATTCCAAAAAAGATTCTTTCAACGTAAATTGATTTGCAATCTCCCATCCAAGGAATTATGGAAAAATATGCGTACTCTCGGTGTGAGTAGTTAATCTGATCTGAAATGCGATATCGATCCTAATCAGTTAAGTGATTTTTTTATTTCAAATATCGCAGCCTCGAATGCTAATTATCAATGCATTGTTAATCAATTCCGTGATGACAAATTTTCTTTTGTACATGCTACTGAAAATTACGTTCTTAAGTCTATAATGAAAATAAATCAAATTCTATTGGGGATGACAGAGTTTCTTTAAAATTTATTAAAATTATATTACCCTATATTGTAAAACCTTTGACGTACATTATAAACCACTGCTTTACAACCTCATGTTTTCTTTCGACGTGGAAACTATCTACAGTTATACCAATTGCTAAAGTAACACACGCATCTACAGATATGAAAGATTTTAGACCCATTAGCATCCTGTCTGATATTTCCAAAATTTGAGAATCCATTATGGCTAGCCAAATTAATCTGTATTTAGAATCCAATAACCTCCTTTCACCATGCCAATCTGGGTTTTGATCAGGTCATAGCTGCGCAACTGCAACGCTAAAAGTTCTTGATGATATTCGGACATGTTACGATGTTGGTCATGTTACTCTGTTATGTCTTTTGGATTTTTCTAAAGCTTTTGCCTCTGTGAACTATTCTGTTTTAGCTAAAAAACTTCAGTGTTTGTTTGGTTTTACTAGTAGTGCTGTCCAGTTTATTGCAAATTATCTCGATGGAAGAAAGCAACGAGTAAGAATTGGTAACCGTTTTTCCAACTATAAGGATGTTAATGGGTGTCTCTCAAGGATCAATTCTTGGGCCTTCGCTTTTCAGAATTTCTATCAACGACATTTTTACTGTCTGCAATAACGTGACAATGCATGGCTATGCTGATGACATTCAGTTATATACCTCCAATCGCATCGGCCTTCTTGAAGATTTGTGTTGTAGACTAAATGAAGATCTAACTATAATCTCAAAATGGGTATCAGATAACGATCTATGCCTTAATACCAAAAAATCGTACGTTCTTCCTATCTCCAGTGATAAACTTGATCACCAACAAATACCACCAATCTTTTTAAATAATAACTGTCTACTAATGATTAATAAAGTTAAAAATTTAAGCTTTTATATTAAACGTCGACTTTCATGCTCTGATCATGTCAACAATATTGTTCAACGAGTTTACTACGTACTTCGATGCTTACGAATGTCTGCTAAATTTACTCCAATTATGACAAAAAGAGGCTTGTTGTACAACTAATACTTCCAATCATATCTTTTTCAGAATTAATAAAAAGGAAACTTGATTCACACTGTTTGCATAAAATTCAAGTTGCCTTTAATGATGCGGCAAGATATGTGTTTGGCCTGAGGCGCTTTGATCATTTATCTGAAGAAAGTCAAAGCATTCTAGGTTGCAGCATTACAAACTACTTAAATGCGAGAAATTGTTAATTTGTGCACAAATTTATTACTTATAAAACTCCCGCATACCTATGTATATGAAAAGTTACGCTTCAGTGTTTCTACTCGAACATGCAATCTGATATTTCCTAAATTCAACTCCTTACATACTAAACGGCTTTTTTTCATCAACGCCATCAAACTCTGGAATTCTTTACCTTCTAGTTTAAAATCGACTGTCAGCGCGAATAAACTTAAGTCTTCTATTATTTTATACTATTCAAACATCTAACCATTTATTACTTCTTATTCTTCTAATTGCTTATTTTTCACTCTTACTGTGCTTCGTCTTTGTTTTATTCTTTTGTTTAATTATTTATTTATTAAACTTTTATAAGTGCTTATTATTAAGTTCTTAACTCATTATATATTTAGTAGTTTAGTTAATTAAAGTATTCTAATTTAAAGTTCACAGTTGATTATACATATTACTTTGTTGCAATGTAAAAAGATTCTTTGTATCTTATTGTACTAATTAATATCAAATAAAATATCAAATATCAAAGCTCTATTTAAACACATTCAGGAGCTCCTATACAGAATATGGTCGGAAGAATGCATTCAAAACTATTGGAACGTCATTGTGCTCTGCCCAATCCACAGAAAAGGTGATTCCACCATTGGCGTCAACAACCGTGGAATAAGCCTTTTTAATATAATCCACCATGTCAAAAATTGGTATTCCTGCAATGCTCATCCGTCTTTGCAGAATGACACTGAGCAACACCAGCAGCACAGTTAAAATCGGGAAGGATCTCACTCCTCCATTCGATACCAAACGAGATTTCAGGTAACGTGATTCCTCATCGTGCAACTTTTTCAAACTAATAATGACCTCCTTTGAGATTGTTAAGGACTTCGTCTACCTGGGATCCAGGATAAACTCTTTCAACGATGTAAGTATTGAGATAAGACGAAGATAACTCTTGCCAACAGGTATGAATTTGGGCTGAGAAGGCAATTGCGAAGCAGAGCCCTCTTTCGACGAACAAAACTCACGCTCTATGATTCATTAACCATGCCCATCCTATTATATGCAGCACAAAACTGGACGTTAATCAGTTGTGATGAAAAGATTTTGGGAGCCTTCGAGAGAAAGATCCTTCGTAAGATCTTCGGTCCAATCTGCGTCTGTATGAGCTGTATGCTGACATCGACTTAGTTAAGCGCATTAAAATCGAGCGGCTCTGCTGGAAAGATGATGTTGAGGAAATGGAAAACGACGCTCCAGCGAAAAAAATATTTGATACGGTGCCGGGTGGTGGTCAACGCAATAGAGGACTCCCACATCTTCAATGGAAGGATCAGGTGTTGGATAACCTGACTACGCGCCAAAGCAGAAATGGCTAGTGCAATTCCTCATACGATGTTAAAACTGACCAACGGTTAGCGCCAGATAAGTAAGTAAGTAAGTAAAAATTAAAAAATAGAAAATAAAATTGTGGCCTTAAGCTGGTATTTTAAAATAATACTTTTAGACAGGGTGTTGTTAGGAAATATTTGAAGAATCCAAATTGAGCAAAGTTTCTTCGGTACCATTTCTGGTACCCGAGATATAAAATCTTATATTAATTTTTTTGAAAAAGTTAAAAAATTGCATTCAAGGATACATTTCTCAAAAATAGGAAAATGCATATGCAAAACTTATGCTAATTATTAATTCGGCAAATTTAAGGAAAACGTTAACAGTATAATCAATACCACCAAAATTTAGACCATTGGGTAACAATCAAAAGTTCTGTGCTATCTCGGTTTCAACTTTAGCTTCGAATATCCTACACACAGGACACTGTGGATAAAAATCGGGAGTGGCATCGTGTTTACCAATATATTCTTAGTTTAAGCCTATACTTATTTTTGCTTTAAGACATACGTAGTTTTTTTTTATAAAAGTCAAAGCATTTTAAGGTCGTTATTTTTTACTGTTTTCCTCAAAAAACAACTTTGTCCTTGCGGGGCAGGAAGACATCCTTTTTTTCCTTAAAACGTTTTTTAGGTGATCTTGACAACCCCATGCAACTTTTGAGACCTCTTAGAATACGATCTAAATTTTTCCATACGCCCTAATGTTCAAGCACCTGGACATTTGTACGTGAATAGGAAAGTCTTTCAGAGGTTAAATGGTTTAGCAATAACAGATGTCAATCTGAAAGTTATTTTCGCCGATGCTTGATTCCCAGGTTCTGTTAACGATTCTGCCATATATATTGTTGTTTAGGCCACAACCCTAAATAAGGTGAGTACTAAATCAATGCCCACACAAGGTAAAAGATTAAGCACTTATTTATCGACTCGTTCGAGTATCGATCCTCGATAGCCGAACGAGTCCCTCGGTTGGTGCTTCGGATGAGCCTTCGTGGTTTTTTCATGGCCGGCCTCCTTCTTGATTTACTTCCGGAAAGTATAGACGTCTTTTTTTGGCTCGCATTTTTCTACGAAAATTTGAATCATCAATTTATTACTACATCAAAAGTAAGCAAATATAAAATAAACCATATGTGAACTAATAATAACCATCTCATTACTTATTTATCTCTATTTTCAATACATTTGCTTGCAAATAATAGATTCGTTTGAATTTACGCAGGGCCAGCGAACTCCACATAATTGTGAGAAACATCACGGGAGCAACTTCCACCACCAAAGATTGAAGTTTGTTTATGGTCCTTCCGACCGGAGACGATGTTCTGCATGCAGGGCCAGTCTTGCAAAGTGATCTAACTTTGCTTATCCTGAAGTGGCGGTTCTTCCAATTTGTGTTTAATGGTGAAATCGAAAAGATGTACCGCCAAATTTTAGTGAGTGAAGACCATCAGCGATTCCAGCGAATAATTTTTCGCGACCAAACTGGGAATCATCTACCAGATTTCAGCTGAAAACCGTCACCTTTGGGGTAAACTGTGCTCCATTCCTAGCGCTGCAAACATTGTTGCAACTAGCGGACGATGTGGAAAGTAGCTCCACTAGCGTCAAAAATTTTTCGTCACCATATGTACGTAGATGACGCACTGGCGGGAGGTCATGACGTAGAGTTAGCAGTCCAAGTTCGAATAGACTTGGAAAAAGCGGCCGAAACAGCAGTTTTTACACTGCGGAAATGGACCGCCAACTCCGATGAAGTGCTACGTGGAATCCTGAAGATTCATCGGCTACGTGAAGATTTTCTGGAGCTGGAGGACACGAGCAACGTGAAGACACTAGGCATTCGATGGAACGCCCGGTTTGACTACTTCTACTTCCACGCTCGGTCGCTAAATCAAGGGGGTAGTTTTTCCAAACGAGAGGTTTTGTCAGCGATCGCAAAACTTTTCGATCCTGCAGACACTGGGCATTCGATGGAACGCCCGGTTTGACAACTTCTACTTCCACGCTCGGCCGCTAAATCGAGAGGGTAGTTTTTCCAAACGAGAGGTTTTGTCAGCGATCGCAAAACTTTTCGATCCTGCAGGGTGGTTGGCGCCGGTCGTGGTCATCGCAAAAATCCTGATGTAACAAGTTTGGTTGGATGGCATCAGGTGGGATGATCAACTGATCCCGTCGACTTTGCAGCGTTGGCAAGCTTTTTTGGAAAACTACCCTCACATAAGCAGTATCCGGATTCCACGTTAGATAGATTTTTCTCCGGAAGGCGATCTCCAGTTCCATGGCTTCTGCGATGCTTCAGAGAAAGCGTATGGAGCCGCCATCTACATTTGCGTTAGACGATTAGACATCATAAGCGTCCATCTCCTCGTAGCGAAAACGAAAGTGGCACCAGTCAAAACGGTGTCCTACCCTAGGCCCGAGCTGTGTGGTGCACTTCTGCTGGCAGAGATGGTCGAAGCGTTTCTGACAAATTTAGAAACGTTTAACAATCAGCTGTTCTTATAGACAGATTCGACCATTGTGCTGGCGTAGCTGCGTAAACAGCCATGTGCCTGGACCACTTTCATCGCTAATCGAGTCGCAAAAATCAGCGAAAAGGTAGGAACCGATAACTGGAGTCATGTGGATTCAGCAGACAATCCAGCAGATCTGGCCAGCAGAGGATTGGAGCGGCAACACTTGAAGGATAGTTCATTGTGGTGGCATGGACCAGTCTGGCTACAACAGGAGCCCAGCTCGTGGCCAAATCGAGGTGACGAATACGAAACAACGATGGAAGCAAAAGCCATAAAAGCTCATGTGGCATGCTCTCAACATATCAACTTTCTAGAGCGTTTTTCTTCATTGCCTCGAGCCTTGCGAGTTCTGTAGTACGTATTACGATTCTATCATAGAACTCATAAGCAGCACGAAAATAATTTCTGTCATAAGTCTGTGGCAATATCACAGCAAGAAATTAAAGATGCAACCAAACGACTCGTTATTGAGAGTCACAAATTGGGCTATCCATCTGAATATGCCCAGTTGTCGAAGAAAAGTCTTATTGATTCAAAGAGTTCAATTTTCAATCTGAACCCTTTTCTCGACAGTCAAAAGATACTTAGACTTGGTGGACGCTTATTGGAGACAGAACACATCACTTATGATGAACGTCATTCGGTAATTCTACCATATGTTTGTCAAATTTCTAAGTTACTCGTGAAGTTCACCCACGAAATCTCCATTCATGTTGGGAACCAACTTGTGTTGCGACTTATTCGAATGAAATACTGGATTCCCAGAGTAAAAACTATGATCAAATCCATCATACACAACTGCAAGGTCTGTGTTATCGACCGCAAGAGGTTGCAGACTCAGATGATGGCATCACTACCTCCAGAGCGCACAAAAATATCCCGTCGCTTTGCCTCCACTTGAGTTGACTTTACGGGTCCATATGACATTAAAAATTATACGGGACGTGCTTGTCCGTCATTAGCATTTGTCATAACCAAATGCTATATTTGTGTATTTCTCTGCTTTGCTACAAAGGCAATTCATTTATAGGCGACTAGCGATCTCAGCACTGTCACCTTTTTGGCAGCATTTGCCAGGTTTGTCGCACGTCGAGGTTGTCCGGAGAAAATGTACTCAGACAATGGAACCAATTTTGTTGGTGCCTCGCGAGCCTTTACAGAAGAGTTCAAAGCTTTTATCAACAACTCTGAAGAGAAAGTGGTGTCCAAGTTCGCTCATCAACACTTAACTTTGCACTTTATTCCAGCAGGCGCTCCCCATATGGGAGGTCTGTGGGAAGCGGGTGTAAAAAGTTTTAAATTACACTTCCGTAAAGTAGCTTCAAACCTAAAATACACCTTTGAGGAGCTCTCAAAATTGCTGTCGCGAATCGATGCATGCTTGAATTCACGCCCTCTTAGCCCAATGTCGTCGGATCCTAATGATATTGCGCCCTTAACTCCAGCGCACTTCTTTTTTACAGTTCTTTTTTACACAGTTTACCCCAAAGGTGACAGGGGGACCTGTACTTGCTCCAATTGAGCCAGATATTGACGAAAATCCAATATCTATTATAAATCGTTGGCAAAAGTTGAAGGCATTGAACCAGAAGTTCTGCCAAATCTGGAAAAACGACTATCTTAAAGAACTTCACAAGATATATAAGTGGAAGCATCCCCGCGTAGATTTAAAGATTGATGACTTGGTTGTAGTAAAATCGGACAATCCGTCCGAGAACGAGTGGCAATTGGGAAGAATCGTCAAGATTTATCTTGGGTCCGACAATCGGGTCCGTGTCGCTGATGTGCGCACCGAACGCGGAGTATTACTCGGCCAGTGGTAAAACTTATTCTTTTACCACCTGTATCGTAGTTATATGTCTTCGTCCGTCCTGATTGTGTGCGTGTTGTCATAATTTTCGGTTCCAACGGAATTAACATATTTAATTTCTCTTTTTTTTAGCCACCGAACATGTCGAGTACCGAACAATCGCTCGTCGAAGTCGCCCTAAAGTGTCGAGTTTGCTTGGGGCGGCACCCGCTACGATTTTGTAAGGCGTTCGTGAATGGGAACGTTGCAAACCGGCTACGGTTGGTGCTGCTGTTCCGATTCTGTTCCCGGTGTCCCTCCCCCACCCACAAAACCATCGAGTGTTCCAGTGACGGGCGTTGCAGTAAGTGCGATGGGTCGCATCACACTATGCTGCATCTTGGCCGAGTTAAGACCGTGGGAAAGTCGTCACCGCCCAAGCCGCGAGACGTGACCAGGCCTTGTTTGTCTGAGTCCTCTCGTCAGCGCGGGACGGGCGCCGAGGGGAGTTGTGCTGACCCGCCTAATTTGCCGCTGGTTGCATTGAGCGTTGAGGGGGATTCGGCACCTGCAGAAGATGACGAGATGTGATTGGCTCGGTGCATTCGAAATGCCGAAGAGTCACGTGCATTCCGACCAGCGCTGCGTGGTAATGCACATCAAATATCGCGGAAGACGCGGCACTCCGGTAGACGGTCTCGTGCCTCTCAAACGGAGCATCGCAATCGTGGCCAAGGACGGACACGGCCAACACATCGCCGCTCAAATTGTGGCACTCAGCGCCTGCTCAAGCCATCACCGTTGCCATGTCTGCAACAGGTGACTTCGCTCCTCCCCACGGCGGTCATCAAGGTGATCGATAAGAGTCACCTGCATCGGGTTCGTGCTTTGATAGACCCGTGTTCGGAAAGTTCCCAGCGTCTCGTTCGCCAACTTGGGTTGCCATCGAGGATGGTTGGATCTCAAGAGGTTTGCTCCTTAACCCCCCGAGCAAACTATGAGTCGAACAATCGGTGACAACCTAAGCGAAGGTGTTGCATCATTTCGCGCCAGTCACGCCTAGGCAGCGTCTATCAGGGCACATTTTTCGAACCTGATGCTCGCTGACCCCGAATTTTTAATTCGTCTCCAATATTCGGAACTCAATATTCGGTTGGCTAGTGTCGGGCACGGTTGTCCAATGATGAATATGTATTGATTTAAAATTAATTATAACGTTTTTTAGAAAATAAACAATGAATGAATCAAAGGTCTTTATTATTTTATGCACTGCACATGTTCTTGTTTGGATAGAGACACTCCGCATCAATCAACTCCCCTTTTTCTAGATGTAAGATATTTTTAAGTATTATTATTCTTACAGTAATACTGCAAGGGGGCCGGCATGTTTAGGCCACAACCCTAAATAAGGTGGGTACTAAATCAATGCCCACACAAGGTAAAAGATTAAGCACTTATTTATCGACTCGTTCGAGTATCGATCCTCGATAGCCGAACGAGTCCCTCGGTTGGTGCTTCGGATGAGCCTTCGTGGTTTTTTCATGGCCGGCCTCCTTCTTGATTTACTTCCGGAAAGTATAGACGTCTTTTTTTGGCTCGCATTTTTCTACGAAAATTTGAATCATCAATTTATTACTACATCAAGAGTTAGCAAATATAAAATAAACCATATGTGAACTAATAATAACCATCTCATTACTTATTTATCTCTATTTTCAATACATTTGTGAGCAAATTCCTGTTCACGTATTGACCAGAATTTGCTTGCAAATAATAGATTCGTTTGAATTTACGCAGGGCCAGCGAACTCCACATAATTGTGAAAAACATCACGGGAGCAACTTCCACCACCAAATATTGAAGTTTGTTTATGGTTAAACAGTTTCACGATTTTTTAAAAGTTAATTTACAACTGTTTAAAACCAAAACTCCGATATAATTGGTAAGTTAGTTGGTAATTTATTTTAATGAAATGATATAGTATTTAATTCCGTCTAATATAATTATTTCATATTTAAAATATTTGCTCTTATTTATTATTCTTGGATTGGAGGCTTTCCGTTGCCACCATGGCTTCTTACACCAATAAATAACCCCTCTCCACAAAGACTTCAATCCGCATTTAATACGCACTTTCTGTCCACAAGGAACTCTGTTAAGAGCTTTTAGTGTTATTAAAAGCCTATTCAGATGCTTATCCCGCTTAAGAGCATTACATTATGCACCAAACAAAGCAGCAAATATTGTACATGCTATTTTTTGTCTCCACACAGCTGCATTCCAGTGGCACTGGATCAGATCAAATCTGAGTGGAACAACTTTAGTTCAACTTTATAACAATTTGACACCACTGTCTTGAAACAGCTGTTTAAATAACAATAACAATACAAAAAGCATAGTTTAAATTTGCAAACTATGTTCGTTTTTAACAAAAAATGCTTTAAACTTGGCAGCATTTTCAGATCAGAAATAGAGCCAGGAAAAGAGCTGATTCTAATGTTTGTTTTTGCTTTGTGAAATAGAGCCGCGCTCTAGATCAACGACCTCGGGAATGCAGCTAATATGTATACAATGGGAATTGAATATTTTGTGGAAGACGAACCATCACCGGACACAGAAAATGATATAACTAATGAGGAAAATCAAATCAATCGAAATCATTGGCACAATATGGGATTAAGAGTTCGCAATAGCTATTTAACTATCACAAATGCGTTTAACAAATAACTAAATATTAAAACCTAAATTAAAAATTAATTATTAAGATAAGAAAATCATTATTAAAAAAAAGGCAGATACTTTCAGGACTTAATCAGAAACAATACCCATAACACGTAGAAGAGAAAGAGAGAGAGAGAGAGAGAGAGAGAGAGAGATCGGAACAGAATAGTAAAGTTGTGTTCTAGGAGCACAAATATTATTTGCTTTGTTGTAAGAATAGCGCCAATAACATTAACAATAACAATAACAATAACAATAACAATAACAATAACAATAACAATAACAATAACAATAACAATAACAATAACAATAACAATAACAATAACAATAACAATAACAATAACAATAACAATAACAATAACAATAACAATAACAATAACAATAACAATAACAATAACAATAACAATAACAATAACAATAACAATAACAATAACAATAACAATAACAATAACAATAACAATAACAATACCAATAACAATAACAATAACAATAACAATAACAATAACAATAACAATAACAATAACAATAACAATAACAATATCAATAACAATAACAATAACAGTAACAATAACAATAACAATAACAATAACAATAACAATAACAATAACAATAACAATAGCAATAACAATAGCAATATCAATAACAATAAAAATAACAATAACAATAACAATAACAATAACAATAATGACAATAACAGTAACAATCAGTTGAATTCGCCTATTAGTCGATGTTGGAAGTATTTTGTGTAATTTTAACGATTGCGTTTGTTTTTGTTTGTAACTACTCACTGTTCAGTGTTATATTTAATTTAGTACAGTATTTCGTGAGAGTTTTAATAAAATACAATTTAAAAACGTTGTGATTTTGGTAATATTAATTAAAATTTCAAGTTCTTTTATATATTTAATATATGTTATAATTTAATTTTGTTTGTGCTTATAACATTCTTGTTTTAATGTGTTTCGTCTGCATGCTTGCTTGCTAGCTTGCTTGCTTAGTGTGTTTTTGTTTTAATTTTATTCTTCTTTGTGCTGTGTTTTACTATTATCAAGCGTAGTGAGTGTTGTATTTGTTTTTTAACCGCGCTCACTGCATATATAGCTATTATTTAAAATATATAGCTATATTTTAACCCTTTAGGCACGTTCTGCTCAATTTGTAACATAGATTATTTTTCTGTTGAAAATATTGCTGCTTGTTCCCTAAACGAGCTATGCGAAAGCCAGAATATTCTGAACCCAATGTTCAGTTGTTCTGGCCCATGTGAGCGTATGTTTCATTCGATGTATACCCGAGATGTGCGGGTATTTCCAAATCGTGCTAAGACGATTTAATGTCTGTCCGATCAGGCCTTCGCTGGTACTGTGCTTTGTGCAGGGCCCTTTCCCCAGATGAGCTTTATTCTAAAATAAAGCTATTTGGAGGAAGTCTTAACTCGTTAAATAACAATTTTAGGGAAATTGTAACATTCTTTAGCGAAGTTAGTGCCACACCCAGTATTAGATGTATATGATGAATGTTCTTCACCGGAAAAAATATCGACTTCTTTGTCTCAGACAATCTCTTCCGGGACGCAAACAAACATTCAGTCTGAAGAAGACCAGAATATTTCTAAAAAGAAGAGGAAGAATAAAAATAAAAATAAAAATAATAAGCGTCATATGACGTCTTCAAACCCTCCTCAGGCTAAGCAGCCCTCAGCTATGCCTTTAATAAACAATAATACACTTATTTCTTCATCTCCTTCTTATACTCCTCCATTGGCTAATAGTCCAAATGTGATTTCAACTGAGCCCAATAACCCAATAATTAATTTAAGGGCAGTGTCCAGGCGAAAACTCTTATTCATTTCACGTCTTCAGCCCGACACAACAAATGAAAATGTATTGACGTTTGTCAAACAAAATATATTATTTAGGCAAAATGCATTCTGTTCATGCAAAAAAATTGGCAACAAGCCTTCCCACACCTACTTTATTCTAACGGTTGCAGCTGAAGAGTTTGCATCTGTTCTTAACCCTAAAATGTGGGCCGATAATATCCTCGTTTCTGAGTTTACGCCTAAAAATAAGTCTAGAAGGACGAGTAAGATCGCCTATCAGAAACAAAAAAACTAAATAGATTATCCCTATAGATTTTTACTATCAAAATGTAAGGGGATTACGTTCTAAGACACGCGACATATTTTTGGCGTCTCAGAATTTCTCAGAGGATATTATCGCGTTAACAGAAACATGGCTGAACGGAAGCATTATTGACTTGGAACTGTTTGACAATAGTTTTCAAGTTTTTAGAAGGGACAGACACACTGACAATATTTCTGCTGCTGGTGGTGGTGTCCTTTTAGCTGTAAGGAATTTCTTTGTCAGTTCCTTAATTGATATTCCCTGCTCTTCTAATATCGAACTTTTATGCGTTAAGGTGTTACATTGTAATTCCAATGTATATGTTATTAATGCATATGTTTCCCCAAAGAACAGTGCAGAAGTCTATGCAAGCCTTGCGGATTGCATAGAATATATAATTAATCTACTTGACGTTAATGACGACATTTTACTGTTGGGCGATTTCAATCTGCCTGACTTAAAATGGCATTCTTCCGACGATGATACATATTTTTGTGCATCAAATTCGAAGACTCGCCAAGAGCATATATTTGTGGACAATATATGTTCCGACTTACAACAAGTTAGTTGTATTTAACATAGTCTTGAAAGACTTCTTGACCTGGTCTTAACTACAGACAGCAACAATGTAATTGTTAAGAAGGCCTTTCATGCTCTGACTAATGTTGATTAATACCATCCACCATTGAGCATTTGGTATAAATCGGACAGAGAGAGCATAGTTAATTCGAATTCAATCGATAAGGTTTATGAATTCAATTTTAAAAAAGCTGACTTTTTGAAGTTGAATCATTTGCTTCATAACAAACTAAATGTTATTTTAGAGTACTTAAATGGAAATAACCTTGATGATTCCATACATTTTTTTATACGGATCTCTTTACAGTGTTCTCTCAGTCCGTGCCATATAGCCTCAACTTTTGCGAAAAACTGTGCATACCCTTGGTACACTAAGGATTTAAAAACTCTTGGCAACAACAGTAATAGGGCATGGAAGAAATATGTCTGTAGTTTAGACTCAAATGACCTGGAAACCTACAAACGTTTGTTTCTGGAATTTGAAAATAGCTCAGCTGCATTATATAATGAATATTTAGACAATATAAAGCTGAGAATACTGTCTGATCCAAAGAAGTTTTGGGGATTCATAAATACAAAGAAGAAATCCGATGGATTCCCTTCATCATTCAAAACTGTTGATGGAATTACTGACGATCCTGTCATTATTTGTAGTTTATTTGCAAATCTTTTTAAAGAGTCATTTTGTTCGGATTCTTTTGATCCTGATGAGGGGTATTTTGAATATATGAATTCTACACCCAGAGTTTCTTTGGACTCTTTATCCTTTACCTCAGAGGATATTTTGAAATATATTAGTTCGATCGATGAAGATTTTAGCGCTGGACCTGATGGAATTCCTGCCGCAGTGTTAACTCAATGCGGTTCAATTTTGTGTCAACCACTCTCTTTGTTATTTAATAAATCTATGAACGAAAGTTATTTTCCACTGTTTTGGAAAAAATCATTTATTAGTCCTATTTATAAAAAAGGTTGTAGGAATGATGTTATTAACTACAGGTCCATTGTTAACCTGTCATCGATTCCAAAACTTTTTGAGCGAATCGTGTATGATCGGGTAAAATTCACTGTCGTGAAGTCATAACAACTCTTCAGCATGGTTTTTTTAATGTCAGATCTACGGTATCTACTCTGCTTGATTTTACAACGTTTTGCTTAAACACTATTGCATGTGGTTGCCAGGTCGACTGCATCTACACTGATTTTAGCAAAGCATTTGATAAGTTACCACACAATTTAATTCTATTTAAACTTAAGTCCATTGGATTTCCACAATATTTTGTAAACTGGATTAAATCGTATTTGACAGAGCGATCTTATCAAATACGATTCCGAGGGGTTTTGTCTACTGAGTTTATTGCGTTATTAGGTGTTCCTCAAGGAAGTCACCTTGGTCCACTTCTATTTATTTTAGCCATTAATGATGTGACCCATATCATTAAAAAGTCTCATTTGCTTATTTATGCGGATGATATGAAAATATACAGAAAAATAAATTCTCAAGACAATTCAGCCCTACTCCAGTCTGATCTGAAATCTTTTGAAGTTTGGTGTTGTAAAAATAATATGTTTCTTAATCCAGATAAATGCCAAACTATGACCTTTTCGCGAAAAAGGAATAATTTAGTTTTTGATCATAAGATAAAATATACTGCTTTATGTCGTGTGGATGTCGTTAAAGATCTGGGAATATGTATGGATTCTAAGCTTTCCTTTAACATGCATATTGATAACATCTGTAAAAAAGCGTTTTCAATGCTTGGATTTATTAAACGCTGGGCCAAAGAATTCAACAGCATGATTACGACTACAACGCTGTATTATGCAATAGTGCGTCCTCACTTGGAGTACGCAAGTCAAGTTTGGTCTCCAAGCTACAATGTGCATGTTGATCGAATAGAGAGAATCCGAAAATGCCTTGTTCGGTTTTCCCTAAGGGTCTTAGGCGAATTTGACATTTTAAACCTTCCTCTTTATGAGGATCGCTTAAAACTACTAAAAATGCAATCATTGAGTGAGAGAAGGAAGTCTGCAGACATCATCTATTTGCACCAACTCATAACCGGTGTATTTGATTTTCCAGAACTTCTTTCTCTTATAAATGTTTACTCTAATCGTAGAAGCAGTATTGTATTAAATAAGGAACTGACAAAGGAATTCCTTACAGCTAAAAAAACAACACCACCAACAGCAGAAATATTGTCAGTGTGTCTGTCCCTTCTAAAAACTTGAAAACTATTGTCAAACAGTTCCAAGTCAATAATGTTTCAGTTCAGCTATGTTTCTGTTAACGCGATAATATCCTCTGAGAAATTCTGAGACGCCAAAAATATGTCGCGTGTCTTAGAACGTAATCCCCTTACATTTTGATAGTAAAGGGATAGTCAATTTAATTTTTTTGGGTCTGATGGGCGATTTTATTCGTCCTTCTAGACTTATTTTTAGGCGTAAACTCAGAAACGAGGATATTATCGGCCCACATTTTAGAGTTAAGAACAGATTCAAACTCTTCAGCTGCAACCGATAGAATAAATGAGGCGTGGGATGGTTTGTCAACAATTTTTCTGCAATGCATTTTGCCTAAATAATATATTTTGCTTGACAAACGTCAATACATTTTCAGTTGTTGTGTCGGGCTGAAGACGTGAAATGAATAAGAGTTTTCGACTCGACACTGCCCTTAAATTAATTATTGGGTTATTGGGATTGGTTGAAATTACATTTGGACTATAATCCAATGGAGGAGTATAAGAAGGAGATGAAGAAATGATTATATTATTGTTTATTGTAGGCATAGCTGAGGGCTGCTTAGCCTGAGGAGTGTTTGAGGACGCCGTATTATATAATAAGCGTCGTATTATTTTTATTTTTATTCTTCCTCTTTTTAGAAATATTCTGGTCATTTTCAGACTGAATGTTTGTTTGCGTCCCGGAAGAGAATGTCTGAGACAACCTCTTGGAGTTTACTTCACGTGTCATCAAAGGTTTTACTTTAGGACGACAGACTGACGTTATTTATACAGACTTTAGCAAAGCTTTCGATTGTGTTAATCATTATCTTCTTCTGAAAAAGCTTCATCTAATTGGGTTTCCCGTCAAACTATTACACTGGATTAACTCGTACTTGTCGAATCGTTCTCAAAAAGTTTTATATAAGAATTCTATGTCAAAAAATATTTTGGTCACATCTGGTGTTCCGCAGGGAAGTCATCTTGGTCCGGTTTTATTTTTACTGTTTATAAATGACCTTCCTTCTGTAATAAAACACTCTTACGTCTTAATGTACGCCGATGACGTGAAACTTTTCCTAACTTACAAATCGCCTGAAGATCAACAACTCTTACAATCGGATTTAAACAGTCTAGTTGAGTGGTGTAATTTTAACCTTTTAAAATTAAACTTAAAAAAATGTAAGCAAATGACATTCTCACGTCGAATTGCTAATAGTATAAATTACACTATAAATAATACTAATTTAGAAATTGTACACAGTTTTCTTGATTTAGGTGTAATTATGGATCCTAAACTTCGTTTCAATCTTCAAGTTAATTTGGTGGTAAATAAGGCTAGAGGTGTCCTTGGTTTCATTAAAAGATGGGCTAAAGAATTCAACGATCCTTTCACTACTAAAATACTTTATACCTCTCTTGTTAGACCAATTCTTGAATATGCATCCGTAATATGGAACCCTCAATACAATGTCCACATCGATGCATTAGAATCGGTTCAAAAACAATTCTTACTTTTTGCTTTACATTATCGTTGGAACCCCAATATTATTCTTCCCCCTTATGAAACACGCCTCAAAATTATTTCCCTGCCTTCCTTAAGAAGCAGAAGAATTATGCTTAATGTCTCTTTTTTATACAAATTACTCAGTGGTGATATAGACTCACAATACCTCCTTTCTTCATTAAACTTCAACATCCCCAGGAGCGGAGCCAGACATTTCCAGCTTTTTAAGTTGAGTCACTGCACTTCTAATTATGCCCTTCACGACCCTTTGCGATGTATGTGTAGTGATTTTAATGGCAACTTGAACTTGATAAATTTTTCTGACTCGGTGGATGTCTTAAAACGCAAAATTATATTACATTTGAATACTTAACGCATTCCTTGTGATAACAAATATAACTCGCGATAATTGTGTAGATTTTACGATTTAACAAATAAGCATCATCGAATATGATAGATACTTTAAGTTTTCGTTTTATTCAGTTTCGTTGCTTTATTTTTTCATGAAATTATTTTAGATCTTTAGTTCTTCCTTATTTGACCATGTATACCGTGTCTCTTGGCTTGGTGTGTCAGAGTTTATCTCTTTTCCATACAAGTTTTTACCTGCGTTGGCCCAAATGCATATCCAAATAATAACTTTAGCTCGGTGTTCCCTTATTTTAGTGACCCGAATATATAAATATATTGTGCCTGCACAATATATACTTGTATATCTGTGCTATGTTTGGTATTGGTTTGGTGTTTGAGAGTTGCATCTCTTTTCCACGTAGGATCTTGGGTTGGACAGTGGCCCCAAGCCGAACGACAACAATTATAAATGCGGTTATATATGGTCTAATAAATAACTTTGGATGTTGTCTTGTATTGCTTCGTATTATGAAGAATGTGCTTTTATTCGATGATGTTTATGAAGTTTACATAAGCACAAAAAATTCTCAAATTTTATTTAATTTTAATTTCCGCTGAAAGGCCAAGCAATTGTGCTTAGTGGAGGCTATTATTTGCCAACAGGTGGTAAGTTTTAGCACGTAGGTGCATTCTATCAGTCCGGCTGATCCGGGAACTTCTTAGAATGTAAATCGTGCATGCGTATGGCGCGGGTCATACGTATCTATGAAGATTTCTTACCTCCGGGCGAATCCAAAAAAAAAAAAAAAAAAAAAAAAGAAGGCAAGATGTTTTCCGGTTAAGAACATTCATCGTAGACGCTGATACTGGGTGGGACACTAGCTTCACGAAAGAATGTAACAATTTCCCTAAAATTGTTATTTAGCAAGTTGAGACTTGCACCAAAAAGCTTAATTATACCCCCACGTTTAAAAAACGTAAATGGGGGTATATTAATTTTGTCACTCCGTTTGTAACGCCCATAAGGAGGCGTGGTAGGTATAGAAAAGTATATATATTCTTGATCAGCATCACCACCCGAGTTGATTTAGCCATGTCCGTCTGTCTGTCCGTCTGTCCGTCTGTCCGTCTGTCCGTCTGTCCGTCTGTCTGTGATCACGATTCCAGCCGTAATTTTAAAGCTATCATCACGAAATTCTATATTTAAGCTTTTATCTAAAAAATGAAGGTCAAGTTCGTAAATGAGCCAAATCGGATGAAAACCACGCCTACCTCCCATACAAAGCGACTTTATCAAAACGGTAAAATCTCTTCGAATTCAACAAAAATGAATATATGGACTTGAAATTTTGCATATGAGTTTTGATGTTCAAAATACACTCTAAGCATGAAATTCAATCAAATCGGATGAAAACCACGCCTACCTCCCATACAAAGTGACTTTATCAAAAGGTAAAATTTCTCTAAAATCCACAAAAATTAATGTATGGACTTGAAATTTTGCATAATAACTTTGATATATAATGTGTACTATGTGTATGGAATTCAACCAAATTGGGTGAAAACCACGCCCTCCTCCCATACAAAGTGACTTTATCAAAAAACAAAAGCGAATATTTTCTGTTAAAAATATAACGAAAACGTTTTTACAGATAAACATTTTATTGATTGCTTAAGACTTTGAATATACTTTGGTTCGGCCGTGGGGGTATTTTAACTTCGGCCCAGTCGAAGATCATTTCTTACTAGTTTTAGAATAAAGCTTATCTGGGGAAAGGGCTCTGCACGAAGCACAGTACCAGCGAAGACCAGACCGGACAGACATTAAATCGTCCAAACACGATTTGGAGATACCCACACAATTTGCATGAAATATTTGCTCACATGGGCCAGAACAGCTGAACATGGGGTTCAAAATATTCTGGCTTCTGCATAGCTCTGTAGTGGCGTCCGTGGCGTAGTTGGTTAAAGTGCTTGGTCTCTATGTCAACGAACCTGGAGACCCGGGTTCGAACCCCAGCAGCGACAGAAAATTATTTGAATTAAAATAATTTTTCTGTACAGCCGCCACTTCTCTGCAGACAATAGCAAACCTCAGAGAGTAATTAAAATGTCATGTAAAGCTTCTTGAGAACAAGAACATTCCGTTCATCGCCGTTTGGAGTCGGCGTTAAACATGTAGGTCCGGTTCTCGGTCAATTCTGTACAAACTTAATAACACGCACAACACAATTGACCATAAGAAGCTAGGTCAAAGTCCTTTCAAGGGCTGAAATGGCCAGTTATTTATTTTTTATTTTTTGTATAAAATAAGGTAAGGTGCATATAATGGATCGACACATAGAATAATTCCAGTACCTAGGATATTACACAACAGTATGGTTACAATCAAACCATGCAATCAAATCATAGCAATATCTTCCCACCGAGATCAATATGTTCCTATGAGTAGTTCCAAATTAAACTCATGTACAATGCTCAAGGATGGCGTTCGCTTATGTTACAATAACCAGGCTACATATAACAAGGGCTCTAACATATGCTCATGCGAAATTCATCTCCTTAACAACGAACCACAATCCAATTGGGTACTAGAACCACTTCCCACTAATGCAACCTTAAGTAGGAATACTTAAGTTCCAACCTGATTGCATTCTGAAGCAGCAAACTCTAACGACTCAAGGAATCCAGTCTGTTTCCAGTAATGTGCATTCATCATATACCAGACTAGGAAATATCACTGATTTCGCAAACCTACAAAGTTTTGAATCGCTCATACACAAGGTCGAGACTGGGCATTACGACAGTCAAATACGTAATTTGACCGCCTTACAACATTCCCTCTCCAATCAACTGCTTGATATGCCATCTAAGATCCACCTTATCATCACACAGCGATCGGGTACGTAGCATTCTTTCTGTCCATCGTCATCATTGCTTATTATCTCTGGAAGAGCAATACAAGGAAGCGTGACTCTTCACGCACTCCAGTAGCTGCACCAATACCATTACCATGGTCTACTTCTTGCTCTGATTTCTCTATCAACGTAGCTTAAATTGTTGAATGGATATTCAACGCGCGTGAGAATGTTAAGAATAGCGCCGATACCAACAACAACATGCATTGTTGGATGACAAGGCAATTTGTTGTTACCCAGCAAAGTAGAGCAGCGATTATTGGACAAAGCAGTCAGCACAGCATATTTTGCTGTGCTTGCTTTATACTACGTTCACACCTAAGCCAAATGAGCAAATTTGAATATCTCATTAAAAAGTGTTCACACTTATAAATCTCATTTTGTTTGACGGTTGTTTTTGTTGTATTTTCATATTTTGTTTTGATAAAATTTTTCTATGTACAAATTTTTCTTACATTTTGCTTTGAAAGGTATGTTCACGAAGCAGTTTAATATGCTCAGAGCTGTGTTTAACGTGAAATTATCTCATTTGCTACTCATTTCGTTGAAATGAGTTGTAATGAGTTGGAATATTTCTATGGGTAATGAGCTCATTACGCATCTCATTTGTGTTTTTTGGCCGAAATGAGCAAATTAGCTTAGGTGTGAATGGGCTATAATAGTGTTCTTATTTAGAGTCTATGATTTTTTGGCACACTTATTAATTATAGCGTAATTTAAATTATATTGATTTGTGTCAATTAAACTAGTTCATAAATTCTTGGTTTTGGTTGCTTTGCTTATTTTGTATTATGTTAAGTAAACACGTTCCACATTTGTTTCTTTCTTTATTGTTTTTATATATTTTGTAATGTGTTAAGTCAACACTTTTAATATAACTTTAATTGTAAATACAATTTGTTAATTATTCACTTTTAGCATTGTTTTAAGATTATTTTTACTATAATTTTATATAATCAACTTTCAGTGTTTGTCATTAGCTCATCTTCCCGTTTTACGTGGTTTAAGTGCCATCTAAAACAAACCCTTGATTCAAGCATCTATACGGTTAATGTGCCGCCTAAACGCAAAATTCGAATCAAACACATTACGAAAATTATATTTTGAGAAAAAGGCATTCGAAGTTTAAGTTTAATTAAGGTGCGGACAGAAATGTTATAATTTAAATTCACAAATATTTATAATTAAAATACTATCATTGGTGGTATGAATTTGACATCCTTTCTGGATTTAAAAAAATTTTGTTTCATATACACACATGTCCCATGATCAAAAACCTTTATTGTCAGAAATTTTAGCTCAATTTTATGACGCAAACGCTGATTTCGATAAATCATATAAATGCATAAACAAGACACAACTTCCTCATAAAAACACACCATTGAAGCATCTAAAATTGTTGGTAATTCACCATAACTATTTAATATTTACTGCTAGGAACGTTAACTTTATATTAACTGTAGAGCATAGTACGTATGTGCAAGAATTAATTTTCGGAGTTAAATCAAAACTCCAATACATTTGAAACAAGTTAGGCATTAGCAATAACGTCCCCGCGAACCTAGATGAATCTTTCATCTTAGCATCGAATGACTCTAGCTAAGAAGAATTTGATTCAGCATCAGAGAAAACTCTGAATAAAATACAATCCAACTTATTGCAAAACGTAATTTTATAAAAGTCTGGCGCTATAAAAACCATTACCATGACTGACGAGGTCAAATTTATAGAGTTAGCTTGTAGAATATAACCAGACTTCGACGGAAAAATAGACTACTTAAGAAGATTTTTATACGCATTATTATTAGTAGACAGCTTGAAAGGCCAACACGAAACGGTAGCGATTCAGTTAATTAAAACAAAACTAGTAGGTACTGCAAGAAATTACATTACAGATGAAACTACAATTCAACAAGTTATTAGTAAATTAAAATGCTCAGTTAAAGGTGAAAGTGCAGAATCAATAACAAATAAAATTCTAACCTCTAATGAACATAATAAGATCGCTTTGGAGTATAGCCAAGAAATCGAACATCTGTCAAATGCTTTGAAACGTGCATACATTACAGGCGGTTTAAACGCGAACAATGCTAGAGATGACCGTGTCAGACTTATAATGGAAGCAGGGCATTTTAACAGTGCTAGAGAAGCAGCAGCAAAACTCATGGGTATCGCTAATAATAATTCTGATACCAGTCAAATTTTTCACGTTAACGGTAGAAATTGGTACTCCAATAACAATACGCGAAGATTTTCAGTAAGATATAGAAGCAGGAATACTTTTAACCAAAATAAAAGCTCAACAAACAATAATCATCGAAGAAACTTTAATCAAAACCGACGAATTTATAATAATAACAACAATAACACTATTTTTAACTCTCGCCAGCAATGGCAGCAGAGAAATACGAATAGAAATGTGAGATACATTGAGGCAGACCAGGGATACTCACAAAGCCCCCAAGGACCGGGGGAAAACACATCATAAGCAACGCGTGCTCTCTTCAGAGATGATCTCTTCAGATTTTTCCCATAAAAATCATGTCCTTTTAATAGACACAGGAGCAGACACTTCTGCAGACAAAACAAAACAATGTGCTCCAATTAAATCGAATTAACTATTTACAACAATATCGGTAATATAAAATTTCAGTTGATCTCGTCTATTAGTCCGTGTTGGAAGTGTTTTGTGTAATTCTAACTATTGCGTTTGTTTTTGTTTTTTTGCTATTCACTGTTCAGTGTTATTTTTAATTTAATAAAGTATTTCATGAGTGTTTTCATAAAATAACAAAAAAAAAATACACTGTGGTAATATTAATTAACATGTATAGTTTCTATTATATGTTTAATAAATGTTTTAAGTTAATTTGGTGCAAGTAACATTCTTGTTTTTAGTGTGTTTTTGTCTGCATGCTTGCTGTGTTTTTTTTTTTATTTTAATTCTATTCTCCTTTGTGCTGTGTTTTGTCTGTATCAAGCTTAGTGAGTGTTGTTATTGTTTTGTAACTGTGCGCTCACTGCATTGATAACTTTTAGAAATAAAACCCTATAAGCACATTTCTGCTCAACTATAAATATTTGCTATATGGATTATTTTTCTGTGGAAAATATTGCTGCTTGCTCTCTGAACGAGCTATGAATATTCTGAACCCTATGTTCAGTTGTTCTGGTCCATGCGAGCGAATGTTTCATGCGAGATGTGCGGGTATTTCCAAATCGTGCTTAGACGATTTAATGTCTGTCCGATCAGGTCTTCGCTGGTACTGTGCTTCGTGCAGGGCCCTTTCCCCAGATGAGCTTTATTCTAAAATAAAGCTATTTGGAGAAAGTCTTAACTCGTTAAATAACAATTTTAGGGAAATTGTAACTTTTATTAGCGAAGTTAGTGCCGCACCCAGTATAAGCGTATATGAGGAATGTTCTTCACCGGAAAACATCTTGCCTTCCTTGTCTCAGACTATCTCTTCCTGGACCTCCATTGGCTAATAGTCCAAATGTGAATTCAACCGAGCCCAATAACCCAATAATTAATTAAAGGGCAGTGTCCAGGCGAAAACTCTTCCGTCGGCGAAGACCGACACAACAACTGAAAATGTATTGACGTTTGTCAAACAAAACATTTTATTTAGTCAAAATGCATTCTGTTCATGCAAAAAATTGGCAACAAGCCTTCCCACGCCTCCTTTATTCTAACGGTTGCAGCTGAAGAGTTTGCATCTGTACTTAACTCTAAAATGTGGGCCGATAATATCCTCGTTTCTGAGTTTACGCCTAAAAATAAGTCTAGAAGGACGAATAAAATCGCCCATCAGACACAAAAAAACTAAATAGATTATCCCTTTACTATCAAAATGTAAGGGGATTACGTTCTAAAACACGCGACTTATTTTTGGCGTCTCAGAATTTCTCTGAGGATATTATCGCGTTAACAGAAAAATTGCTGAACGGAAGCATTATTGACTTGGAACTGTTTGACAATAGTTTTCAAGTTTTTAGAAGGGACAGATACACTGACAATATTTCTGCTGTTGGTTCTGCTGATTCCTTTTAGCTGTAAGGAATTCCTTTGTCAGTTCCTTAATTGATATTCCCTGCCTTTATAATATCGAACTTGTATGCGTTAAGATGGATTCCCTTCATCATTCAAAACTGTTGATGGAATTACTGACGATCCCGTCATTATTTGTAATTTATTTGCAAATCTTTTTAATTCCAATGTATATGTAATTAATGCATATGTTCCCCCAAAGAGCAGTGCAGAAGTCTATGCAAGCCTTGCGGATTGCATAGAATATATAATAAATCTACTCGACGTTAATGACGGCATTTTACTGTTGGGCGATTTCAATCTGCCAACAGCTGAAAAAAAAAAGCTGACTTTTTGAAGTTGAATCATTTACTTCATAACAAACTAAATGTTATTTTAGAGTACTTAAATGGAAATAACCTTGATGATTCCATACATTTTTTTATACGGATCTCTTTACAGTGTTCTCTCAGTCCGTGCCATATAGCCTCAAATTTGCGAAAAACTGTGCGTACCCTTGGTACACTAAGGATTTAAAAACTCTTCGCAACAACAGGAATAGGGCATGGAAGCAATATGTCTGTAGTTTAGACTCAAATGACCTGGAAACCTACAAACGTTTGTTTCTGGAATTTGAAAATAGCTCAGCTGCATTATATAATTAATATTTAGACAATATAAAGCTGAGAATACTGTCTGATCCAAAGAAGTTTTGGGGATTCATAAATACAAAGAAGAAATCCGATGGATTCCCTTCATCATTCAAAACTGTTGATGGAATTACTGACGATCCTGTCATTATTTGTAGTTTATTTGCAAATCTTTTTAAAGAGTCATTTTGTTCGGATTCTTTTGATCCTGATGAGGGGTATTTTGAATATATGAATTCTACACCCAGAGTTTCTTTGGACTCTTTATCCTTTACCTCAGAGGATATTTTAAAATATATTGGTTTGATCGATGAAGATTTAGCGCTGGACCTGATGGAATTCCTGCCGCAGTGTTAACTCAATGCGGTTCAATTTTGTGTCAACCACTCTCTTTGTTATTTAATAAGTCTATAAACGAAAGTTATTTTCCACTGTTTTGGAAAAAATCATTTATTAGTCCTATTTTTAAAAAAGGTTGCAGGAATGATGTTATTAATTACAGGCCCATTGCTAAACTGTCATCGATTCCAAAACTTTTTGAGCGAATCGTGTATGATCGGGTAAAAGTTCACTGTCGTGAAGTCATAACAACTCGTCAGCATCTAATCTGCTCGATTTTACAACGTTTTGCTTAAACACCATTGAATCTGGTTGCCAGGTCGACTGTATCTACACTGATTTTAGCAAGGCATTTGATAAGCTACGACACAATTTAATTATATTTAAACTTAAGTCCATTGGATTTCCACAATATTTTGTAAACTGGATTAAATCGTATTTGACAGACCGTTCTTATCAAATACGATTCCGAGGGATTTTGTCTGCTGTGTTTATTGCGTTATCAGATGTTCCTCAAGGAAGTCACCTAGGTCCACTTCTGTTTATTTTAGCCATTAATGATGTGACCCATATCATTGAAAACTCTCATCTGCTTATTTATGCGGATGATATGAAAATATATAGAAAAATAAATTCTCAAGACAATTCAGCCCTACTCCAGTCCGATCTGAAATCTTTTGAAGTTTGGTGTTCTAAAAATAATTTATTTCTTAATCCAGATAAATTCCAAACTATGTCCTTTTCACGAAAAAGGCATAAATTAATTTTTGATTATAAAATAAAAGATACTGCTTTATGTCGTGTGGATGTTGTTAAAGATCTGGGAATATGTATGGATTCTAAGCTTTAATTTAACATTCATATTGATAACATTTGTAAAAAAGCATCTGCTATGCTTGGATTTATTAAACGCTGGGCCAAAGAATTCAATAGCATGATTACGACCACAACGTTGTATTATTCAATAGTGCGTCCTCACTTGGAGTACGCAAGTCAAGTTTGGTCTCCAAGTTACAATGTGCATGTTGATCGAATAGAGAGAATCCAAAAATGCTTTGTTCGGTTTGCCCTAAGAGGCTTAAGTGGATTTGACATTTTAAACCTTCCTCCTTATGAGGATCGCTTAAAACTTTTAAAAATGCAATCATTGAGTGAGCGAAGGAAGTCTGCAGATATCGTCTATTTGCACCAACTCATCACCGGTGTATTTGATTCTCCAGAACTTCTTTCTCTTATAAATTTTAACTCTAATCGTAGAAGCAGTAGAAATGCTAACAATTTAATTTACTTACCATTTAGTAGAACAAATTATATGTTAACTGCTCCTTTAAACCGTATGAGTAAATTAATTAACAATTGTAGCTTTTTTGATGTTAACTTGTCTAAAGGTCAACTCAAGAGTAGATTAAAAACTATTGTGTAATTGCATTGTTATGTTTTTGCATGGTTAGTCGTGATGTCTTGTGTTGTCCTTGAGCCCAACCATATTTTGGTGGGTAAATTTTTCTCACATAAGCTTATTTTGAGCCACTTGTATTAATATCGTTGAAAATTTCAAAGATATTTGGATTGTGACTTTAAATGTGTTAATGATGAGAAAGTGCGAAAAAGCTGTAGTAGCTAAACTCGATTGTTATTGCATGTAAAAGGTATAGGTGAGGGAATAATTCAAACTATCGGTACTATCACAGGAGATTTAAAAAAAGATAATATATTAATTAAGCACGAGTTTCAGATAGTAATGGCTTCATTTTGTATTTCTATCCGATCAATCGTTTCGTTCACAACAGTGTTCGTTCATGTTTTGGAATTTGTAAATCGAACATAAGCAAACAACGAAAACAGCAGATCAGCTAGCGAGCGATGCCGTAGTACAGTTACATATTTGCAATATGTATTTCTAACGATCACTGAAACACCGAATTCAAACGTCAAAATCAAACGAATGCTTTCATGTTATGGTTGTGATGTATTCGTTGAGAAAATTTTATTTTAAAATCGATATTTTAACAAAAAAATACGTATATATGATAAAACTTATTTATATATTAACATATAAGTGCAATTTAAGTACTAAAAATTAATTAATTCAAAATTGAATACAATAGTTATTACTTAAATTGCAATATTAAAAAACAAGCAATATTTTTCAGCGCTTGTGAGGCAGCTAGAGGCCAATTCAAACTTTTTTTTTATTTTTCTTCCAATTCAAATTTGGGCAGATCTAAATAGAAAAAAAAAATTGCAGAAATGAAGAGCAACATCCAAGCAAAAGGCGATGATTTTTTTTCGGTTAACTACAAGTAATATATAAAGCATGCCATGATATCATTCTGCTTATGTCGAAGGCAGCACAATTGTAGCCAATAGAACAACCTGCAAACACAGTTTACACCACAACCAACAATTTACCTACAACACAGACAAGAACCAAAGCATTGCCAACAACACGAAAAGTAAAAAAAATGCATGAAATCTTAAAAGAAAATACAGAAAACTTCCCTAATGTTTGATATGGCAGTGCCACGTTTGATACTGCTTGTGTATAACAGTTTGAGTGTAAGTAGCAAACATAACTTGTCAAATGAGCTAACGATAAGCTGTGTTCGAAATACATATCTCAACTTCAATCCAACATCGTTCGCATAGTCATCGTTCGTTGAAGTCTTCGTTAGAAATACATAATGAAGCAATAAATGATGAATTTCCCATTCCATGCGACGGAATACTAGGATAAGGAAATTAGATTTAATAACTAATGGCCTAATTCCGTATCCCTATCCGAACACTCGTCTCGTGCAAAACACTGCTCGTTCGTGATTTTGAAATTTCTAATTCGTACAGATAGCAGCTGACGAACTGGCGAACGATGCCGTAAAACAGTAAAATTTTCAAATTTGTATCTCTAACGATCAACCAAATGACGAATTGAAACGTCAAAATCACACGAATACTTTTATGCTATCGTTGTGATATGTTGGAGTTCTTATAAAGCAGCTAGAGGGTATTGAATTTAGGAATATACGCCCCAAAGTTGGGAGCTTGTGGGGTATCTGTCGATGAGTTGTGCAAGAACTTTCTCAAGGTCTGCTAGCTCTAGAATATTTCTTAAGCCTCGCATTCACCACATGTGCATTCACAACTCACTTCCATATCAACTCACATCAACTTGCTCAAAATACAAAAAAAAAGAAAAAAAAAACAATTTCTGCATGCATTTTATTTAAAGCACTTATCACTGCAATCAAGCAATCACATAAAACTTCTTTAACATCTAAAAACATATTTGCTTGCAATAACAACAATAAATATATTCTTGAAATCACATTGATTCAATAAAAAAAACATGTCAATTTATATAAACAACTCAAAAAAAAGCATTGCCAACAAACGAAAAAAAGCCCAAAAACTTTAGAAATCTTTACAGAAAATTGAAAAAATAACAGAAAACTTATATATTGGTTGATATGGCAGTGCTAAATTTGACAACTTATTGTGTATACCAGTTTCAATGACGTAAGAAACTTCAGCTTGCCGTAAGGGTTGGCGAGCAAGTTCGTTAGAGATACAGATTTCAATTAGAACACAACATCGTTCGCCAAGCACTCGTTAGTTGAGTCGCTCGTTAGGGATACAGAATTAGGCCATAAATATAATTATTTACTTGATTTTAAAAACCTTAAAATACGTCTCAGGCCTGATGACTTCTCACACCAAGTTACTCTCAATCTTAGTCAAGGTCCATCAAATAATACATTCACAATACCAGCAAGATCAGAAGTACTCCGAAAAATTAATAGTTATACCATTTGAAAGTGACGCGTTTGTCCCGAACCCAATATTAGCTGAAAATGTTATTGTATAAAATAATCTGGTTTCAAAACAAAATTCGTTTTTAAGAATATTAAACGCAAACAATGCAGACATTATGCTTCACAATGTTACTGGAGTGTGCAAAATTGAAGAAAGAAAAGATCAGGTACTCAGTAAATTGTCCATTATTTGTGAAGGAAAAATTAACAAAACTTTGCTCTGAATTTATTGATATCTTTGCATTGGAATCAGAAAAAAATTTCCGCTAACTATTTTTACAAGCAAATATGAAGAGTTTCAGACAACAAACCTGTTTATATAAAAAACTATCGTATCCCACACTCCCAGAAATTGGAAAACAAGTCACGAAATTGTTACAAGACAAAATTATAGAACCTTCTTGCTCGGGATACAATAGTCCAGTTTTAAAAAAAAAGTTAAAAAGTTTAAATTAGTAAAAAAAGCCTACCTGGAGAAAAAAGTAAAATATGGAGAATGGTAATAGACTACAGACAAATAAATAAAAAATTATTAGCAAACAAGTACCCATTACCTAGAATCGATGAAATACTTGACCAATTAGGCAGAGCAAAGTATTTTTCTTGTCTAGATTTCATATCATAATCAACCCAATTGATTGAATTTGCCAAGAAGTTTGCATATGTTGGTTATTTAATGAATAATTTAAATCGGTACTGACCTTTATCGTTATGTCAGTACCGAAAAAGATAGCGCACAATTAGTCGTACCAGCTCAAAACCGAAAAGAAATCATTTAAGAGTTTCACTGCACAGATTATTCCGGACATTATGGTATCGAAAAGATAAAGTTCAAAATAATGGAACACTTTTCATGTCCACGAATGGCAAAGGATATCGAAAAATTTATCAAGAGCTGTGAAAATGTCAACGTTATAAACCTTCAAATTTAAAACCAGCAGGACTTTTAAAATCAAGCCCAATTAATCAACGTTTTGGAGTATTACTATACTTTGGAGTATTACTATACTTTGGAGTATAGTATAGTTATAATATATATATTTTTTTTTTTTTTTTAGACTAAACCAACGCTCAGGGGATGCCCCCTATGAATGCGAAAGCATTGTGTTGATTCGGAAGACGGGTGATATTTAGTTGGAGGGTGGAAAGATAGAGTAGTGTCGGTGAAGATTTGTTTTAAATTTACACAGCTCGAAACCGTCGGGGAACACGCTCGCAGGGAGATTGTTCCACAATTTCGCTGTACGACTAAAGAACGAATTATCCCGGTAATGCGAGGTTCTATTGGGCATCAAGGCAATGGTAAAGGGATGGGCTTGGTGAGCTGCCCGAGTGGACCGGGAAAACACACGAGTTGATGGCGTCAAGTCATGTATCTCCCTTGAACACTTCCCATGGTAGTACCTGTACATAAGGCTTAGGCAACCAACATTGCGTCGATGCCCAAGAGAGTTGAGAGAAGACGAAATGTTTTCGTCCCCTATCAGATATATCGCACGTCGTGGAATTCGGTCCAGAAGCTCCAAATAAGATCTTGAAGCCCCTGCCCAAATGTGCGAATTGTACTCCATTTTCGGCCTTATATATGAGGTATAGATCACGCGTAGATCAGTTGGAGTGAAGTATTTCTTACACCGTTTTAAAAAACCTAGGCACTTGGCCGCTTCTTTCGACACATCGAAAATATGATCATTCCAACGAAGGTCAGATTTGATCGATATGCCCAGAACGTCAAGAGCATCTGACTCATCAAGATCTACACCATTCATATTGAGGGGAGCTAAGGGACAATTCATTCGTTTGTGGGTTAACAGGCAACACTGGGTTTTGCTAGCATTAAACTCAACTCTATTAGCTAGCCCCCACTCAGAGATTTTTTCTAAGTCATTAAGCAGTGTATCATTCATATTTTGCCTCTTTCTCTCAATCTCCAAAGAGCTCGGGCGTTTTTTGAAGGAATATGAATGACAAATGCTGCTGTCGTCCGCAAACGAATGAATTGGGTTATGAGTCAATGACAGAAGGTCGTTGATAAAAACCAGAAACAAAGTTGGTGATAGGACTGAACCCTGAGGTACTCCAGCACCGATGGCGTGTTCACTAGACGAAATGCCGTCAACCACGACAAGAATCGACCTGTCTTTTAGAAAACACGTGATCCATCGAGCAAAGTTACCACCAACACCATATGCAATTAGTTTTGACACGAGAGCTTTATGCCTCACTCGGTCAAACGCCTTAGAAATATCCAGAGCAACAACCCTGCTTTCACCAAAGGAGTGAACACATTGGTTCCACTTCTCCGTAAGGAACGCCATGAGGTCACCAGTAGACCGAGCCCTACGGAAGCCGTATTGACGGTCACTAAGCAATTCGTTGCGCTCCAGATAATTCATTAGGTGGAAGTTTATTACACTCTCCATGACTTTGGAGAGCGTAGAGCATATCGCAATGGGTCGGTAGTTCTCAGGGTTCGTGGCATCGCCCTTCTTAGGTACCGGCTGAACGTTCGCGACCTTCCAACAAGATGGAAATACTCCTGTCCTGTAGGAGATGTTGAAAAGGTTACGCAAAGGTCGAGCCAGTGTAGAAGCACACATTTTTAGCACAATTGGTGGTATACCATCAGGGCCAGAAGATTTGTTTATGTTGAGGTTTGGAAGGACTCTTTTAACAGCTCTCGTTCGAAAATGTATCTCCTGCATTGCAGACGATTTATTCTCTACAGAGGGCGGTGGCTGATTGCTAGCCGGGATTGTGGAATTTTGTGCAAACAATCCAGCCAAAAGGTTCGCTTTATCAGCTGAGTCAGTGAAGATTTGGTCATACTTTAAAAGAGCAGGAATCGACGAAGACGTCTGATTTTTAACTCTCTTAACGAATGACCAAAAGTTTTTGCTCCCCTTGGGGCAGAGAAGAACCTGTTCTCTGATGTGAGTTTCGTGAAGAAACTTTTCGCGTTTTAAAACTGCATTACAGCGATTCCTAGCCTCGATGCGAAGTCTTCTAGTTTCAGCATTCTTGTTGGAACGCCAATTCTGAAAGGCTTCCTCTTTGGACCTGACTGCAATCCTGCATGTCTCATTAAACCAGGAGTGGTCTTTAGGCTTAATGCTTCTCATTTTATTGGGGATGAAAGACCGCATGCCCAATAAAATAATTTCTTGTACCATAAGTGCCGTGGCATTTACATTTCTATCAGCGAAACATAATTTCCAATTGAAATTGCGGTAAAAATTATTTAACGCAATCCAATTTGCTTTTCCATAAAACCAAGCGATCCTCTTCGGGGCTTTAGGCGTAGAAGTGCTTAGGCTAGAATATGGAAAAGCAGCGGATATGATACAGTGGTCCGAATTACCAAGAGGTGCATGGACAGTCACATCATAATTTTCATGATGCGAAGTCAGAAAAAGGTCTAAGATTTTATGGCTTTGCAGACCAACTCTAGGGATGAAAGTTGGTTCCTTCACTAATTGAATCAGTTGGTTCGATTCAGCAAAGAGCTCAACATATTGACCCTCAGGTGTTGTTTGCCCTGAGTGGCATAACCAAACCGGGTTGTGGACATTGAAATCGCCGGCAACAACGATCTCGCTGTCAGGGAACAACCCCAAAATGTGCGTAATAGAATCAGAGAGAGAGTCCAATTTGTTAAAAGTGGGCTCCCTCCCTAGATTCGGACTTCTATATATGTAGCAGAAGTGCATCAAATGAGAGCGAACTCTGAATTTTACCCACAAGGAGCAGAACTCAGGATCGGAGTTGCTCAGGTTCCGCTCGCACTGATACGCTACATCTCTGAAGGAATCCACTGCGGTTAGTTAAGCAACAACCCTATTAAACGAAGTATTTCTGCGTTATAGATTACCACGAAAAGTCATTAGTGATAGTGGTCCACAATTTATATCTTCAGTTATGCAATATTTAACTAAATCATTGGGAATTAACTTAACGTAAAAAAAATTTTTGGAACGTACAAATTTATTTTATTTTACGGATTTAAAAATAAGATTATCTATGCTAGTAAAAGATAAACATAATACGTGGAAAAAATATCTACCTGCAATTCGTTTTGCAATGAACACCATTGTCTGTCGAAATACAGGTCACACAGCAGCTCTCCTTAACCCTAATCCTACTGCGTCAATTTTGTAACGTATCCTTCTGCGATGTGACTTTGGGTCACACATGTAAAAGTAATGAAATGGTAATTTTTAGGGATTATTTATTTATTTTTATTTTTAAATTTATTTTAAATTTATCGAGTACATTAAAAAGGAACATATTTAAGTTTTTTTATTGACGCAGTTTTTGCAGACGACGACTTTATCAGAATGTTCATTGCATGTATAACGGCGACATTCGCAGCAGCACTGTTACGATGGTCGTCCTGGCTTTGAAGGACACATTTAGCATCGTCGGTGAATATTTTTTGCAGAATCTTTAGCATTTACCCTTTCAGATGAGGTATCCGTACCTAAAACAGCATCAATCGTTGCAACAGTGGTTTTTGACAAATTCATCTGAGAGCGACGTTTGATATGCGGCATAACTAAATTTTGTCCGAGATCTTTTAGGAAGAGCTTGCGTCACAAAGCGGGTTTTTTTTCTCCCAATCCGGGTACAATGTGGTCCATATTACCATAGCTGCAATTCCACAGACGTCAACCAGATTGTAAAATTGCACCATTGGCCAACGATTACATTTCCATTTGACCGAAAATTTGGTCCAAAGTATCGACGCCTCCTTTTGTACGATTGTAGTCCAAAATAATCAGGGTTTTTTTTTTTATTTTCTTCATTGATTTTTTCGTCATGGCGCATTGTAGATAACAGGATAACGGATTTGCTCTTCTTAGGCACGTAGCTTACAATTGTCATATTCCTGCGAAAACCGAAGATTCTTTCTACTTTCTTCTTCGCGATTCTTCTGTGGAAGAAATTGAAAGGTATGCGCGCTTAATTTTTTTCGTAAAGTTCCTGTACATGTTAATCCTTTTGAAAACATATTCTGCAGAAGTTCAAAGCTTGTAAAAAAGTTATCGAAAGTAATATTTCGATTTGAGCCCTCAAAGGGCTGCCAACTGCCATTTTGGCCCAAGTTTTTACCTCTTTCGCGTCCCTCCTGACCGAGATATGGTATTCCATAGAGCGGATAGCTTGTTTAGCTATCGCAAATCCAAAAAATGTTCATTCCGTACTTGTCAGGCTTAGATGGGATATATTGTCGAAAAGAAACTCGACTTCTAAATGGCACAACTTGTTCATCAATAGTGAGGTTTTTACCTGGCAAATAAACTTTCATCAAGTTTATGTTTATTATATTCCAAATATCTCGAAACGGAGCAAATTTGTCACGCAATCGACGTGAGGAGTGAGTTAAAAGCTCATCAAAACGAAAGTGGCAATGAATGGCAACAAACCTATCCCTAGACATACAGGCACGGAACATAGAACAACCAAATAAGGGATGCCAAAACTCATTTTAGTTTATTATGCCTTGCTTATTTATTTCAGCATTGATCAATTCATAGCCTTGAATGCTCTTATTTCTATTGAATCTGTGATCTTCAATTTGTCTCTAAGAGCTTGTACGGCATGATCATTTGTATATTTGACAATGATGCTTACAACTTCGTCGTCAAAATACAAAGAAAAGGCTTCATAAGTTGTATCAATGAACTTACCAGGAGGAAGTTACACTTTATGCACGGCGTCGGCATTTTCCCTCACTAAAAGGCATCTTCATCCATTCTGTTCCATCCTTGACAAAAAAAGTTTCACTTTCCAGAATTGCTGAATTTTCTTCAGAAGGACTGCTATCGCATTGTTCATCATTGAACATGAATGTCTCTTCGACATATCTTCCTCGCTTCCCGAACAAGGCCTCTCACCATCATCGCTAATATCAGATACGTTAATTGAATCATCGCTGTCATCATCCTGAATAAGAGCCAATCTTATTTCTTCATTTGATAAACGTTATCGGTTTCTCGATGTCATTTTTCTTAAAATTTGTAAACTTGCGTGGAGCATATGTAAATATTCACTGTAATATTAACCCTCTGCAACTGACGTGCTCCAAATTTAACAATATACCTGACGTGGGGCTAATGTAACTAACAAATAACCAACCTAATCAAACAAATAATGCTATTGCGGTAGCGTACAAAATGCAACTAAATTCTAATAACTTTTGTCTCTTCTAATTGATTGTGTCTTACTTTTCCATTTAAAGTACTTATCTTGAATATAAGAGTGAAGGGAAAGAACAAAATTTTTGCAGTGATTTCAAAGCATATGATCGCACAAGTTCGCTGAAAATAGCAAACTTCTTTTTGAGTGCGAAAACAAAGAGAACACATAAAATAATATCACATAATATATTATTCTCACATAAGAATGTGAGAACAACTGCACTTAAGTGTGACTCAAAGTCACATCGTAGTGTGATGTGTTCGTATTTTAGATAAAATATAAATAAAAAATAACGGTTATTGTTAAAATGTATGTTACTCTAAACTTGAAGAAAAATAATTAATTTGAGAATGCAAATATGATTCAATGTAAAATAAATACTTATTTAAGAATTTTAATCTTTTTAAAATCAAATGTGGTCCAAAGTCATACCGCAGAAGGATTAGGGTTAACTTTGGAAAAGAACTAAGAACACCCGTAGATATTTCACACGATTTAACATCTATTATTAACAACGAAAATTTTATGGAAGAAATTACTCCTCAACTAAAAATATTTTCTAACATCGTGGTTCACCAACTCAAAGAAAACGAACGAAATAATTGTTAGGCGAATATAAAACGCAGATCGGGAATGGACTATAAAGTTGGCGAAGCTGTTTGGATCACTACACTTAAAATAAAGGAAGACATTTCAGCAAAATTTGTTCCAAGACGCGATTGACCGTATTTTATTTTAAAGTAACTTGGAGATAATACCTTCGAAGTTGGTAAAACGCAAGACCCTATGTCCTCAGTAGGTGTATTTCACACATCAGCCTTATCACGTAGCAATGTCGACGATCTTCAATCAAGCAAACCTATTTATCCTATTTCAAAAAGAGGGAGCTACGAAAGCTTGAAGGAGCATAAAGTGTACCGAGACGTTTTACACTTTATGATGGGGAGTATGTTGCGAGGCGCTTTCTAATTTTTACTATCGTTATCTACTTTACATGTATTTACCTGCTTTTATAATTTTTATGACATTAAGGTACCCTTGCTTTATTATTTTTGTTATATCCAAAAATAGAATTCAACAAAATCATTACGAGCAAACATAGCTACAACGACTAACTTCTTGAGAATAAAGTTAAGACAGTCTTCTAGTATAGCTAGATGATTTCATCGTTTCTTGTTACTTTTTTTAGAATCTGTGGCATTAGCAGAATCACCTATTTTTAGACAAAAAGAAAAAAGTTGATTTCTTGCAACTCATTTAAAAAAACTGAACTGAGATATTTTATTAAAACTTTTTGAGAATAAAGTTAAAAAAAAGATCTAGTATATCTATATGATTTTATCATTTCTTATTACTAAATTTAGCCTCTGTGGAACTAGCAGCTTCACCTATTTTTAGAAAAAAATCGGCTAAAGCTTAAAAAAATAAATAAATAAATAAATAACTGGCCATTTCAGCCCTTGAAAGGACTTTGACCAAGCTTCTTATGATCAATTGTGTTGTGCGTGTTATTAACTTTGTACACAATTGACCGAGAACCGGACCTACATGCTTAACGCCGACTCCGAACGGCGATGAACGGAATGTTCTCGTTCTCAAGAAGCTTTACATGGCATTTTGATTACTCTCTGAGGTTTGCCATTGTCTGCAGAGAGGTGGCGGCCGTACAGAAAAACTATTTTAATTCAAATAATTTTCTGTCGCTGCTGGGGTTCGAACCTGGGTTACAAAGTTCGTTGACATAGCGGCCACGCACTTTAACCAACTACGCCACGGACGCCACATAATTAAGCTAAAGCTTAATATTATATAAATGCAGTTGTGAAGAGCTTAGAGCAAAGCTTAATAGTATGGTTTCCGCATCTCTTTAAAAACAAAGCATAATATGGTGCTATAAAATAAACAATAAGAATTCTAAATATAAGACCGATCAATCTTAGTTAAGGGTGTAAAGCAGTGGTGATCAACGCAAGTTTCAAACAACAACAAAGAGAGCTTTCCGAGTGCACAGCTTTACACTGAAACAAGAAGTTGTTAAAAGCTCTCAAAACATTTGGTGCAAGGAACTCTTGTCGAGTGTTGGATTTTCAATATAATCATTTCTTTTTTATTTTTGTGTTTGTTGTTTGCTATTTTAATATAGAAAACATCAAGCAAAAATGTATTAATGCTTTTCCTGAAACATTGCAATATATTTACGTATATCTATACTATTATATAAAATGAAAGTGAAAATTTTTTGTGTCCGCAAAACTCCAAAAGTACTGGTCCGATTTTTTTGAAATAAGTTTTAAAATATCACATTTGTGCTACAAAAGGTTCATTGGTTATTATATTTACGAAATTTCAATAATTAGTATCTTTAATTAAAGTGTTAAGTTTTTTAAAAAATCATCCACAATGCCATGCATTGCTTGATCGTTAGCTTTTCATGCGTTTGTGCTGCGAGAGCCTCAATAAACTGCATGTTGCTCTCTTTTATACTCTTTTTGTTCTCAGCAAGCACAAAAAAACAAAATAAACAAACAATTACATATACATACATACATACTTTGCTGCGCTTAAAGCTAATTGGATCGAAGTACATTCTAATATGTTCAAAGTAGTTCTTATGTGGAGAATTAATCTAACACAGTTTTGTTAAAAGGGGATTCACTGACCACCTTTAGCATGTTGAGGATTTTTTTGATGAGAATGAGATTCATTCCGACTTGATATATGTATGTATGTATGTATGTACGTATGTTTATTTGTTTCGCTGCATGCAACTTTTCTACACATGTTTTGAGGGTGGTTTTCCTGTAATTTATAAATGAACAAAAGGAACAAACGGCTGACTTTTTACTTAATAGAATTGACATTGTGTCAATAAGTTTTTTTATAAATAAACAAGAGAACTGGGACGGGCATAGGAAAAGGGGTTATGGCTTCGAGCACATAAGTCAAATTTTTGATATTGAATAGTTTTGGAACTAAACGTCGCATGACAATAAAACTCAGTATGGAGTTACTAATTGCCAAAGTCTTTCTACTGGAAAACTGGTTTGTGCATTGGAAAAGGGGATGTGGCCCGATTCTCTATACAGAATTGCTATGGAAGCTTAAATCACAGGACATTGAAACTCATAATGTAATTGTCACCTGGGAGTGATGTTCTGCTACTGGGAAACTGTAACGGGCAGTGGAACAAGAGCGTGGTGTCAGACTAAGGGACTAATAAAAGCTTTGAATTTACTTATCATTTCCAATATACTTGCTGGGTGCAGCAACGCGCGCCGGGTATCGCTAGTTCATAAATAAAACAGCGAGCAACACCCTCACCACATGAACGCTCAAAGAATACTGACTTGAAATTTAAAGCACAGCAGAAAAACCAAACTTTACGCAGTGTACAAACATAGCGAGCCGATTAATACTTCGTGTGCCAAAGCTCAACAACACACGATGCCCGCGGGCTATGGGAAACCATGTAGTGAGCACCACTGGTGTAAAGACATAATATTGCAATAATATGACTCCTTCACCCCCAAGACATTTGCGTCTCCGCAAATGGATCACCGTTTTCTAAGTTTTGACAAATTTTATTTGTTTTATTTTTTTTTCAAGAGAAATTACAAATCATTATAGCAATACTTTTGAATCCAGCAAATGTTTTTAGTATAAAAAATACAACTTCAGAACTCAAATAGAATAGAGTTAGAAAAAGAATCTCGCGATATAACATCCTTTTCGACCCAACCAGGATCCTTCCAATTCACAAGATTACCTTATGGGCTAAAACTTGCACCTAATTCATTCCAAAGAATGATGACTTTAGCATTCGCAGGTCTAAAGCTTAACCAAGCGTTTCTTTATAAAGATGACATGATAGTAATAGGGTGTTTTGAAAAACACATGATGCAGAATCTACGTGACGTTTTTGAAACATGCAGAAAACACAACCTTAAATTACATCCTGAGAAATGCGTGTTCTTTAATACAGAAGTAACATTCCTAGGCCATAAATGCACGAATAAAGGCATCTTACCAGATGATTCAAAATTCAAAATAATACAGGAATATCCAAGACCAGTGAATTCTGATTCTACCAGACGTTTCGTAGTTTTGACGTAGAATACGTCATTCTCGGAGGTAAGTAGGGTGGTTGATAGTGATCAGGTGTCGGTATTTACATTACTTTTTGAGCCTTTGGTGGGCCTAAAGTACTGATCATACAATGTTGATGTTAGCACTTGTTGGTCTGCTTGATCCTCAATGCTACAAAAATTCATGTTAGAACTCTCTAACTTATATAAATTTTACACAATTACATGAAATATAAAGCCAACATTTGATGTTTTTGTTTGCTTAAACTTGCTACCTATTTATCGACAGTTTCCGGTTTTATCGACAAAACCATAAAATTTGTATGGGAGCCCCCCTAAGGAGTGGTCTGAGGGAATAGGTGTCAAAGGCAGAAATGTTCCTTTTGCAAAAGTAATGGGGGTCAGTCATACATATTAACCCTCTCCGGCACTCTCTTAAAGGTCATATGCTCAGGTGTATGGAATAAATAAACAAAAACCATAAAATTTGTATGGGAGCCCCCCTAAGGAGTGGTCGGAGGGAATAGGTGTCAAAGGCGAAAATGTTCCTTTTGCAAAAGTAATGGGGGTTTGTCATACATATTAACCCTCTCCGGCACTCTTTTAAATGTCATATGCTCAGGTGTATGGAATAAATATTTTGCTAAATAGTTTTTAAAAAAGATGTCATCAAAAGCGAATTGACTAATTCTACGTCTTGTGTTACGACATAGTCGAAACTACTGTATCTTTTTCTTATTATTATCGTAAATTCGTCCCTAATTTCACAAAATATGTTATCAATTTAATCAAACTCACTCGCAAATATGCCAAGTTTGTATGGACTGACGAATGCCAGAAATCACTTCAATATCTGAAAAATAGCCTCCTCACCCCAATAATTCTTCAATATCCTGTCTTTGAAAAAGAATTCTGCATAACCACTGACGCTAGCAAAAACGCTTGCGGAGCAATATTAAGCCAAGAACATTACGGAGAACAATTGCCTTTAGCTTTTGCTTCACGTTCTTTCACTAAGGGTGAATCTAATAAAGCCGTCATTGAACAAGAATTGATTGCCATATATTGGGCTATAAATTACTTCCGCCCATATATATATGGAAAAAAGTTTAGATTACGCAGTGATCACAAGCCTTTAACGTACTTGTTTTCCCTCATAAACCCCTCATCAAGGCTGACCAGGATAAAATTGGATTTAGAAGAGTATGACTTTATTGTCGAGCACATAAAAGGTAAAGATAGTTGTGGAGCTGACGCTCTTTCTAGACTTGATTTTAGCACAATAAAGAACATAAGCGAATATAATGTTTGTGCTGTTACAACACGAGCGTAGTCTAAAATCAATACCACATCAAATATCCCTGAGAGCATTCAACAAAAAGATGCTAAACCACCAAAGGTATACGAAACAACTAGTTGTTGACTAACAAAAAATACTTGTTCTTTCTTTTCTTCTTTATCTGGCGCTTACAACCATAGGTCAGTTTTGGCCTATTATAAGAAATTGCACCATACATTTCTGTTTTGTGCTTGCTGGCGCTAGTTGGAAACACCAAGCGTTGACCACCACCGAGCACCGAATCGAATATTTTATTTGCTGGAGCGTCGTTTTCCATTCGCTCAACATGACCTAGACAACGTTGCCGCTCGATTTTAATTCGCTTCACTATGTCAATGTCAGCGTAACGCTCATACAGCTCGTGGTTCCATCGAATTCGGTACTCACCATTGACGCAGATTTGACCGAAGATTTTACGAAGGATCTTTCTCTCGAAGGCTCCCAAAGTCTCAACGTCCAGGTCTCAACGTCCAGGTTTGTTCTGCATATAATAGGACGCTCATGATTAGTAACGTATGGAGCGTGAGTTTTGTTCTTCGAGAGAGGCTCTGCTTCTCAATTGCCTACTTAGCCCAAAGTTATACCTGTTGGTAAGAGTTATCCTTCGTTTTATCTCAATACTGACATCGTTGAAAGAGTTTATGCTGGATCCCAGGTAGACGAAGTCCTTAACAACCTCGAAGGAGATGTTGTCAACAGTGACGTGGTTTCCAAGACGCTGGGACTGTTTATTTGTTAACACTAGGTATTTCGTCTTATCTGCGTTCACTGCAAGACCCATTAGACTCGACTATTTCGCTAATCTGGTGAATGCTGCACTGACTTCGCGCGTATTATGGCCAATAATATCGATATCATCAGCATACGCCAGCAACATAATACTTTTGTAGAGTATAGTGCCACTGCGTCTCAAATCAGCAGCTCGGATGATCTTCTCCATTATTGGGTTGAAAAAGTCACACGATAAGGAATCACCTTGTCTGAAACCTCGTTTGGTATCGAATGGAAGAGTGAGGTCCTTCCCGATTTTAACTGTGCTGCTGGTGTTGCTCAGTGTCATTCTGCAAAGGCGGATGAGCTTTGCAGGAATACCAAATTCAGACATGGTGGAATATAGATGATTCTTTATTGGACTGTTGATATGCGATATTAAGAAGGCTTATCCCACGGTAGTTGGATATTGTAGGATCACCTTTCTTGTGAATTGGGCTGAGCACACTGAGGTTCCAATCGTTTGGAATGCATTCTTCCGACCATATTTTGCATAGGAGCTCATGAATGCATTTAAATAGAGCTTCGTTTCCATTCTTGAAGAGCTCAGCAGGTAAGCCATCGGCTCCTGCGGCTTTGTTGTTTTCAAGCAGAGCTATAGCTTTCAAGACTTCACTATTGTCGGGCAGCGGAACTTCAACTCTGTCGTCCACAATAGGAGTTTCCAGGATATCAACTCTGGATATCTGTCAATAGATTCCCATTTTCATCCTTGCAGGAAAAGGCCCCGGTCTTGAAACCATCGGCCAGGCGTCATATTTTTTCGAAAAATTTTTGGACCTCATTCCTGTCACCATGCATCTCAATGTTCTCGCACTAACGCATTTCCGCTTCCCTTTTCTTTCACCTAAAAATACGACTTTCTTCCCTCCTCTTCTCTTTGTATCGCTTTTTAGCAGCACGCGTTACAACCGACTGTTTTACAACCGGTGGCTTTGTAGGCAGCGTCTTTTTCTGCAGTGGCGTCGCGACACACCTGGTCGTGCCACTGGTTTCGGAGAGGGTGGTGATAGCCAATCACCTCTTCGGTAGCCGTACACATAGAGTGAGAAATGCGATTCCACTGCGCGCATATATCGTCGATTGGAGGAGTGCTTTCTTGAAGCAGGAGTGAGAGTCGAGTAGCGAAGTCTTCGGCTGTTTGTTTTGATTGCAACTTTTCGACGTCTAGCTTCCTCTGTGGTGGATTGCGCGCATTCTTGGTTGCGCACAGACGTGTACGAAGAACCACCATCTTTAAAATTTATAAAAGGAAAAAAAAGTTTTAAAATCCATGAATGTGAATGTTAGTATTTTTATTGGCAAAGTTGATCTTAATGAGCTGTTGCTAAGGCTAGAATAAGAAGCCAAAAATACTAACATCACTCAACTGAAATTGTCATTAAATGACGATATATTCAAACATATAACTGTGAATGAATTTAAAATCTATGATGAGAACCTACTGAAAAAATAAACATTGCGTTAACGCCAATAAACCACATTCGAAACGATTTAGAAAAACAAAACTTATTGAAATTATATCACAATGACCCTTTCAAAGGTGGACATGTAGGCATCACTAGAATGCTTAGCAAGATTAAAAACTACTGTTTTGGAAAAATATGTCAAAAGACTTTACAAAGTATGTAAAATCATGTCTATCGTAGAGCAAAAATAAGCCAAATCCGAGGTTTATTGAGCCATAAGTAATAACCGTAACCCCTGCGAAAAAATTTGATGTAGGAATTGTAGACTCTATTGTCAAATCATTCAACAGAAATTAATATGGTGTTACAATAATTTATAATCTTTCAAAATATCTAATAGGAATACCAGTCCCTGATAAAAGTGCCTTAACTATAGCCAAAGCAATATTTGTAAATTTTATATTAATATACGGAATACCGAAAAAAATTTCAACAGATATGGGAACTGAGTACAAAAATCAGTTATTGACCAACTTGTGTAAATTAATGGGTATTAACCATGAAACGTCTACCGCTTACCATCACTAAACTTTGGGACCGATTGAGAGATCACACAGCTCATTTAACGAGTATAAACAACATTATCAGCCCTTAGGAAGAACTGATTGGGATTCTTGGTTGAAATACTTTACCTATTGTTTCAATACAACCCCTTCATCAGTACATGGGTTTTGCCCCAACGAACTAGTTTTTGGAAAGTTACCTACACAGTTACAGCCTTATTCAATAGATTTCCTTAAACAACCTTTCAACGCTTGTTTAGTTACGCACTGTTTAAGGCTTTACGCAGCCGCTGTGCAACCTTGCTAACATTGTTATTCATAAACATTTTTTCATTCGCTGCCTATGTTTGTAAGGTTTGTGTCTGAACTATAGAAAATCTCTACAAAAATTAAGAATTCCTATGGATTTGCAATGGCCGCCGCATAAAAAAATGCTGCAAAGGGCGCATATGGAGCATGCCTTTGATATTAAACGAAAAGACAAACAAAAATCATGGTTGTATTTATACACACGGTGTTCAAAATCAATTTTAAATAAAAAGTCTTGGCATCCCGCAGATTTTTGCACAAACACGTTTCCAATAACATTAATAATCAAAATCAACTTAAACTAAAATCGCAAATGATACACTTTTTTATACATATATGAATATTTTTTTTTTATATATATATACATTAATACATATATGTATTTGTGAAAATAAAAATAAATATGTACAATATTTTTTATATTCATTTATTAACCAGAATTCATGTATGTTAATTTACATGTTGATAAATAAAAATCTAATAATGTTTAAATAATAATCATAACAATTAAATAATAAAAAATTAAATTAAATAGTTCAATGCTTTACAAATGACGAGCATTGAATTGCTGAACTGCTTTTAACAGAGAATCATCATATCTTGGATTCTCTTTATTTTTTACTAAATAATTCGACCATATTTTATTAAAATCATGGTGAATGCTTTCGACAGCTTGTTCACTATAAAATCCAAGACTGCGGTCATTCTCATTACAAAAGTCGAGTACATGGAAAAATATTGCATGAACTTTCGGTGTCACAGATATGCCTAAGAATAAGTAATTTTTTTTAAATTTTTCAATGCTTTGGTAAAATGTAGGTTTCAAATCATTTCCAAAACAATCATGGACTACATTTTTTAAGTCTTCCAATAGTTGTACATACTTGATGAGACAAATATTTTGTTTAGATCGTAAAATATCAAGCGAATCGAGTAATTTTTTACACGTATTTCCTTCGAAAGAACAACCATGTTTGGTTACTTTTCTCTCTACGTAACATTCTTTCATCCATTGATCTACATCATTTTTGCATTGTTCATCATTTAAAATATGATTGATGATATGATTAACCGCTCCTAGCATAAGGTCTAGTTCGGGAGGAGGTAATAAATCCAAAATTTTTCTTTCAGATATTTCATGAAATACAGGCTTATTAATGCAGTTATCTAAATATTTTGCATATTTCGGATTCGATCCAGCAGCAGAGAAATTTTTATGATTAATTGTTACGTTGTTTATCGTTCTCATTGCACCTCTCAAATTCAATTTGTTTATTTCAGCGGTACACTATCTGCACGGACACTTACTTGCATGTGTACCTATGCCAGAAATAAAATTTGCTAATTTTAAATCTGTGGCAATAGTTACATTATTATGTTTAAGTAAATCATTTCATTTTAGCTTTTGCCAAATTTTATTAAAGTTGTAATAATTTTCTTGTATTGGTGCAAGAGCTAATAGAAACATTTTTTTTACACCTGAATCTTTGAATAATTTTTTTTCACATGCACTTTTTTCATTGTCTATTGCTTGAATTGACAGACATACTTTAAAAAAGCCTCCACCTCCATCTGTGCCTACCTTGAGGTGAACTTTGTTAGTAATTTGTCGTTGTTGTTTAATATAAGTAATTAAGTTCATCAAATCATTACAATACACGAGAGGTACCGTTACAGAAGTCTCAACTTTTGCTTTTGAATGAAAGAATTCAAATTTTGCCACCTGAAAATATTTATCCAAACCATGATTTTTAGATATAAGATTTTCTATTAAACCTTTTTCCAAAATTTTATTATTTCCCAATGTATTCTTCACAAATGAAACAACACTTTTCTTAAACTAAAATTATGTTTGTTTTGCAGATTTGAAACTTCTTCCACAGAGATAATTTTGTTTTTTTGTGTTGCGGTTTTATCAAAGCTTTTAAATGTTTACCATGAGTTTTCGAGAAAGAAATAATTTTGTTATTCGCGCTGTTATTTTCTTCATCAACACGATGCAGTTTTTTTCCAATAATGACGACGTGACATGATCTGCTTCTTTAATTTCAAGATTTTGTATAAAACTTGAAATATTTCCAACTTTATTGTTACATTTATGGGAAACACCTCTTTGAATCACAGCAAAGCACTTTAAACACCTTTTTTCAACGGATAGATTTTTCTTTTTTTTTTGCTTTTTTTATATTTGTATGTTTTCGATTTCTTATGGTATCACAAAGAAAACAATGGCACATATTATTACTACTCGATCTAGTAAAGCAAAAATTAAATTTTGAATAATCTGGTAAACCAACATTTTTATTTTTATAAACATTTCGGTAGCATGTGGAACAAACTACTTTAGTTGGCGCATATGCGTCTATTTTAAATTTAACTATGTTTTCAATTATCAGTATTAATTTAGAACTGTCACAGTGATTTTCATTTAAAGTATATTGGAATTTATTCAGTCTTAGTAATTTTAATAAAATGCCACTTTCTATCGCAAAAAAATGTTATACTTCACCTTCACATGAAGATAACAGAAAAAGACTCTGTTTGATTTGTTTTTCTTCACATAAACTATTAATATCGATTCAAGAAAAGCTTCAGACGCGAATTGAAAACATAAATAAAAAATAAATAAATAACTGGCCATTTCAGCCCTTGAAAAGACTTTGACCTAGCTTCTTATGATCAATTGTGTTATTAAGTTTGTCAGATAACCGGACCTACAGGTTTAACGCCAATTCCGAACGGCGATGAACGGGAATGTTCTTGTTCTCAAGAAGCTTTACATGGCATTTTGATTACTCTCTGAGGTTTGCCATTGTCTGAAGAGAGGTGGCGGCCGTACAGAAAAATCATTTTAATTCAAATAATTTTCTTTCGCTGCTGGGGTTCGAACCCGGGTATCCAGGTTCGTTGACATAGAGGCCACGCAATTTAACCAACTACGCCACGGACGACACGCCGTCTTTTTTAGACAGGTTTATTATAATGAAATGTATATAAAATGGATTTCATTGGATTTCTTGTTTGTTAGATTTTTATTTAAGTTTATATGATTTTCTTTATTAAAATAATTTAAGAAATCAAAATACTGCTTTATTTTTAAACGATATAAATAAAAAAAGTATTTTAAATTTATTGGTTAATTTTTTATGATTGTTTAGTATTAAAACACAAATAATTTCTCATCGACTTTTGAAAACATGCTTAAAATTTAATTAATACTTTTAAAAGTAAAATTTCTTCTGCTTGCTGACGTACGAATGAGCCTGTGATATATGAGCTTTTTTCACATTGAAGTTAATTTTTCACTATCTTTTACAAAAAAATATTATTACAAAATAAAAGCATATGAACATGGGTATCGTAATTACAGCCAAATAGAGAACATTTCAGAAATAGGGTTGAAGAAATTACTAGGGTTAGAAATTACAAAAGTAATGAATATCTTGACGGATGCTTCAAGATTTTATGAGAAGAGATTTTATTTTATGAATTTTGAATATGAATTGATATGAATGAATTTTATGAATATTACTGTGAATGAACTAGTGAACAGAAATCAATGCAATAGGATATTAAAGATAATTGTGAAAAAGAATTCGGCATGTTTGTTTGGTTGGTAATAGTCATGGTTTTGATTTTGTATCTTTTTGAATATATTACACATCCATTACTCCCAAGCCACACATGGATGATACTTTAGGTCTGTTTCCGTACGCAATTGTGATGTGCTAGAATGTGTTTCCGAACTTTTTCTAGCTCTAAAGAGAGAAGAAGATCAAGCATAAAAGCGCTCTATCAAGCTCGAAAGTTGTACACACTAAAAAATTTCCAAGATAAATTCACACCGGTGACCTGATATTTACATTTTTTACACTGAACGGTGTTAATTTACACCGCTTATCCGGTGTGAATTGCTGAACTTATCCGATCGGCGTGAAATAAGAAAGGCAAAGAATAAGAACAACATTGAAATCACATTTTCATTGACAAACAAATTAAAAGTTTAAGTTTCTATGACTGAAAGTGAACATTTTAATTAAAGAATATTTAAACTAAATATTAAACTTTAGGGCTTTAGCTAGTTGAATAATTTGTGCAATGAAAATAATTTTTGAAAAATGTTAAGTATTGCTTTTAATAATTAATGCGAGTATAATAATTATACTCGAAAATATAGTACTCAGAGAGAAATTGAATAAAAAACTCATAGAATTAAAACTTTTTTCTTTTTTATTGTAAAAAGCGATTATGACACCGAAATTTCACCGTTCGGTGTAAAAAAATCATAATTTTGCACTTACTAAATAAACACCTAACAGGGGCACAAAATAAACATCTTATCTGATATTTACATTTTTACACCGGTCCGTGTGAAAAAATATACCTTTCGGATATAATAATATAGCACTTTGATACTTCCTGGAACACCGATCGGTGTAAAAATTCTAAACAAATTTTTTGGTGTGTAGAAATAAGCTGCAAAAATTTCTTTGAGCATGATAAGAACAAGTATCAAGAAGAACAAGAAAATATCAAATTTACATTTTTTGCTTGATTATGCTGTGCGGCGGAAAATAAATTCACAAATAGTGAAAACCAATTTGCAAATAAATTAAATAAATTAATTTGAGAGTTGAAAGTTGATAAATGCAGTAATTGGTGCTGTTTACGTTTTATAGGCAATCAGCTGTTTCCGTGCTTGAAACTAGCTAGCAGTCGTTTCCGTACTTTTGATACTATTCTCAAATTTAATTTTACGCTCCCAGCTTGAACTTTACTCGACATTGTGTACAGAAACATACCTTTTGTATGAAGCCTACACAAATATGCAACAAACTAAAGCGGGAAGTTCATTCACTGCATATGCATATGCGTCCGTCTACTCGCTGAACGCAATGCAATAGAAATATGTTCATTTACTGCATTTGCATATGCGTCCATTTACTCGCTACGCAAGCAAAGTCGAAAATATTTCAACTTTTCTTGCGTAATTTGCGTTTTTTTACAGCTCGTTACTTATAACGAACAGAGAGAAGAAGTAAAAGAAACGAGTCAGAAACTCATTACTTTTAGGGATGGCTCTTCTAAATAAATCTTTAAAAATTAAAAATGTCTATAATTTTTTCATTGTTAATTTCTCAAAAGTACTTTTTTATACTCGGGATTTAAGATTTTGTTAATAATAAATGAAGACATTTTAAGTATTTTTGTGAAAATACGATAAAAAATTCCCCATTTAGAACATACCAAATATTTTACAAGTTTTTAGCCCTGCTTAGTCTGAACGTAAAACGCAATCATTGAACTCTGCCATAATTTTCTTGCGTAAATTATGCCAGCGAGTAGACGGACGCATATGCATATGCAGTGAATGAACTTCCCGCTTAACGCAACTCAATTTGAATTTCCAATTTTGACAATGCGTTCGGGAGTGAAGATAGCTGCAACAGAGAGAAGGCAATGGCTGCATTCAGCGGAAAATTTGCAACATAGTTGGTGCACAACTTTAGAGGTGAATGGTATGTAGCATAAAAAGCTACAACATGTTTCATGTACGATCACCATCTTACCGAGCGTTTCCACTGCCTTTCCACAGTGTAAACAGTTTGGTCCGAACCAAGGTTCGTAAGCGTTATTCGCGAGCGTTATTCGCGCAGTGTAAACACTTTTCTAGCACGAACGAACGAAGATTTCTTCGTTCGCTCTTATCGGCCGACGCTCGATCTTTTTGGGTGAATCCAGTGTTTATTTGAGCATAGAGTAGTAGATTTGTTAAAATATTAGTTAATAACGTACTAAAAACAAAAAAAGAAAGAAAAAATATTGAAAACTCTACGCAAAAGAACTCTGTTTTACTTTGTTATTTTATTAGCATTTTATATAATCAAATTCTTTATATAAAATTCTTTATATAATAAATTCTTTATATAAATACTTACATATATTAATCATTAATTAAAAGGCATAAAAGTAGTCAAAATTAATCTGATTTAGTACGTTTGCATAAACAAAAATTGATCAACGCTAACGCTCGCAATCATTGAATTTAAGTGTTTCCACTGCACGAACGAACAAGATGGCGACTTACCAATGTTCGCAACTTGTGTTCGTGCGGTGGAAACGGTTGGACTGAACGAAGAATTCATCGCTACGATTTGTTCGCGATGATTTCTTCGTTCGTTCGGGCAGTGGAAACGTTCGGTTAGGGAGCGAAACAATTTTATGCTGCCTCGGGTAAGCGGTTTATGTTCACTCTAGTTTAACAGATGAGATATTTAAGACAAAATTAACAATTAACAAATTTAAGATAAAAAAAATCATCGATTGACGAACAGCTATTTCCTTTTTGACGTTTCGCAAGAAAGTCCATATAGCAGAAATTATCACTTTATTCTACTTCGCTACATGAGCGCTTTTTCGGATAGAATGCAACCAGTGATTGTTGAAGTCAACGCAGCGTTTAGTTTGGTTAGCGCTCATAGAACATTGGCGTATCTCATGGAAACTAAACGCAATGCACAGTAATTTAGTTTGGACTATAATTTTGTCACATTAAACGCAGTAGTTCAGTTCATTGCATTCTGTTTTGGGCTTAATCCTAATAAATAAGGAAATAAAAAGAGTAATGTGGCAACCTTTCTAAAAATCCAAGCGTTCTCCTACAGAGGATAATTATGGAGTCGTGATAATAATTTAGTTTGGTTTCATCAGTTTAAATAGTTGGTTGATTGGTGGGTAATATAGAAATAAGTATTAGTGTTGAGTCCCTGTTTGAGAATTACTGAGCATAGTAAATTTGAAATATTGAAAACGCTGGTTGTTGTGTATAATTCATGTCGGCTTATTAAGTTTTTTGAATGTTTGTATCTCAAGGATTTTAAAATAAGATTAAGTGCTCTAGAAGTGTTTGACTGATTAGTAAAAGAAACATTTTTAATTATTGCCAACTTAAAAAATATATAAAAAATAAACAAAATGGCATCTGAAGTTAGTCAGCAAATCCCTTCAGAAAATAATGCTGTTGAAGAAAACCCTGTCTCTGTTAATGCAGTTGCACCAAATGTGGCCGCTGTGGAAGAACCAAATGTAGAAAAATCTGCAGTTGGAAGTGGTGCAGAAAAGAACAATGCAGCTCAAAATAATGATAACGCCCAAGAAAAAGAAGGGGGTACGGAGGCTGTCAATGATGTTGATGTAAAAAAGGATACAGAGAACTCGTCTGTGTCTAACAAAACTGAAGCTCCACCAAAATATAATGTACATAAAACGAACTTCGAAAAAGATGTTATCTATCTATATCAATTTTCGAGAACACCTCTTCTTCCTTCACTTTCACCTTATTGCTTGAAAGTTGAGACATGGTTGCGTTTGGCTGGATTAAAGTATGAGGTATGCAATTAGTTTTTAATAATTTAAATGTACTGTATGTAAGTGCATTACATTGTCCATTTATTTCCCTTTGAGTAGAAGTAATTCTTACAAAACGAACATTCCAGATTTTACTTTCCAAGATCATGGACTCATTTTGTTTTAAATAGTGTATGTACATACACATTGAACCTGTGTTGGTGAAGGCTTGCATTCAAATATTTATGACTTGAGAGTCTGACTTTTATGAAATGAGGCTATACAAGAATAGTTTACAATGCAAAAACATTATAATTATAAATTTAGGGTACTGAACAATAAGTTTATAGATACGAGATGAAAAAAATTCTTCACTTAACACAAGCATTAGACAGGCTGGTATACATAAATTTCATGACAGGATTACTAGGATTGTGTATTTAATTGATTTTGGTCATCTTGATTAGTGCTGCCTTACACTTGATTTCCGAAATTACTACATTTTGAGCATGGAAAAAAATTAAAAACTGCAATTTAGATAAATATAACATGCACGGAATTTATATAATAAATAAAAGTTAAAATATGTATTTATCTCTATATTTAAACCGGTAATATATGTATCTGAAAATTTGGAATTCAAAGTAAAAGAATTGTTTGAGAAATCAACCACATAAAAATCAAAAATTAAGGAGGTATTTTTAAAAAAAAAATTTCATATTGATTGCAAAACTCAAGTGAATTGCTTGTATGTACATTGGAAGGGTGTGGGCTGGTCGAAAATCGTATGTACATACATTCAGTTGTGTACATGCACATATCGCAATAATGGACGATGCTTTCTCGTTAAGAAATTACGATAAACAAACAAATATTCATGTAATATTTTCTTTATTAAAAAAAAATATGTATTTGTGTATAGTTAATATATGTACGTTATTATTGACGTTGAAATAAGCTGGTTTTTAAAATAAACTTTTAAGAACAGTACCCCCAGTTAAATGCCCCACCCAATGGAAGAATAAAAAATGCAACTGGAATCAAATTAAAAGTCAAGCATACTTCATTTCATGCGCGATGAGCTTTAATATTTATATCACATACGATGCAGTAAGAATATTTATTGTGTCGTAGGCATGAGCATCAATATTTAAAACGTCTGCGCTCGGCTAATATTAGTTCAATATCATTACTATAGTTACGCTTTTGCACAACTATGAAAGTTTTGGTATTTTTATTTATATTATAAAATCCTTTTGAGGACGAATTTAAGTAGGACCCATAAAGATGTTCGTAAGACATATATAGATGATAGTCACCGTAGATGTTTGTCATTTTTAAATTTATATTTAAAATTTAGAAAGAAATTATTCTTTCAGAATTTAAGATTTTTATATGCAATGGCACGCTTATGTTTTAGTATTTTCGTTACCATTTGTTTTTTTAAATAATTTGAGAATGAGTCCTAGTGCTGGAAAGTATCAAGTACGATTTCTTTTGGTAATTGGTCTAAGACGATACGAATTATTTATAGACATTTTTTTATTTTTCTCCTAACCCAATTGGATAATTTTTGTAAATCATAAAAAAAAGACTTGATACGGAGGTTTCTAAGAAAAAAGATACAGTAGTTTCGACTATGTCGTAACACAAGACGTAGAATTATTCAATTCGCTTTTGATGACATCTTTTTTAAAAAATATTTAGCAAAATATTTATTCCTAACACCTGAGCATATGACCTTTAAAAGAGTGCCGAAAAGGGTTAATATGTATTACCGACCCTCATTACTTTTGCAAAAGGAACATTTTTGCCTTTGACACCTATTCCCTCCGACCACTTCTTAGGGGGGCTCCCATACAAATTTTATGGTTTTTGTATATTTATTCCATACACCTGAGCATATGACCTTTAAGAGAGTGCCGGAAAGGGTTAATATGTATGACCGACCCCCATTACTTTTGCAAAAGGAACATTTTTGCCTTTGACACCTATTCCCTCCGACCACTCCTTAGGGCGGCTCCCATACTAATTTTATGGTTTTTTCGATAAAACCGGAAACTATCGATAAATAGTTAGCAAACTTAAGCAAACAAAAACATCAAATGTTGGCTTTATATTTCATGTAATTGTGTAAAATTTATATAAGTTAAAGAGTTCAAACTTGAATTTTTTCTCTCAGTGAGGATCAAGCAGACCAACAAGTGCTAACATCAACATTGTACGATCAGTACTTTAGGCACACCAAAGGCTCAAATTGTGATATAAATACCGACACCTGATCACTATCAACCACCCTACTTACCTACGAGAATGACGTATTCTACGTCAAAATTGTTACAAAAAAACTAATGCTTAACAAGTGTTCGTTTTTAAAAAAAAATATACTATGCAATGATATATTAAATATTGGAACTTACACATATGCAGCCCGGTTACACAAATGCGTGCATTTAAATAATCTAATAAGAGTTCATTTCAGAGTCGTAGATAGGTCGAAATTTAGGGGATAGATCCCCCTTTCGATAGAATTTTTTGCTCTGATTTACAAAAAAGTCTAAGGGAGATGTTATGTAGACGGTCATGGGCTCGGCACGTGTCGGCACATGTCGTGTCCAAAGTATAAAAAATAAAAAATAAATAACTGGCCATTTCAGCCCTTGAAAGGACTTTGACCTAGCTTCTTATGATCAATTGTGTTGTGCGTGTTATTAAGTTTGTACACAATTGACCGAGAAATGGACCTACATGCTTAACGCCGACTCCGAACGGCGATGAACGGAATGTTCTTATTCTCAAGAAGCTTTACATGGCATTTTGATTACTCTCTGAGGTTTGCCATTGTCTGCAGAGAGGTGGCGGCCGTACAGAAAAATTATTTTTAATTCAAATAATTTTCTGTCGCTGGCTGGGGTTCGAACCTGGGTCTCCAAGGTTCTTTGACATAGCGGCCGCGCACTTTAACCAACTACGCCACATCCAAAGTATATGATAACTATTACACTTTTTGCTACTTTTAATAAAGGGTGTTTTTTTTAGAGGTATAGAACTTCGAGTTGAAATAAAACACAAGAAAATCGTTTTAATGTCCATCAATTTGGCTTTATTGGAAGGATAATTTTATGCCATTAATGTTTAAATATGATTTCGGGCATGTGGCCGCCGCGGCTGCTTCGAATAAAGCCAATTCTACAGGTCCAATTTTCAACCACTTTTTCGAGCATATGGGGCCGTATGTCGGCAATAACGCCACGAATGTTGGCCTCCAAGTCCCCTAACGTTTCTGGTTTGTTGGCGTAGACGAGCGACTTCACATATCCCCAAAGAAAATAATCCAATGGTGTCAAATCACACGATCTTGGTGGCCAATTGACAGGTCCATTCCGCGAAATTATGCGCTCATCGAATGTTTCCTTCAATAAATCGATTGTGACGTGCGCTGTGTGGCATGTAGCGCCGTCTTGTTGGAACCACAACTCATCCACATTCATGCCATCCAATTCGGGAACAAAATAGTCGGTTATCATGGCTCTATACCGGTCTCCATTAACGGTAACTGACTCTCCAGCATTATTTCGGAAGAAGTATGGCCCAATGACTCCACCAGCCCATAGAGCACACCAAACAGTCAGTTTTTGTGGATGTAATGGCGTCTCAAGGATCTCATGTGGATTCTCTTCACTCCAAATACGGCAATTTTGCTTGTTGACGTAGCCATTCAACCAAAAATGAGCCTCATCACAGAACAAAATTTTGCGATGAAAATCAGCATCGAGATCAACCTCATTTTCGGCCCATACACCAAAATCACGACGCATTGCATGGTCTCGCGTCTTTAATTCTTGCACAAGCTGGATCTTGTAAGGTCTCAAGCCAAGATCTTTGCGCAAAATCTTCCATAAAGTTGATGGACAAAGCTCCAATTGCTGTGCACGGTGGCGAATCGATTCATTCCTCTCAACATTTTGCTCTACAGCGGCAATTGTTTCTTCGGTGCGCACTGTTCGACGTCTCTGCGGATGCGTATTATCACATAGAGTAAACGTATTGCGAAAACGACCCATGGTTAACCGAATTAATTGCTCTGATGGACGATTATGTCGACCATAAAATGGACGGAGCTTGCGGTAAACTTCGCGAACTGAACCATTATTTTCGAAATAAATTTGCACGATTTGCAAGCGTTGTTCTTTTGTCAACCTGTTCATGATGAAATGGCAAACCAAACTGAACATAAATGACATTAGAGTTGCCAGATTTGACCACAAAATGCCAGTTTTATCTCTATTCGAAAAACAAACCCCTAAAAAAAAAACACCCAGTACATTATGCAAAAAAGTATCACGAGTATGAGTATGGTGAGTGTTGCTATTAAGCAGGTTTCATTACTGCTTTGATACATGTACTAGAAGTGTACTATTTGCATGCAAGAACACAAATATTGTGAATATTTCCACAACGCAACACTGTTTTGATCGAGTGATTTAGTATCGACAGCCGAATCATTAGCTGGCCGCAGTGGTTAAAATTTATTCCCTCGCTTACTCTCTCAAATTTCCCTTTTACACTGAAACAACAACAATTCGTGCCCGTCGTGCACGACCTCCCTTACACACACGCGATCGATCACTTAACTAAAATGATGGGTATATCCCATATAGGCAGCGACACACCTAAAATGGAAGAATAGTTTTTTTAAACCATTATAGAATTGTATTCAAGAATTTTTCTTTTGAAAGTGTTTAAAGTGCCTGAAAAACTTCGCAGAGAAACAGGAAGCTTATTTCAAATATGAGTAGTACGTATCAGAAGAGTAGTACGTATCAAATATCAACGATGATATTTTAGGTATAACTTATTGTGTATTTCTTGTGGAACGACTAAACTTGAATTTGTGAAATAAGAACTTTGGTATATTAGTTTTTAAAAGCATAAAAGCAAAACAGGAGCCTTGTATTTACAAAATTTCGAAAGGAGCATTTTAAATTTTTTTTTAACATATGGGCAAATCCTGCGTGTCGGACGTCACATTCGGACGCATTTTTTTCCAATTTATATGCTGAAAATGTTTTGTTTAGGAAAAAAGAACTAGTGCAACATTAAGTATTAAGGGGCTGCTATTTATAAATATGAGAAAAAATACGATATAAGTGTAAGTACATGAACAGTGGTTTTGATATTCAGCGTTCGGACGTTATTAAAATAGAAGTAGTTTTTGCAAAATCTGCTTTTTTCAGCGAACTGATTCGAGCTACGAGAAAATATGATATGAATGAAACGTGTAGAATTAACTGAAATATACAAAAAAGTAAGTTTAGTCATTAATTTTTATTATTATTTTTATTTTTGTAATATTTATTATTGTTCGGACGTCATGTGTCGGACGTCATTAATTTTTCCATCATTACATTATTTTACTTATAGATTTTTTTCAATTATTTTTAATATTAACATCTCTCTACGTTTAAAAAATAGGCTGCTCGAGCAATATACATGGAGGTTTCATTTTTGCAATATCTATTGTTGGAGCACGATGGCAGCCCATATTGAAAAAAAGTATTTTTGTTTTTTGCAACCGTGTGCTCAACTCGCAACTTGTCAACTAAAACATATCATATTTGAGAATTTGCTTTTAAATCATTAAAAAACTTTGTACAAATAAAAATCGATGAATAAAATTAGCCGTCGTGTTTACATCTATATTATTATTACGCAAGCGCTTTTTTTGTGATGACCATCAAATGTATACCGTAAATGCGATTTTCATAAATGGGGTATCAATAGAAAGGTGTGCAATAAGGTCTTGCTCTGCAGATGTGCAATAAGGTCTTACTTTTTCTTAAATATTCTGTATTTAAATATAAAAAGCAAAACAATCTTCTGCAAAGAAATTAAGTTTTCTATGTGGTGCCTAAAACTAGGTGATATTTTTTTTCTGAAATTTTTCAAAATCATTCTATTGTATAATTAAAGCAAAGCGAAAAACGTACAAATATATTTTATAGGATATGTAATAGGACAAAGACTTGGACACACCAACTAAGACTTGCAAATTAGGAAAGGGATTCGGACAAGGATAAGTGAAGAATTTGTGGATAAAAAAACACTGTCACGTCAAAATCTGCTGGTGTGTCTACGACACAGCCACAACTTTTTTCATTTAAGAAGTCATTTTTTAAATTTTCGGTGTATTTGTCGTTTGCTATGACTATTCTGGGAAGGTCGTTGAGAACAGTTTCATAATACCTGTAAGCCCCAGTATTAACACACGCCCAATTATATTTGACATTAAGTCGAGCCCGCTCTTTTGATGATGTGAAAATTTTTATTAAAGAGAAGAGTATGCAGCGCATTTTACCCATTAATCAAGGATATGTTCAGCTACAGGCAGAGAGCACTCTAGGAGCGTTGAGAGCAAGAATTGAGAGCAATGGCTTATGTAGCAACACAAAACGCAACAACAAATCAAAGACAAGAGAAAAACACAGAAACAATACAGAAGCTTAAAATTTAGTGGTGCCCATATACGGTTATGTTACATCAAATCATAACTGTATGTTCATACATCAAATCAAATGTAGTTTACACAGATATATCGTCGTTCGCAAATTATTGTGTTCTATATGACAAAAATGTTTTTTTGGTAAATCAAGTTTAAAGTTTAGTAAAAAAACTGAACCGAAAAATCTACCGCGATTTTCTTACCAATGAAAGTTCAAGAGTTTGTGGTTTTTTCTGTCAAAAAAAATTTTCATCTTTGGAAGCGTTTTTTAGAGTAAGATGCGTTTAAAAAAAAAATAATTTGTTCTATATGCACTTATTTACGAAACTATTCTTGTTTTATAGCATATAGAACAAAATGTAATATGTATTGGAGAAATGAAAAGCAATGTGATTTCACTCAATAAAAACTTTATTTCATATATTATAATATTAACTTAATTTTAAACTAAATCTTATACATATGTTCTTATGATTCCACTTAAATCAATACCTGTTAATTTCTTAAAAGGTAAGTTTCGACTACAAAATCAAGTAAAAAATTAAGCAAATTCATTTGACTTCGATTCCACGAAGTTCATGCTTGATTTACGGAGATTTTTTTATTGAAGCAAGTTTGTTAAAAAGACGAAGACAAAAATTTGTACCTATATTTTAACTTGTATTAAACATATTATTAAGGGTATTCACGGGTTGATGCGAAACACAGTTGCGACGATGCGAAAATGCAAGATTGCGAATTTTTGCTTCATTCCAACAACAAACACATTAGAAGTAATTTTGCAACTCTTCTTGAATTACGCACTGCTCAAACCTATTGCGAAAGCGCACAAACAGTGATGCGAAACAGCTAATTCATGTTATGGGTGTTTTCAAGCATAGTTGCCATCTGGGTAAAACTTTAAAAAGGCTAAGTTTTTACGTTGATTCAAATAAGTAAAGTTACAATATTGATGTTCACATGTTAGTGCGAAAAATATGTTGCATTTTCGCATTGTTACAATTCGCATCAACCCGTGAATACCCCTATTGTAGTATGCCACTGCATCAAGTGATAAAAAGTTGTATAAACTTTTCACATCATTTACTTTCTCCAATGATATCTTCTTATCTATTGCTTATCCATTCTTATTCTTAGTATTAAGCTTTTTTTAAACGTTGTTGTAAAATTTAACTTCTAACCTTATGTTATTTATGATGGGTATTTTCTTTTCTTTTTTGTTTCATTTTATTTACCAACTGTTGTTTCATTTCATTTGCCAAGTGCAATGTGAAGCTAAGAAAAAAACCAGAAAAAAAAACAAAAAAAAAAGCAAAATACAAAGACCTCCAAATAATAACTTTAATAACTTTATTTAGACTTGCATATAGAACAAAATAAAAAAATATTTTTTTTACTTAGTATTTTTGCTTCGTTTTTGTTCTATATGCACGATTTTTTGTATATAGAACACAATAGGTTACGAAGCCTGTCACAACAGTGTTGTATAGCACAAAGTCGATGTCTCATATTTCGAAAACTATAAAAGATAAAAGCAAACTGATGACACAGATCGATAGATCTCGAAAAATTTGCCTATATACCAGTCTTATCTCAATTTTTTCAATTTTGTGATATAGAACACAATAATTTACGAACGACGATATGTAAAAAATGTAAAGGTTATAATAAAAAAAACCAACACTAGATATTTTTCTATGGTATGGTATGATTATTATAATATCGTCGCTCGTATGACTAACAGACGTAACTATCACGTCAATATATTTATTTAGTCATTATGTCAGAAAATATTGCAACTATAAATAAAACAGTTTGACTAAAAAACGTAAACGGCTTTGAGCGTATCTGAGATATTAAACGTTAAAACACATAAACGAAAAAAGAAAAACTGCTCTCCTGAACAATTAAGAAATTTCAGATACGTCATACGAGCGACGATATGATGGTATGGTATGATGGATATAGTATGATTAGTTGATGGTACGGTATTATGGTATGGAACGATATGATGTATAGATATATGGAATGTTGGTAGGCATGGTTTGGTGGTAGAATATGATGGTATGGTATGATAGTATTGTCTGATGGTATCGTATGGTGGTAAGATGAGCATGGAAAGATGGCATGGTATACTTTTATGATGGTATAGGATGTTAGTATAGTATGATGGTATGGTATAATAACATTTATTTTATCGAAATTGTACATATTAAAACAGATTTAATCAAATCTTGCAATTATATGAAATGGGACTTTTTTTAGTAAGACTATATTTAAGAGTTAATCAATTAATCACTTAAAAATCTCTGCTTTTTTGTGTTCAAGTTTCACTTCTGCCGTGCGTGGCGGCCGCACACATATTTTTTTTTAGTTAACTGGTGGTCCCTTTTATTTTTTTCCTTAAAATTTTTGATAAATACGCTTTCTCTCCGCCTCTTTTCTACAAAATTCGTCATCAATTGTTTTTTTTAATTATTTCGCTAATTTTAGGATCTTTCCGCACTTTTTTTTTAATATTAGGCTTACCATCTACAAAAGTAATATATAAAAGTTATTTCCACGTTAATTCTAAATCTGAATCTCTTCTTTTTTTAGTACATAAAAACTCAAGACAAAAAAAAATTATTGGGAACTTAAATGTATGTAGATATATTTTTACATGCAATAACAATAGAGTTTAGCTACTACATCTTTTTCGCACATTCTCCTCATTAACGCATTAACGCATAACGCAAAGTCACAACCCAAAAATCTTTGAAATTTTCAACGATATTGATATTAGTGGCTCAAAATAAGTTAATGTGAGAAAAATTTACCCACCAAAATATGATTGGGCTCAAGGACAACACAAGACATCACGACTAACCATGCAAAAACATAACCATGCAATTACACAATAGTTTTTAATCTACTCTTGAGTTGACCTTTAGACAAGTTAACATCAAAAAAGCTACAATTGTTAATTAATTTACTCATACGGTTTAAAGGAGCAGTTAACATATAATTTGTTCTACTAAATGGTAAGTAAATTAAATTGTTAGCATTTCTACTGATTCTACGATTAGAATTAAAATTTATAAGAGAAAGAAGTTCCGGAGAATCGAATACACCGGTGATGAGTTGGTGGAAATAGACGATATCTGCAGACTTCCTTCGCTCACTCAATGATTGCATTTTTAAAAGTTTTAAGCGATCCTCATAAGGAGGAAGGTTTAAAATGTCAAATCCACTTAAGCCTCTTAGGGCAAACCGAACAAAGCATTTTTGGATTCTCTATTCGATCAACATGCACATTGTAACTTGGAGACCAAACTTGACTTGCGTACTCCAAGTGAGGACGCACTATTGCATAATACAACGTTGTAGTCGTAATCATGCTATTAAATTCTTTGGCCCAGCGTTTAATGAATCCAAGCATAGAAGCTGCTTTTTTACAAATGTTATCAATATGAATGTTAAAGGAAAGCTTAGAATCCATACATATTCCCAGATCTTTAACGACATCCACACGACATAAAGCAGTATCTTTTATTTTATAATCAAAAACTAAATTATTCCTTTTTCGCGAAAAGGTCATAGTTTGGTATTTATCTGGATTAAGAAACATATTATTTTTAGAACAAAAAACTTCAAAAGATTTCAGATCGGACAGGAGTAGGGCTGAATTGTCTTGAGAATTTATTTTTCTGTATATTTTCATATCATCCGCATAAATAAGCAGATGAGAGTTTTTAATGATATGGGTCACATCATTAATGGCTAGAATAAACAGAAGTGGACCTAGGTGACTTCCTTGAGGAACACCAGATAACGCAATAAACTCAGCAGACAAAACCCCTCGGAATCGTACTTGATAAGATCGTTCTGTCAAATACGATTTAATCCAGTTCACAAAATATTGTGGAAATCCAATGGACTTAAGTTTAAATAGAATTAAATTGTGTGGTAACTTATCAAATGCTTTGCTAAAGTCAGTGTAGATACAGTCAACCTGGCAACCAGATTCAATGGTGTTTAAGCAAAAGGTTGTAAAATCGAGTAGATTAGATACCGTAGATCTGCCATTAACAAAACCATGCTGACGAGTTGTTATGACTTCACGGCAGTGAATTTTTACCCGATCATACACGATTCGCTCAAAAAGTTTTGGAATCGATGACAGTTTAGCAATGGGTCTGTAATTAGTAACATCATTCCTGCAACCTTTTTTATAAATAGGACTAATAAATGATTTTTTCCAAAACAGTGGAAAATAACTTTCGTTTATAGATTCCATCGCTAAAATCTTCATCGATCGAACTATAAAAATAAAAATAAATAACTGGCCATTTCAGCCCTTGAAAGGACTTTGACCTAGCTTCTTATGATCAATTGTGTTGTGCGTGTTATTAAGTTTGTACACAATTGACCGAGAACCGGACCTACATGCTTAACGCCGACTCCGAACGGCGATGAACAGAATGTTCTCGTTCTCAAGAAGCTTTACATGGCATTTTGATTACTCTCTGAGGTTTGCCATTGTCTGCAGAGAGGTGGCGGCCGTACAGAAAAATTATTTTAATTCAAATAATTTTCTGTCGCTGCTGGGGTTCGAACCTGGGTCTCCAAAGTTCTTTGACATAGCGGCCACGCACTTTAACTAACTACGCCACGGACGCCATCGAGCGAACTAATATATTTTAAAATATCCTCTGAGGTAAAGGATAAAGAGCTCCGTATAAAAAAAATGTATGGAATCATCAAGGTTATTTCCATTTAAGTACTCTAAAATAACATTTAGTTTGTTATGAAGTAAATGATTCAACTTCAAAAAGTCAGCTTTTTTAAAATTGAATTCATAAACCTTATCGATTGAATTTGAATTAACTATGCTCTCTCTGTCCGATTTATACCAAATGCTCAATGGTGGATGGTATTCATCAACATTAGTCAGAGCATGAAAGGCCCTCTTAACAATTACATTGTTGCTGTCTGTAGTTAAGACCAGGTCAAGAAGCCTTTCAAGACTATTTTAAATACAACTAACATGTTGTAAGTCAGAACATAAAATAAATAAAAATAAATAACTGGTTATTTCAGCCCTTGAAAGGACTTTGACCTAGCTTCTTATGATCAATTGTGTTGTGCGTGTTATTAAGTTTGTACACAATTGACCGAAAAATGGACCTACAGGCTTAACGCCGACTCCGAACGGCGATGAACGAAATGTTCTTATTCTCAAGAAGCTTTACATGGCATTTTTTATTACTCTCTGAGGTTTGCCATTGTCTGCAGAGAGGTGGCGGCCGTACAGAAAAATTATTTTAATTCAAATAATTTTCTGTCGCTGCTGGGATTCGAACCCGGGTTTCCAGGTTCGTTGACATAGCGGCCACGCACTTTAACCAACTACGCCACGGACGCCACAATGGTCAAAGTCAGAACATATATTGTCCACAAATATACAGCCGTGGACACATAAATAGCACAAAAATACATGTAGAGTGTTTCACATGAATTTAAATAAAATATATAGAGGAAAACAAGAATTTATTTCATGGTATTTGAGCTTAAACAATTAAAACTTAAAATCAGTAGCAACTTTTTAATTACGAATTAAAAATTAGAAAATGAATCAAAAATCTGAAATTGCTCCTTAGCTGAGGTGGACATATAAATAGCACAATTTGGATTCTGAAAAAAAGACATAGTAATTTATTTTTATTTTACAATGAGCTTACGAATATGCTTACTAGTACTTGGCACTGTATCCCGAATTGTCCAAAACAGCCCGACATCTTCGTCACATACTTTCCACAAGCTTCCTGACCTTATCCTTCGGAAGAGAGTATCAAGCCTTCTCAATTCCACCCCATAACTCATTTAAATTTCAAAAATTTTGGTTGCTTATGCTGACCTTCACATCATTCCATAAATTTTCTATGGGATTGAGGTCTGGGCTTTGAGCCGGCTAATTCAAAATATTTATTTTTTCCTTTTTTAGCCAATGAATCACAACCTTTGCCGTGTGTTTTGGATCATTATCGTGCACAAAAGTCCACCTAATAGGCATATTCTCAAATGCAAATGGTTCCATCTGGTTATTAAGAATATCTTAATACATATTTTTGTCCATTATTCCTCGTACACGAAAAATTGGCCCAACGCCGTGCCAGGAAAAAGCTGCCCATGCGCTTCAATTCCCTCTTCCATGCTTTAATGATTTTTTTTGTATACCAAGGATTCAACTCTTGGCGTTTGGGGCGCCGAACAAAAGTTTTTCCATCTGGTCTAACCCTATTTAATTTAGTTTCGTCAGTCCAGAGCACGTTTTTCCAAAATTGGTTTTCTTTATTCACATGGGCCCTTGCAAAAGCTAAACGATCCTTTAAATTTTTTTTTTGTTAAGAGCGGCTTTCTTCGGCTAATGCGTATATAAAGATTAGCTTCATGTAGTCTCCTAGATACTAGTTTTCTTGAAACATTCGGGCTATTTTCTACATTTATTTCCCACATAATTTGCTTTGCTGACTTGAAAGGATCAGCCTTACTTTTGTGAACTATAAGTCTATCAGTAGAAGCGGTGGTTTTACGCGGTCTAGGATTGCGCGGCTTATTCTCGGAAAGATTTCAACCATTTCATTTAACCAGCTTGAGTGCATTATAAACCATTTTTCGCGAAATTTTGCGAATATCCGCGATTTCAGATGGTTTTGCCTTTTCGACTTACTTCGTGAGCTATAGACCTTTTTTTCCAGAGTGCAATGTTTCCCGCGACCCATTTTATTTAGAATCGGCGAAATTAACTGAATACAACTCTAAAATTTTTACAAACACCCGATCTTGTTAACTTTTATTCACCAACTAACATGTGTGCTATTTATATGACCACATCAGATCGTACATGCCTTTACAGAAAGAGATGGCCTGAGCAAATAAAAGTAAGTAACGGTACATCTCTCTCGGAGTTTTAAACAACGTCACACTGGAGTCTCAAAAAATCATAACTACAGTTAATGAATGCATTATTAGGTTCAAACGAAACGTTTAAAAAATAAGTTGACATTTGTGCTATTTATGTGTCCATGGCTGTATGCTCTTGGCGAGTCTTCGAATTTGATGCACAAAAATATGTATCATCGTCGGAAGAATGCCATTTTAAGTCAGGCAGATTGAAATCGCCCAACAGTAAAATGTCGTCATTAACGTCAAGTAGATTAATTATATATTCTATGCAATCCGCAAGGCTTGCATAGACTTCTGCACTGCTCTTTGGGGGAACATATGCATTAATAACATATACATTGGAATTACAATGTAACACCTTAACGCATAAAAGTTCGATATTAGAAGAGCAGGGAATATCAATTAAGGAACTGACAAAGGAATTCCTTACAGCTAAAAGGACACCACCACCAACAGCATAAATATTGTCAGTGTGTCTGTCCCTTCTAAAAACTTGAAAACTATTGTCAAACAGTTCCAAGTCAATAATGCTTCCGTTCAGCCATGTTTCTGTTAACGCGATAATATCCTCAGAGAAATTCTGAGACGACAAAAATATGTCGCGTGTTTTAGAACGTAATCCCCTTACATTTTGATAGTAAAGGGATAATCTATTTAGTTTTTTTGTGTCTGATAGGCGATTTTATTCGTCCTTCTAAACTTATTTTTAGGCGTAAACTCAGAAACGAGGATATTATCGGCCCACATTTTAGAGTTAAGAACAGATGCAAACTCTTCAGCTGCAACCGTTAGAATAAAGGAGGCGTGGGAGGGTTTATTACCAATTTTTTTGCATGAACAGAATGCATGAATTAAGCTATTAATAAACACTAATGCTCTTGAAAAAGAAGCATCTTTAGTTTCTCACACTTGGTGGACTATTTTCGGGATTTGCCCATATTCAGATATGTGATCTCTTCTTCGAACTCCATAAACGAAACGGGCAATTTTATTTACAGTGACTTCAATTTTTTTAATATTATACCAGAAAAAAACCTCGATACAATAAGTAATACTGGACATAAGCAGATAATGGGCAATTTTATATCTAACGTGTAATGGTAAAAACAAATTGGTGCTATAGAGCTTTCTTAGCGTAAAAGCAATTTTTGAACTTAATAAATCGATAAGAGAGTCAAAGTTTAATTTATTGTCGATTGTGACACCGAGACATTTGATATAATTAACAAATTGAATCAGTACGTTATTAAGCCGAATTTTTAATTGGTCCACATGTACTCTCGACGGGTTGAATTGAATGCACTTAGTTTTGTTAGGGTTTAAAGTTAAGTAATTTTCAGACGACCATGAAGAAAGATGAGAGAGGTTAAAGTTGACTAAAGAACATTCAAGAACATCTAAAAACTGTACTTAACCAGAAAATAGCAGTTGGATCAGCGTCATCAGCATAGATCAGTGATGGGCAAATTTTCGGCTCCTAAAATACTCAAAGTGCAAACGAGTGCTAGACAAAGGGCACAACTACTTGCGGGGAAAGGGAAACGACAAAAATTTCTACATCCATCCGTTCATGATGTTCATCGCACAAGAGTTGCGGAGAAACTAACATTGACAACAAATTTTCTTTCAGCAAAGACTGCAATAGGGTTACCAGCTCCCTCAATTAATGAATAAAAATTTTAACTGCAAATATCAAATGATAATTATATACAATTATTTGTTTGAAAATTACAAATTTTACATTGACTTTACTTTTAAAAAATGTAACTAAATTTTCTTTTTTTTAAATTACAATTTTTAAGCTAATTTTAATAGATTTTGCAAAAGTTGAAACTGTTCTATATATAAAGCATACAATTATGTGTAAGCGGCAACACTTTTCATTTTCGACGTCGCCCAACCAAGCACTGTGGTCAATAACATGTTTTTAAATCCTAAATTTTCAAATTTTGTTTGTATGAAAAATTGTGTTTAAGTTTTGTTAGATTTTTTCTATATTTTAAATATTTTTATTTGCAGTATTTTAATAATTTAATCATTCGTTATAATAGACGCTATCGTTACCATAGAAAGTGAACCAGTGGAAAATTTATCATTGGTTGAATAATTTGTTTTAATTCTTCACAAAGATACTACTACACCTGATTATGCTCCTAAAATAAAATTTTGTACGTTAATAATACTATGATTGGAAAATATACGGAAATTTTTTAAATTCCACTATATGTATTATTTAAATTTTATATTTTGTATTATGAGAATTTGGTGTTTATTGCACTGTACTTGTGGGCAAAGCATGTTATCATGCATGAGAAATATGAGAGTAGAATAAGAAGAGAGAGAGAGAGAAATATGAAATATGACAGTAAAGAATTTCATTCTGCTCTTGTATTCCTTCCCTTCATGATGGCTCTTGACTGTCCCCTTCGTCTAGCACTCAAGTGCAAACGCTCGTAAGTGCAAAAGGCTCCTGCGAGCCAAATCGCCCATCACTGGCATAGATGAAAGGCTTGCACAAATTCAAATCAAGGACTCTAACAATGTCATTCAAATACAACATGAAAAGAAGTGGACCCAGTACGGATCCTTGAGGAACACCCGAGACAATATTAAGAAGATTTGATTTAACGCCATTGTACAGAACAAATTGTTTACGATCAGATAGATATGATAGGATGAGTCTACAAGCAGCATTTGAAAACTTGAAGTGGAGTTTCAGTTTATGGATTAATTTAAAGTAGTTGATTGTAACAAATGCCTTAGAAATATCTAAGGACACGAGAATACTAATTTTGTTAGCATTAGCATTTTCTCTTATAGAGTCAGTTAAACCAAGTAAAAGAGACGAGGTTGGGTACCCATTTCGAAACCCAGATTGACAGTCATGAATTAGCGAAAAACTATTAGTATATCTCATTATTTGAGTTTTGATAATATTTTCAACGACTTTAGATAGCGCTGCCAATATACTAATGAGTCTCAAATTTTCTATTGTGTTTGAACAGTTGCTCTTTGGAATAGGTACAGCTCTGGCCACTTGTATTTGGATCTGGATGGTATTTATAAAAAATAGAAGATGACAACGAATAAACGGAAGGATAATTTTGATGAATTTAAGTGGAATATTATCATTTCCAGTTGCATTAGACTTGATTGACACTTAGAATTGCATCAATGAGGTCGCCTTCAAAAAATTCTGAAAAGAAAAACCATCTTGAGTTTCCTCATAGGCTTCAAAATCAAATGGGCATTGCTAACAAAGTGTTCATTAATGAAATTAACATCGAACTCTTCCGTTGACGCTGCAGAAGAAGTACAGCCACTATTTCTCAATGTGTTCCACATTTGGAATTTAGGCCATCAAATAATCGGGATCCAATTTTAGTTTTTTACGGATAACGGACTTCTTTACGGATAACGGAATTCTGTTTTTTCATCTACATAAGTAAGTTTTAAAGGCAAGGTCACGCACAGATTTAGAAAAAAACAACCTCTAGAATCAAATTCGTTGATGTTTTTATGTTTTATTTTATACCTAGTTATAGGGACTAGAGAGAAAGCATTAGTTATAATAGAATTAAAAAAATTGAGCTGAATATCGACATCATTAGTACCGTAAATTTCGTTCAAGTCAATTTCCCAATAAAATGAGTTAAGAACATCGTAGTTAATAGCGCTTAAGTTGCGATATTCATCAAATTCATCCTCACGAAGAATTGGGAAATCAAAGGAAACAAAAAGCAGCGCATGATGACATATAGCCGGTGATAGCATTTGCCCAGAAAGCTTTACCAGACCAGGATCACTTATTAAAAAGAAGTCGATAAGTGATGTTGATTTGTGGTGACCATCGTAGCGAGTTGGCAGGGAATTGTGAACACAGGATAAATTACAACGTAGGCACAGAGAACGCAGGCTGATAGTCTTAGTCAGATCGAAAAGATTATGGTTAAAATCACCAACAACAATAATATTAGAATAACTCATAAGCCACCAAAAAAATTTTCAAAAGACTCAATATCATCATGAGGAAAATAAATCACACCAATAAGAATTTTTTGAGTGTTGTGGCATATTTCGACAAACGGACTCACATGTACCACATTCAATAGACCGAAAAACCACTTTATATTTAATTTTTTTTAGATATAAACAGTCCTACTCACCACCTCTGAAATTCGGACGATGATTTATGCACAAAGAATAGCCTGGAATATCCACAGCATTATTGGAAATATATGGTTTTAGCCATGTTTCCGAGATAGCAAAAACATCCAAATAACAACCACTAAGAATATATTGAATTTCATTAAGCTTACATGACGGAAAAGAAGGTTTAAGACTTTGGCAATGAACGAGACCGACATTAGATTTAATTTGTGTTTATGAACTTTAGAATATAGTTCAGTATTGGCACTGACAATGGCACCCAAATTCAAGCTAGGTGACATTAAATTCATACAAGAAGTAGGAGTAAATTCATACTTAAGTAAATTCATACTTAAGACTAAAATATAAACAGTAGGTTAATATAATTTCATTGAAGATTGTATGACTAAAATACAAAAATTCAAAATTTAAAAATTCAAAGATTAACAAATTCAAATATTCAAATTCAAAAATACAAAATTCCAAAAAAAAAAAAGAAAAAAAAAACTATAATTTCATCTAAGAAGTCGATAAAATTAATGAAAACTACAGAAGAGCAAAGAATTACAGAAAAAATAGAAAAAGAATTAGTGTTTATTTGTATGCACTTATTATAATTGTTTTCTCTGATATTAAATTTCAATATATTTACTAATTAAATAGATATTTACTAAAGTAAAGTAAGTAAGTAAAATTGTCTGCAGAATTAGGGGTTTCTTATTGTTATATTGTACTATAATTGGTGTAAATATTACCCTTACAAATATTACTTATGATACAATATACAAAACGACAGTATATAACAGGGTATTACCAAGGGCGTAGGCAGGATGAAAATTAGGTGGGGGTGGTAGGAAAGACCTTAGCAATTTCTTTTTACCATATCTTTCATATCTTTACCATATCAATGCGATTGATCTGGTTATTTTTTTTTTTATTTAAATTTTTTCAATCCTTATACTAATAGTGGCGTCCGTGGCGTAGTTGGTTAAAGTGCGTGGCCGCTATGTCAACGAACTTTGGAGACCCAGGTTCGAACCCCAGCAGCGACAGAAAATTATTTGAATTAAAAATAATTTTTCTGTACGGCCGCCACCTCTCTGCAGACAATGGCAAACCTCAGAGAGTAATCAAAATGCCATGTAAAGCTTCTTGAGAACGAGAACATTCCGTTCATCGCCGTTCGGAGTCGGCGTTAAGCATGTAGGTCCGGTTCTCAGTCAATTGTGTACAAACTTAATAACACGCACAACACAATTGATCATAAGAAGCTAGGTCAAAGTCCTTTCAAGGGCTGAAATGTCCAGTTATTTATTTTTTTTTTATTTTATTTATACTAATAGATACAATAATGATCCAATACATGTATAACATGAAGCATAAGTCATTAACATTCAGTCACATATATCATTTGACAGAATTTAAAACTACAATATAATTATTACTTTAAAAGTTGAGACTTATCTAACACATTTGTAAAACAGTAAAGATAAACATTTATTAACATTTTTAAACAAAATAAACTAACTTGTATCTAATTTTGAGCTGCGGTTACCTGGAAATGCATCAAAAGATCATTTTTAAATTTGTGTGCGTTACGTAAACTAGTTAAAGAATTTGGGAGTGCATTCCATAGACGCGTAGTGTGTACAAAAAACTGTCGTTCAGATAATAAACAATTATGACGAAATTGAACAATATTCTTACAACGACTAGAACGTAAAAAGCGAATCTGACCGAATAAGTACGCAGGCTCTTCAGTGTAAACTATCTTATGCATTAAAATCAAAGATCGATAATTCAGTAGGCTTTTAAAAGAAATACCACAAATTTGCTTTGAAAATAAAGAAACACTATCATAACGTTTGAGACCAAACACATATCTTGTAATATTATTAAAAAGAACATTAATTTTACGCATACAAACACTATCTAAATTTGAAAACAGTTCACAACCATATAACAATTTAGGAAGAAGGTAGGTTTTAGCAAGAAGCAGTCTAATTTTTCTAGGCGTGTGGTGTTGGTTGCACCACAAGTTCCGCAGCATCCCATAAACTTTTCCAACAGTCAGATTAACATGGTCATTAAAAGACAACCTATTATTAAAAACAATTCCTAAATTGATTGCTTTATCAACTAGTTCTATTTCAGCGTCATTAATATACAAACTCACATCACTACAGTCCACTGATTTTCTAATTATCACAAGGCATTTCGATTTCGTCGGGTTTAGGCTTAAACTATTATCACTTACCCACTTTATTGCACTTAGTTCGCTATTGAGGTCAATTACGCATTGCCGTATTGCCTGCATATCACAGCTCTTGTATATCTGAACGTCTTCAGCATACATATGCATATTGCAACCCCTAATAATACTTGGCAGGTCATTAATGTAAATCGTAAAAAGCAGTGGGCCTAAGACTGAGCCTTGAGGAACGCCTTTGAAAAGTTTTATGTATTCAGAAAATCTATTTTCCCAACAGACTGCCTGAATTCTATCTTGTAGATACGATCTTATTAGCTTTATGGCGGAATTTGAAAAATTATAATAGAGACGAAGTTTTTTTAATAATCTTTCATGATTTACATTACACGGTGTAACAGTGAAAATAAACTCGGCTCGAGACATAGTAGAGGTTGTAGGTCTAGTTGAACATAAGATAACTGCATACTTAGTTTTGTGAATATACCCTCAAAATCGGGATTTGTGGTAAAAAAACCGATTTTAGGTAGGTGCATGTATAGTTTGTTATGTAACTCCGTTATATCTAGCTCAATTTTAAAAATTTAAACATTGATAAAAAGAAGAAAAATATACCCTTAATATAATATACAGACCGTTTTTTTACAAAAAGAATTGACAAAGTTACAGGTAAAATCATTTCAAAATTTCTCATTTCTTTTTAATTTTTTCAACTTTAACAACGTTTTGTCAACAAATTTTGTTTTTTGGCACTATTAGTTTTAGTAGGATTCTGAAAGCCTGTTAAATTTTGCGTTCAATAAGCTATCATTTACTTCAATTGGCTGAAATACAAAAGCACTATCGAATTTTTAGTATTCGTAAAAAAATACAAAAAATTTTGTTTTTTTTTTTTTTCTAAAAATGTTTATTTGGCCTTTTTCGTTTATATATATTATAATCGATTTCACGTTTTAGGGACCAGCAGTAGCCTGCCAGCATGTTTATGGAATTTTTTCCCTAAAAGCCGGTTTCTATAGCTTCCATCTCCTGGTGGAACCTTTCTCCTTGTTCATCACTAAACTGCCCAAGGCTATTCGGGAAAAAGTTTATATGGGAGTGCAAAAAATGTATTTTGATTGACATATTGCAGCCCATTTTTTCGTAGGCACTTAAAAATTCATTTACAACATCTAAGTAATTTCGACTCTTCTTCTTGCCGAGCAAATAAATGCATAACGAAATAAAACTATTCCAAGCTCTTTTTTTCAACTGGATTTAATTTAGAAACGAAATCAGTGTCCAAGAAAATTTTCCAAATTTGTGGGCCCACAAATAAACCTTAGAATAACCGAAATGAATAAATAACTTTTATAAAAGATTTGAACGTGCAGGATACTTTCTTTGATTTTGGCCTCACTTAACCTAGGAAACGCTGCAATCAGATTTTTTTTTTTTAGCTTTGAACCAAGGATTTCAGGTGGAATACCTATTCAGTCAAGTCTGCCTTGGTTCGAGGTGGAATACCTTTTCAGTCAAGTCTGCCTTGGTTCGAAAATGAGATGATAGATTAGTGGGAAGAAAAGGGCAATCAAGTGAAACACGTGTAGGATGTTCTAAGCATGGTGGAACATCCTTATATTTATTAGTCGCACGACTATCCCATTCGCAAAAAATGCAAGGATACTTGGTATATCCACCTTGCATTCCAAACAGTATTGTTAGAGCCTTTAAGTCGGCGACATACATATATCAGAATTTAACATATCAAGAATCACACAAAAAGTTTTTAAATAAATCATGCTCTTGCAAGATCCCTTAATAAACAAACGTCATTCATTTGGAGCGTGTTTGTGGTTGAAAACATCCGGGCAATACACCAGCTTTATGATAATATATTTAAACGGAAAAGGTCAAAAAACATTTTTAGAAAAAAAAAAAATTTTTTTGTATTTTATTACGAATACTAAAAATTCGATAGTGCTTTTGTATTTCAGCCAATTGAAGTAAATGATAGCTTTTTGAACGCAAAATTTAACAGGCTTTCAGAATCCTGCTAAAACTAATAGTGCCACAAAACAAAATTTGTTAAAAAAACGTTGTTGAAGTTGAAAAAAATTAAAAAAAAATGAGAAATTTTCAAATGATTTTGCCTGTAACTTTGTCAATTCTTTTTGTAAAAAAACGGTCTGTATATTATATTAAGGGTATATTTTTCTTCTTTTTATCAATGTTTAAATTTTTAAAATTGAGCTAGATATAACGGAGTAACATAACAAACTACACATGCACCTACCTAAAATCGGTTTTTTTACCACAAATCCCGATTTTGAGGGTATATTCAAAAAACTAAGTATGCAGTTATCTTATGTTCAACCAGGCCTACTACCTCTTCTATGTCTTGAGGCAAGTTTTTTGATTTGTTTTCATTTTGTAACACCGTGTTATCAAATGCTTTGGAGAAGTCAAGTAGTAACAAGAATAAAATTTCGTTTTTGTCAAGGGATTTTCGTAAGTCCTCACAAACACTAATGAGAGCAGTAATACAGCTGCGCTTAGGTCTAAAACCAGATTTGCTTTTCAGTTAATAAGCTTCTTTCTGACAAAAAAAGAGAAATTTGAGAACTCATAATCTTTTCCAAAGCTTTTGACAACACAGACAAAATTGCAATAGGTCTATATTCTGTGTCTGATATCGGGATTGGTGTGATTTTTACTTTTTTCCAGGACTTGGGGAACACAGAAGTTGTTAAGATTACATTAAAAATATGTGTTATATGTGGTAGAATAATGTGCAATAGCTTATTTAAGAAAAAAGGATTTATATTGTCAAGACCTGTAGAATTTGACTTAATAGACCTAATGTATTTAAAGACCTCGTCACCGTAAACATTTTTAAAAGTAAAATTATTATCATCAGTTTGTCTATCAGTACAATTACTAAGGGAACTATTATTAATCACAGCACAGGTAAACATATTGTCAGGTATAATATCACAATTCTCAGAACTTACAGTTTGACTAGATAGATTATCACAGTTTGAGATGCATGCAAATTTTTTGTTAATTTCGTCTAAATTTTCTATGCTAATTTTATGCAAGTCTTTTCCTCCTATCCCAATATTTCTTATATGCTTCCAAGTTTGTTTGGTATTCATTGCTTGGTTGAACTTTTCCTCATAATATTTCTTCTTAGCAAGCCTTATTATCTTAGCTACCTTTTTTTCATTGATTTGTATGTCATATAGTCTTCTGGTAACCTGTACCGTTTCCAGCGACTATACATTTGGTTTCTCTCAATTATTGATTGGTTAATTTCCGCAGAAAACCAAGGAATCTTTTTATCTTTTATCTTCACTGTTTTTAATGGCACAAAACATTCAAATAGCTCATTCAAACAATTTTGTAGATAGTCAACTTTATCATTAAGGGAGGGTATGAAATAAATTTGGTCCCAATCTATTAAATTAGCACAGGAAAAAAGCAATTCATTATTGATATTTTTAAAATCTCGAAAAGTATAGGAATTTATATCATCCTTGCAGTTAAAGTTATATGTCAATATTATTAGGTCATGTCTAGAGAAACTTGGTGCAGATATTTGTTCAAATAATAAAACTTTATGCTTTAAAGCAACAAAAAACAGGTCAAGTAGTGTACTAGAAGTATTGCTAAAATGCGTAGGATTTTGGTCATTTACAATGTGCACTCCGAAAGATAGCATGTCATTAACAAGTGTTTTTTCAGTTAAAATGTTACTGTTGAAATCTCCTGGTATAATGATGTCAGAAAACATAGGAGATATATTTTTGAACTTATTGTAAAAGGGCTCTAGGCTTATATTTTTATATGGACGGTATACACATCCAACTAGCATGTTTGCATTACCATTTTCTACCCGGATTAGTAAAAATTCAATAGTATCATTGTCATTTGACTTGCACACAATTTTACACTTAAAACATTTACGAACATAAATTGCTACTCCACCTCCATGCTTAGTTCTATCACTTCTAAACAATTTAAAACCATTCACAGAAAACATATCGTTATTTAAATCAGGGAAAAGCCAAGTTTCAGACCATCATATAACATCAACCAAAGACTTATTAAAAATATATCTAAATTCGTCAATCTTATTTTTCAGACTCTGCGCATTTAAATGACAGATTCGCAAACCATTCCTTTGCTTCGAAATTATCTGTATTAAACAACGCGTACAGTTTATGGAAGCACTATTGCCATTATTCACCAAACTCATATATGTATAATTTGTTTAATGAAAAAGTTAAAAAAAAGTAACAAAAAGTAACGCACAACAACCAGATCCACTTTCAGACTAACCACAACGTACCTAGTACATATAAAAATTTTACACTTTTTAAAAATACATAACTTAATCTTAACGTAATTGTTACAATTAAAACGATACAATAATTTAAACTTACAAATAAGAAAAGAAAAATTACGAATCACCCTGTTGCTCAAAACCTCGAAACCCAGACTGATCAGCGTAGGAGTCATTATGCGTGAGTTCATTATGAGTGAGCATCTCAGTTAGTTGCTCAATACCGAGAATGCATATAGCCTTATCATCTTTATGCTTTTTAACAAAAATCATCCCTCGCCTGGTGTGGACAGACCATAACTGCTTTTGATTTTTTAATCGAACAGCTGACTTCAGTATATTGTGATTTGTTTTTGTCAATTGCTCATTAATGTAAATTGCTTTGTCTGTTGAAAAACCCATAAGATTAAGGCGTAGAGGCTCCTTGGTTTGGCGTTTATACTCAGCGACATCATACAAAAACTTGTTTTTGTTTTGTGGAGTGCTGAGTTTAAAAATGATGGGTGCATCTGTGTTTGTCGCGTAATTGGAGTTTCCTCTAAGCCTTTTAGCGTCAGTAATGTCAGGAATAGGAATTTTGAGAGACTTACAAAGGTTGTTAATCAAGCCTCTAAAGTTTTCATTTCCTGTACATGGAACACCATGCACACGAATCTCAGCAGCTACAGCAGCATTCTCTTGCTTCAATAACTTATTCTTCAGCGATGAAATCTCCTTGTTGAGCTTATTAGTGCTGACAGTGTGCAATTTTTTTAGGTCAACAATTTCCTGCTGCATTTTTACTACCTGCCCGTTAAAATACGACTTTATCTGCTCCACAAACTTATTGACTTCAGCAGCAATAATACTATTGATTTGACCGACGACAGCATTAGTAACTGAACTAGCAATTTGATCCGTTAGTTGTTTAGTCAAATCACCCAACTTTTTATCCAATTGCTGGTCAAGTGTTGAAGTACGCGGAGAAAAACCAACAATTCCAATAGCATTTTTTGCGCGAGTCGCTGGTGGAACCATTTTGTTTTGTTGTAGATGTAGCTTTCAAGTGCAATATTTTGCGATTTTTTGTTTACGCAAATTTTATTAAAATACTAACAGGTTGGCACAAGATTTTATTGTTAAATTGAACTTCTTTATTTCGCGTGTTCTTTTGCGAGATTTTAATGTTTTTTTATTATTTTTATATTAATTTTATGAGTTTCTAAAAATTAGCAAATTATTAACCACTCAAACTTTGCCAGAGTTACCACATCGTGAAAAGGATTCCATACAAGACTTACATATTCCAAATGGGATCTCACTATGCTTTGAAAAAGCACTTTTAATGTTAAAAGGTCTTTAAATTCTCTCGAATTACGCTTTAAGAACCCATTTTGAGAATTTGCTTAAGAAATAATATATTCTCTATGATAGTTGAAAGTTAACTTAGAATCAAAATATATATCTAGATCTCTAATAACATCGACACGATCAAAGATACAATTATTACCGTTACAATAATCATTAATTATAGTGCTCTCTCTACGCGAGCATGTACAAATTTTGCATTTAGAAAAATTGAGGCTCATCCCATTTAAATTGCACCATTGTAAGAGAGAATTTATATCATTTTGGAAATTAGCGCAATCAGATACATTATTAATGGTTTTAAACATTTTTAAGTCATCCGCATACAACAAGGTTTTACATGAGTGAAGATTATAGTGTATATCATTAATGTGGATCAAAAATAGCAGAGGTATTTCCTTGCGGAACCCCGGACGTTGCAAATATAGTTTTCGAATAACAGTTATTGATTTTAACCGTGAGCAATCCATTATGTAAATATGAATCCAACCATTTTAGAAAATCAATGGCAACCAAGTTTTTCAAGTTTATACAAAATCAGATTATGAGGTAGAGTGTCAAAAGCTTTCACAAAGTCAGTGTAAAGGATATCGACTTGTTGTCCTGTTTCGACCTCATTTATACAAAAATTCGCAAACAGCGACAGATTGGTTGCGGTGGACCTACCTGCAAAAAACCATACTGTTGGGGAATGATATAATTTTTTACTTCACCAAAAGCCTTTCATTTACCAATTTGTCTAGAATTTTAGGAATCACCGATTGTTTTACATTGGGTCTATAGTTATCTATACGAGATTTAGGACCGGATTTAAAGATAGGCGAAATAAATGCAAACTTCCAATCATCCAAGAAGATTCCACTAGAAAGAGACTTATTAAATATAATATAAAAAAGGAGCTTATGTTTGTAAGGCCGCAATAGACTCCTAAACTACTCATCCGATTAGCATGAAAATTTGTGTATAGAAGTTTTTTGGTACGGTGCGTGTTTGTGGGCTATCAATTTTGATCCACCTTGAACACCAGAGGGCGCTGTAGTACAAATTTTTTACAAAACTGCCTAAAACTCATAAACTGCTAATGCGATTAGAATGAAAAGTGGTATACAGTGAGTTTCATGTACGTTGATTTTGTGACTTTCGATTCAAATATCTCCGCTGCATTTGTATACATTTTGTTAAATTTTTTTTTGTCTTAAAGCTTCATCAAAGTACTATGAAAACCTTATTGCAAAAATACCGTTAGTTGAGTATATATATATTAAATTTTTTTTTCAAAAAAGGTCTAAAAGTTTGGATTTTTCCTCAAAAAAAGGCTCAAAATTTGTTTTTGTTGTAAAATTAATTTAAATTCAAATTCACAAATTGTAAACTCTATTTAAAAGTTATAACATTTGTAAACAAAAATTATTTCAATTTTACGCAAAAATTAAAAACCATTTTTGTGATTCAAAAAGCAAGGCGTTATCTATCTATCCCTTGATTTTTTCGAAGAAAATTTTTTTTTCCAATATTGTGTTTTTATATTTTTGTAAAAATATAAAAGCTAAGAAATTAATTTATTAGAAAAAATTATCCAATTATCTCTTACCAATCAAAAGTTATAACCAATAATCTTTATCCAAAATATATATGTGACCCGGTCTACGAAAAGGGACCTTCGGTGTAAAAACAAGTTTTCGAGAAAACAGCTGTTTGTAAACGTTTAATTGTCGCACACTGAATGGCGTCTTTTCATTTATTTCATTTATTGACAAACTTCTTTACGAGTTGGAAACTTCTGCTTTGCGCCATTAGAAAGAGCACACATTAGTCTATCCGAATCGCCAAAAAAGTGAAAAATGATATTTTCACACCGAAGGTCCCTTTTCGTAGACCGGGTCACATATACAAAAAGCAAAACGCTGTCTGTGTGATGGCTGGAAACTTCACAATTACTGAGCCGATAGAGCTGAAATTTTGGCAGCACATTTTTTTCAAGTACAAGATGGCTTAAATTTCTGTCACACCCCCTTTTACCGCCCACAAATCAATAAAAATGCTATATTTCCTACGGTTTCCGTCGATTTGGCTACATTTTTGTAATTTAGTTTGTATGCTCACTGTCGGCAACTGTACTAAAACTGGGTAATGTCCATCTACTAGAAAACTTGGATGAGCATTATATAAGAGGGTGTGGCTCCGCCCATACAGTTAAAATTTGTATTATCGAATAGCTTTGAAAGTAAAAGTAGCAATACTTACATACAAACTCAAAATGGAGTTACTATTTGGTGAGCTCCTGCTACTGGGAAACTGTAATGGGCAGTGGAAAATAGCATGGTGTTAAACTATGAGTCTAAGAAAAGTTTTGAATACACCTATTATGTCCCCATATAGTTGCAGGGTGCAACAACGCGCGCCGGGAAAAGCTAGTTAAATATAATTGTAAGTGACAAAGGAGGAATTGGAAGTGACAAAAACAAAGGAGGAATTAAGTCGGAACCTGCACCCTTGTTAGAGTCAAGACCAGCCATGGTTTCAAAAACTTCTGATTCGGTTAGTACCAAGTTACCTATATTTACAATTTGTTGCAGATTGGAAAAATGCTCAGGTAAAATTGTATGGTTCTGCGAGTTAAATAATTTTTTTTTGAGTAGAAGTAGTAGTATTTATTTAATACTTTTAATTTGACTTAAGATTATCGTTAACAATTATTTATACAATCTCTAGAATGGTGTTATTATTTTCATTATTTTTTACAATTCGTGCAATATTTCTCTAACTAACGTTAGTATTTCTTTCTAACTTGACATAATTAGGTAGCGCATTGTAAACTTTAAGTCCTTTGAAAATTACTGGGCAATTTCATTTACAAAATACTTAACCGAAAAAATCTTCAAACAAGTCACAAATTTCTTGCTGGTTGCTTGCTGTAATACCCTTGCCCTCTAATTCCATTGTCTTCGGAAAACCGCAATAAGTTATAAAACGACCAAAAATTTTGCATTTGATTTAATGTTGCTTTCAACAGTGAATAAGTAATTCTTATACAAGAAATTAGAAAGAAAGGCTGACTCTGTTCTACGGAGATAAAATATTCTTTAGTCCGGTCAATTTAGGCCAAAAAACAGTAGTGAAAGTTCATAAATTCCCAACAAGCTGATAATTGGTAAAATTGTTCAAAACATAATTCTAAATAAAATTAAAAAAAAAAGTAAAATTAAACCCAGTCCCTTATTTTATACCTTTTCAATCATTTGCATTAGTTTTTTCTTAAAACTTGTATTTTAACTCATTAATTAGTCAACGTGGTTAGCATTCTTATTAGAGGCAACATTTAAACATTTTGTTTATATTTGACTGATCATACAGGCGTTTTACCTGTAGATCTAAAACTTGGCGTATTTGTAAGGCGAGGTATACGCCAGTGTTACCTCGAGACAACATCTGTCTCCTGTATGCGTGGCTAAGGTCTTATACCTGCTTAATGTCAACTTTTTGAATCGAAACGATGGCTCTTAGGAAAAAAAAGTATTGATACATATTTTATAGATAATTTTACTATCTACACTTTTTGTCTAAGGTTATTTTATGATAAAACTTACCGTTTTGCTGAAAATCGCGAAAAACTCATTTTTTTTGACCTTTGACCTTGAGTAAATACAGAGGAATGATGGGGAACTTTAACATTTTATTTATAATTATGTTTTGAACAATTTTACTAATTTCAGCTTGTTGGGAATTTGTGTATCCTTGAATGTCTAAATTGACCGGACTACTAAGCATGTACAGATTTTGTTAGTTTGAACTTCTTATGAGCCTTGTTTCTTAAATTTTTAAGATTAAGCAAACGACGATTATACCACGGCAAGTTAAGAGTTTTGTTTAAAATTTATTAGGGGTACAAATAAATGAAAAGCTTCTTGAATAGCCTTTTGGAAAACAAAGTACATATTATACAGATCTCTAACTTGACTTTTTAAAGTTGGACAGTATCTGATGTTGATGCATTTAAGGCGAGTTATATACCCAGATATAGAAAATAAAATCGTGGCCTTAAGCTGGTATTTTAAATTAAAACTTTTGTACAGGATGTTGTTTAGAAATATTTGAAGAATCCAAATTGAGCAAAGTCTCTTCGGTACCATTTCTGATACCCGAGATATAAAATCTCATATTAATTTTTTTGAAAAAATTAAAAATTGCATTCAGTATGCATATCTCAAAAATAGGAAAAGTCATATGCAAAAATGATGATAACTATTAATTCGCAAAATTTAAGGAATACGTTGACACTATAATTAATACCACCAAAATTTAGACTATTGGGTAACAATCAAAAGTTCTGTACTATCTCGATTACAAATTTAGCTTCGAATATCCTTCACACAGGACACTGTAGATAAAAATCGTGAGTGGCATCGTGTTTAGCAAGGAAGACATCCTTTTTTTTCCCAAACATTTTTTTTGGGTCATCAACCCTATGCAACTTTTGAGACGTCTTACAATGTGAAATTCAAAAAAAAAATTGTAATTCGATACGCCCTAATGTCCAGTGATTGGTGCAAAATTTAGTCAAAGATTCCGAATAGCCGCCTCAGAAGGTCGCCCAAACTGACCATAAAATCAAAGAAGTAACCAAGATATGGACTTTCTTAACCGAGCATAAATTTTGATAATAAATTTCAATAATCTGCAACCGGTGTTCGTTTGTAAGTCGATTCATGGTGAAATTATAGACCAAACTGAACATGTTTAACAGTAACATGTTACACGACAACAGCTGTACTGCCGAAAACAGTGTGGCCAAAAAGAAAGTTGCTAAAAAGTCACCCCTTTATTTAAATAAACCAATTTTAAGGAAGCATATTCACAAAAACACTGGAATCCGTTGAATTCTTTTTCGAAGAGTCCACAAGTCCACAAAGTTTCCAGCTCCTTCAATTCCAGTGATTGAAAGCATCGACTCTTGGATTGAAGATGGAATAGTTTTTATCGATGAAAATAATTGATTTTTTAAATTTTTTCTTAAATTTATCTGGTCATGATAGCACACATACTAAGAGCTAGTGAAGATAATAATATTTGTTTAATATATTTCCAAATTTTTTTTAATCAATTCAGTTTTTTATTTCATTTACTACGTTACTTTATGGGGGGAAGGGGGTTTTGAAATGCACTACTAAGATTAACGGAGGGGCAGAAGGGGGTAAAAAAGTTGAAATCGGGCACGTAATTTGTGAATGACCCCTGAGCGCCTCAATAATAACACTGTTCTATCGGCTGGTATTGACATTGATCGGATTATTATCAAACTGTGGATCTTGTCGTTGAACTTTTTTTGTTGTGAGTTTATTCTACCTAGAAGCTCCCAGGAGCTTTACGAAGCTCATTTCAAAGATTGTAGTTTCGTTCTCGATAATCTAAAAGATTTTAATTTTTTATCAACGAATATTATTTTATCAGCTTTTGATTTAATTGGTCCAAGTTTTATATGGATAATTAATAAATCTCTACAAACTGGAATATATCCAGACCGGTATAAAGAGTCAATTATAGTGTCGATTGGAAAAGTAAAAAATGCAATATTGCCATCAGATTGTCGGCTGTCGTGGCCCATAAACCAAGGAACCCTGGTTCAATTTCCGTCGGACACAGAAAGTTTTTTCAACTGAATTAATTTTTTTGTTCGGCCGTCACCTTTCTGCAAACAATTGCAAACCCCAGAGAGTAAATAACGCCATGTAAAGTTTCTTGAGAACATGCACATTAGCCGCTCGGAGTCGGCATAAAACTAATAGGTCCAGTTCTCGATCAACTGTGTACAAAGATTTAATAACACGCACTACACAATTTGATCAAAAGAAGTTCGGTCCAAGTCCTTTCAAGGGCTGAAATGGCCAATTTATTTTTAATTTTTTTAATATTTTAGACAAAAGACATGATTTCCAAGTCCGACATTCAACCCAACATTCATGAAACGGATGATTACTGGAGACGAGATGTGGATTTATGGGTATGACACGCAATCCAGACATCAAGCGAGTGAATGGCGTGCACCGAATGAGCCGCGACCGAAAAAAACCACGTCGTTTTCAGTCGAAAAAGAAGGCGATGCTTACAGTTTCCATGGATTATAAGGGTGTTGATTATCATGAATTCCTTCCACAAGGCCAAACAGTCAACAAGGAGTATTATTTGGGTGTTATGAGACGTTTGCGTGAAACAATTCGCCAAAAAAGACCGTATTTGTGGGCAAACAACTTGTAGATCTTGACCACGATAACGCACTGTCGCGCAATGCCATCGTTATCCCTGAACATTTGGCTAAAAACGAAACGAATTTTCAAAAATTTTGCAGTTAAAATTTGAATAAATTTTGAAATTTTTAATCGAAAAAATAAAAGTAAAATTTTACTGTTATTTTTGACTGAAAAAATAAGTCAAATTTTAACATTTATTTTTGACCGAAAAAATAAAAGTTAAATTTTAACTGCTATTTTTTACCAAAAAAATTAAAGTCAAATTTCAACTTTTGTTTTTATCCAAAAAAAATAACCATAATTTTTTTAAAAAAAGACATAAATAAAAATCTGTTAAGATTATTATTCCTTAGGTAACAAGCACCGGACTGCTTTATTCAAATATCGAAAAGACAAATTTTTTCCGCCTGACTTTTTGAATTGAAATTTCGAAAATAACAGTTGTTTTAGGTTCCTGAATATAATTTCTAATTATAATTTATATTAAGAGAGATATGGCTTTCCTATTAAGTGTTGACCACCCTTGATGAAATATGCCTGTAAGGAAGCGCACTCTAATTAAACAACAAATCAAAAACCACAAAGAAAAAACCGAACACTTTCTTTTGTTTCTATTTTTAAGCATGTCGTCAGTCGATTAGAAGCAGCGCAAAAAAGCACATCACAATATAATTGAAAAACAACCCTTAAGGGGTCAATCCACCCTAGACGCCGGAAAATATGCTCTCTTTGAATTTTTTTTTTAGAAATACTAACAAATAATAACATTAATGACAGTTTATTTAACATATTAGTGACTGTAAACAAACATTTTTTTAAGCTATTAATTTCAAAATGCAGCTGTGCAGCGTTTTTGCGATGACGTCTCCATTTTTTTTAGGGTCCACGGCCAGACAAGCTCATGTAATTTTTGAATTATAAAAAGCCAATGAATTTGTTCGACTATATATAATATATGCTATAGAATTACGCTGGATATTTTTGATATAATGATTTTCGCCCAAATGGCGCACTTCTAAAATGAAAAGTGAAAAATTTGCATCAGATTATTGTTAATATCAAATGAACCCTTCAATATAAAAAAATATCCTACGTACACTCGTCGCCAAAAAAAAACCCTCGCACTAAAAATTTTTAACAAAATCTCAACTTTGAATAGCAAATTCATTTTTATTTTGAAAGAAATGGCAACCTTGTATTTATTTTATGTTGTGCCATGGTTTTATTTTATTACAGTATATTATCATTGTATATTATTATTATACTGTATATTATTTTATTTATATATACAGTTATTAGGAAAATTAATTCAATTGAATTACGTGCTTAACCAATTTATGAGTGTTATAACTGAAACAAGTGCTTATGTAAAGTTAATATTAAGTAGATGCTTTCTTTAGAACAAAAAGCTCTAATTCTTGCTTTTTACAAAAATAAAGTAAGCAAACGTCAGATTGCTATTAAAGTAGGTACAAATGAGTGGAGTGTAAGAAACGTGATCAAAAATTATGAAGAATTTGGCTCCATGGCCCGTAAAAAGGGTAGCGGACGACCCAAAAAGACAACGAAAAGAGATGAGCGTCAAATTAGAAGAATATGTGATTCAGATCGATTCCAACATGCTGGACCAATTAATAAAATGTTTCACACGATGACTCAAAAAAAAAAATAAGTGACTGAACCGTTCAGAGGCGGCTTGACAGCATGGGCCTTCGAGCGCGGCGCCCAGCCAAAAACCCTTGCTTGTTCCTCGAATGAAAAAACAAAGGTTGGAATGGGCTAAATCTTATAAAAATTGGTCTGAAATGGACTGGGCTCAAGTCATATTCTCGATGAGTCTAAATTTAATCTCTTCGGAGCAGACGGAAATGCCATTGTGCGCCGCAGAAAGGGCGAACGATTTTCTGAAAAATGTGTATTGCCTACAGTTAAACATTCTCCTTATGTAATGGTCTGTGGAGCGATAACAAGATACGGTGTTGGAGAAATAATCATGCTGGAAGGCTCCGTAAATGCTGCAAAATATATTAATATCATCAATAAAGGCGTTATTCCTACCTGGGAGCAACTTTCCGAACATCAAGTTGTTATCCATTTTCAGGACGATTCGGCACCGTGTCACAAGGCAAAAACTGTAAGTGTTAAATCTTTTGTAAGACGATTTTTTTACAATTTTATGTTTTGTTACAAATTTCAGGTGTCAAATCATAAAAATTCATCAGGAATTGTATCTTTGCCTCGGCCAGGAAATAGCCCTGACATTAATCCTATTGAAAATTGTTGGCATTATATGGGCAGAAGAATTCGGGAGAAGCAGCCAACCTCTCTAATTCACTTAAAACAGATTATATCGGCTGTATGGTTCCAAGAAATAGATGAAGACTATTTAAAAAAAGATACAGTAGTTTCGACTATGTCGTAACACAAGACGTAGAATTATTCAATTCGATTTTGATGACATCTTTTTTAAAAAATGTTTTGCAAAATATTTATTCCATACACCTGAGCATATGACCTTTAAAAGAGTGCCGCAGAGGGTTATATGTATGACGTAGAATACGTCGTTCTCGGAGGTAAGTAGGGTGGTTGATAGTGATCAGGTGTCGGTATTTACATTACTTTTTGAGCCTTTGGTGGGCCTAAAGTACTAATCGTACAATGTTGATCTTAGCACTTGTTGGTCTGCTTGATCCTCAATGCGACAAAAATTCATGTTAGAACTGTCTAACTTATATCAATTTTGCACAATAACATGAAATATAAAGCCAACATTTGATGTTTTTGTTTGCTTAAACTTGCTACCTATTTGTCGACGGCTTCCGGTTTTTTCGACGGCGAAGACAGCGCCATCTAGCGTGAAGACATAAATCTTATAATTAAAAAAAAGCATACTTTTGGGGGCATGTTGTTTTTAACAGACTCGCGTAGCCCAGTAATACTGAGTAATTTTGAGGGGCATGCTTTTTTAACAGAATCTGTTATTGAAATGTCAAACGCAGCCAATTAAATATCCGGGCATATTATCGACAGTGAAATTTTGACACATGGGTTGTTGAACTTGATAGCATTGAACAAATTTTGTTTGCTTGTTTAAGTTTTCTACCTATTTATGGACAGTTTCCGGTTTTATCGACAAAAGCATAAAATTTGTATTGGAGCGCTCCTAAGGAGTGGTCGGAGGGAATAGGTGTCAAATGCAAAAATGTTCCTTTTGCAAAAGTAATGGGGGTTGGTGATACATATTAACCCTCTCCGGCACTCTCTTAAAGGTCATATCCTCAGGTGTATGGAATAAATATTTTTAAAAAAGATGTCATCAAAAGCGAATTGAATAATTCTACGTCTTGTGTTACGACATAGTCGAAACTACTGTATCTTTTTAAGCTTCATTTTGTATTGGATACAATTTAGTTTACCTTAATTTCATATAACTAAATGAAATTTTTAAATAAAAAAACTTAGTTTGTAAAATAAATAAAACAGCTAAAAATATCTGTTCCAACAGGTTTAGCAGCATTTTTCAAATATATGTCAAATTTCGAAAAACAATGTGTTTTATGACGAAGTTTACACTTATTTATTGTATAAATATATTTATTTATATTATTGTCCTTAATTTTGTTTTATTATCATGCACAAAATTTTCATTTTTACATGATTTTCAGAGATGAGTTCAGTGCGAGGGTTTTTTGGCGGCGAGTGTACTTCTATACACAATATATTTGTCAAGATATATTCAAAGTTCAAATGAATAGGTTGAAAATTGCATAGGAAAATTGAATAGGAAATTAAAAAATGTAGTTTTGAGATAAACGCGTTTGAAGCTTTGAGTAGTAGTATTAGTAGTACCAAGCGGCTGAAATACTAAAATTGAAAAACCAAGTACTTAGAAATTTTTCCCGGCCATAATCTTTTGAGACATCATTTGTGAGTTCATAAGGGAACATTAAAAAATATTTTTATCGAAAATTCTAGGGTGGCCTAACCAAACATTGTAATCCATCAACTAACAACATAGTCAACTAACACATTGTAATAGTTTTTGTAATATTCAAATCAATCAGCTTAAACAATCAATTATAAAAGAATAACTTATATTATTGTGGACTCATTTGCCGCCGCCTTATTCATTTTTTACTTGCCGCTACAACGCCCAAATCAAAAAATTATGTGTGCCATGACGAAAACTGCTGCAAAAATCTGAACAGCGCACATAGCATAGGCGCACCTACCAAGCATATGCATATTAGAAGTATATGCATATTAGAAGCATATCGATGATTCCATATCAATTCGACTATTTTTGAGCAAAATCTGACCTTTGTGATTCAGATTTTTTTAAACTTTGTAGGTTAGTAGTGCTCGCGAAAATAACTTAAACTGTATTTTTTTGTTTTTGCGAAAAGAATTTCTTTTTTAAGTTATACACTGTAAAAAATTCCAAAATAACTTAAAAAATACAATAAGTGTATGTATTCAAACAGCTGTAACTTCGAAACCGTAAGTCGTACAGAAAAAAATCCCAGACATATTCTTCTGGACTTCTTTTGGACTTTTTTTTATGAAATTTTAAAAATTTTTTTAGTCTGAAGTTTTGTGTCACATTTTTCAAGCTGATCGCAGTAAATTTTTCACCTTTTCAACATAGTGCCGTTATAATACATCAATTTTTAAGGCTTATGCAAAATTTTAGCTTGGGATTCCAACAATTGCTATTTTTAACGAATTTTTAAAAAAAATGCCTACAAAATTTTTTTGCCTTTCCATATACATTCATACCATTTTCTCCTTTATGCAAAGTTCAACCTTAACTTAGTTGTAATCAATCTCAATTTTTATTTGTAACTTACTTGTAATTATTACATTGATTGTATATTACTGTATATTGTATATTATTATTAATTTTAATGTTATACGAGCCCAAACCACTATTAATTCGTACAGCAAGCACTTTTATGCCAATGTAACATGTAAGGGTACATATTTTATTAAATAATATTGACAACACTATTAAATTTATACTTTTCTGAAAGTTTGTTTTATTATCTTTAATTTCATAAACAAATTTGTGCACATATCATGATAAAAAGTTTTGAAAACAGAAATTAACGGAAAGTCCATTTATTTTGATAAAAAAAATTTGACCACTATTAATTCGTACAGTGGAACATTTTCTAATTTAATACTGTGTAACGCCCCCTTTGCTTTTTAAAACAGCTTCTAATCGCTTTGGCATTGTATGTATAAATTTTTTACACTCTTCAGGGGTTATAGAGTCCCAACTTTCCTGAATGTTGGCTTTTAATCCGCTAAGAGTGCGTTGTGGGTCATTTCATCACTTCCTTTTCATGAGTGCCCACACGTTTTCGATTGGGTTAAAGTCCGGGCTAGATGATGGCCAGTACAGAACACTAATACCATTTTCTTGTAGCCATTTTTTTGTTTTTTTGGCTGTATGGAATGATGCACCGTCTTGTTGAAATACATATTCGCCACAGTCAGCTAGCTTTGGTACTGACGGAATGAGATGTTCTTCCAATATATTAATATATTTTTCTGCATTTACTGTTCCCTTAATAAAGTGAAGCTGACCGACACCCTTTGAGGACATACATCCCCACACCATAATGCTAGCTGGAAACTTTACAGTACGCTTTAAGCAGTCTTTATGATATGCCTCTGTGCTTTTCCGAATCACCCTTTTTCTGGCATCACCGACGCATACGTCAAACTTCGATTCGTCGCTAAATATAATGGTGTCCCATTGCCTTTGTACCCAAGAACGTCTTTCTTTTGCCCATAATAAACGTTTTTTCATTTGAAGTACAGTAAGTAAGGACTTTTCTTTGGCCTAAAATATTCAAGTTTCAATAAATGTTTTTGGTATCACCAGTAGTAGAGTGTTAAACTTACTTTATAAACACCATAAGCTATATCTTTCATTTGCCGACGCGTCCATTCACGTTTAATGGTTTTTCCAATTCTTTCTGACCACTCTGAAGCTATGTATCTAATAGTGCCTCGACGATTTTTTTTAAGTATAACTTCTAAAGCTCTTTTGTCGCGAATCGTTATTTTGGAGACCCGGCCTCTGTTTGCAACATTATTGCTACAATTCTCATTTTTTTTTTTATTTTTGAACAATACTTGATACTGTTGATCTGGGAAGCTTTAATTCAACCGATATTTCGCTATAGCTTTTTCCCGATTTGACTTTGTCAATAATTTATAATCGAATTTCTTCACAAACTGGCTTACCAAGTGCCATCGTTGAACAATTAATCAGAAATAAAAAGAAACAACACGAAAAAAATCATGTTATTGTTCAATTGCATTTCTTTACTCTAATAAAACGGTAAATTTTCATTATTTGTTTACATTTCAATTTTCAGAGTTGTCTTTAGCTGAATTTATACACTGTACGAATTAATAGTGGTCAAATTTTTGTTATCAAAATAAATGGACTTTCCGTTAATTTCTGTTTTCAAAACTTTTTTTCATGATATGTGCACATATTTGTTTATGAAATTAAAGACAATAAAACAAACTTTCAGAAAAGTATAAATTTAATAGTGTTATCAATATTATTTAATAAAATATGTACCCTTACATGTTACATTGCCATAAAAGTGCTTGCTGTACGAATTAATAGTGGTTAGGGCTCGTATATATACTTAGTAGTCTGTAAGAGATTCCCTCTCTGCTTGATGAAATAAATAAATAAATAAAAAGATTTCTTACTTTTTTACCGAAAATTTCATATATGTATTTATACATAAAACTCTTCACCACATGGCTTTGTCACTGAACTCTTCCTAAACGGATGGATCGATTTTGATGAAATTTGGTGTGTGTGTTAGTCTGTAGATGGTTTGGGTTTAAAGTTTGAACCGGTAGGTGGAGCTGTTGTTGCTGTGGCAGTGTTAAAAGGGGTATTTGAGAGCATAACTCAGAAACGAATTGAGAAATTGACATGTTTCTTTCACTACACCATTACTTTTCATGCAAAAAAAAATTACAGAAACACAAAATGCATAAAAATAAACAAAAAAAAAAAAACAAAAATCTTATCAAATAAATTTTAAAATTTTCAAGCCGTTTAAGTGGAGTTCAGTGACAGTCATGTACAGAAGAGTTTTATATGTAAATATATGAAATTTCGGTAAAAAAGTAAGAAATCTTTTGCAGGCATTTATTTAAAAATTCGTTAAAAATAGTAATTGTTGGAATCCCAAGCTAAAATTTTGTGCAAATCTTAAGAATTGATGTATTATAACGACACTATGTTCAATAGGTGAAAAATTTACTGCGATCACTAAGAAAAATGTGACACAAAACTTCAGACTAAAAAAATTAAATTCATAAAAAGAGTCCAAAAAGAGTATACCACAAAAAAGACTCATTTAAGATCTTTAAGACATATCTTGGATTTTTTTTTGGTACCACTTACGGTTTCGAAGTTACAGCTGTTTGAATACATGAACTTATTGTATTTTTTAAGATATTTTGTAATATTTTACAGTGTATATCTTTTAAAAAGGAATAAAAATTAAAAAACAAAGTATGCAGATATAATACGTTTCAGGAGAACTATCAACCCAGAGAGTTTAAAAATTTTCAAAAATAGTGGTGTCAGAAACGTGGGCGAACATGGAATCATCGATATGCATATTAGAAGCATATGCATATTAGGTTATTTAAATTAAGCGATATTTTTATAAAATGTGTTTTCGGTGCATTTTTTACAACTCCGTCTCTTTTACCGAAGAATTCCGATTCCTACTCCTCAGCCCTTGGTCTTAAATAAACGAAATGATTGAGTTATGACTGAACTACGACAACTCATCAGAAGTTTAAAAACAAAATACATTCAACTATATGAAACTTTGATAACCTAACTTAAAGTTTAATTATCCAACTTAAAATATTTATAACATCATTAAGTTTAAGATAAAATTCTGGTGTTTCATAGAATTTTAATAATTTTATATTCTTTCAGAACGTTGACCATAAAATGCGCTTCCGATCAAAAAAAGGTCAACTACCTTTTATTGAACTTAACGGAGAAGAAATTGCGGATTCAGCAATCATTATAAAAGAACTTTCATCGAAATACGAGAACAATTTGGATGCTTCGCTATCTTCTGAACAAAGAAATGTTTCTTATGCAATGATTGCCATGTTGGAGAACCATTTGATTTGGATTATTTTTTATTGGCGTGCTAAGTATCCCGATAATGTACTTAAAGGTTATAAAGTTAATTTGCAACATGCTCTTGGTCTTCGATTGCCAAATTCTATTTTAAATTTTTTCTTCAAGATAACTTTTGGACGTAAGGTTCGTATGTAAAATAATTGGTAAAATATAAAATGTTGAAGTTGTAATTTTGCATCGTTTAATATTTGGAAGTTTTGTAAGAGATAATTCTGTGTCAATAAACAATAATAGCTTAAGTCGGATTTCATTGTTTTGAGAAATCGTACTTCAAAGTTTTTTAAGCCATATAGGTTCTATGAAAACTTCATTCGTTTCGTCATAACTTTGGTTATGAGAATTTACAGATTGGTCACGCTAGAAGTTTAATCAGTTCTGAATTTAGTCGACTTTAGCGATTATAGCTTGTGGACACAGCATTGTTTACAATTAAAGCTTTTCTGAAACAGTGTTTACAAAATACAACTATGCAGTAAATAAAGCAAAAATTTAAGTTGGAAAAACATGTGCAGATAGTTTCTTGATCTTTATTAAGAACATTGAATGATCATAACATTTTCCTGTTTTCACAAACAAAAAAAAACAACATTAGAATATAAACATCTAAATAAAAAACGAGATTGATTACTAAGGTGTGATTATTGATAGTTGAGAACTTTAATCAGAATATATTACTTAATCATAAAATGACTTTTTTTATGCATTTATTGATTTTTCTTTTTAATATTAGATAAAAAAAAATTAATTTTTATCCGAATTTGAAAAACGTATGGTTATTGCTAGTTGACAACTGTAATCAAAATATTAAGCATAAAAATAATTTTTTTTCAATAAGATAAAAATTTATTTATTTAAACATTTTGTCCGAATATGAAAAGCTTAAACCCCTTTTACGCTCGAATTAAAAAGTAGTGATAAAGAATATATTTTACTGGGAAAGAAATCGTGGAAATGCACACATTTCAAAATGTACGCGATGCGATGATATGTTTCGTGGAAGTACTCAATTTTGTTAAAATAATTTGATTATTTTTTGTGTGGTGACTTCAGTGTATTTATTGATAACTTTGAAAAATTTTATATATTGACGACTGGCCACCTCAAAACAAAAAAACAAAAAAGGTTTATATTTATTCAAAAAACATATTCAACAATATTCAATATTCAACAATGAATATAAAGATATAAAAATGATATATTTCGGTACTTTCAATTAATTTCACAGATGTATGTATATCGCTCATTCCAAAAAGAAGTCTGCCACACATCCGTAAAATAATTCCATAATATTATTTTGAAGATAACCAAGAGGCAACTGGTCAAAATAGATGCCGATTCAGGTTCAGCGGGTCAAAATACATGGGAATGTGTGGCTCTGCCTTCTCGCATTCAAATCTTTTTTATTTTTTGCCCTTGAAAATTAATGAAATTATTAAAGGAAAACGAAAAAGTTCCAATGCCTTGCAATATGTGCCCGATGCGATACGAGAAAAAAAGAAGTATTGAAAACAAATTTGAGCTTTAGGCCAAGTATGTTGACAACAAGACAACATGAAGACGAAGAAGGCAACAACAACGGCTCTGTATAAAGCAAATCACACAGCAGACTATACAGACTGTTTCGTTGACCACTACACCAACTCATCAGTAGTTTTGCATGACCTTTTTACTGTGATCCACTCAAGCTACTTAGGTTCTATTAATACTATTAACATGCCGAGAAAGTTAACCGGAAGTTTATTTTTGACAGTGAGAACGTTTTTTACATTAGTAACTGAGTTCTTATCTACTTCGATGCACCCTGTGTCAAGGTTAACCTTGGTCGTACATACTCTTAGGCATAGCCTTAACTCATGTGCATCTTCGAAAATTCGATCACAGTGGTTTTACCGCAATCAGAGCATGTTGAGGTTGTGTTATTTTGTTGTTCGCTCCTCCCTTTTTCCAGACTTCTATTTTAGGGTTCAGTAAGTTTAACTGATGGTACACATAAACGGTGTAGAGACCATTTTGTTATGAAAAATTTTGTGGTTTTGTGATAAACACACAACTAATAATTTTTTCTTTACATTTTAATATGGGTGTGCTCTCCCAGAAGATCATATTCAAATTTAATTTTTGTTCAATTTCAAAAAGTGTTAAATTGAGTCGCAAAATGTATTATTAAACATTGTTTTCTTTCAACTTATCAAGAACGGAATTACATAATCAATATATTTTGCATTTAAATCGCTCACTTTGAATTGATATAGAGCCCAAAAAAGTATTTCTATGAACAAACTTTTCTTAGTTGGAGTTGGACTATTACCTTTAAAACGATACCAAAAAATTTTAATAGGAAGCAAGTCAGTGTCTTTATTTTTGTTCATTAAACGAAGAACGGACGCCGTGACTAAAACTACTAATTTTAAACCTGATTAAGTAATGAATCGATTTGTTATTCCATATTTGAGTATTTCGTTTTTGTCCTATGGGGTTGGGCTCCAACAATATACGTTTTTCTCAAAATCTTTCTTCATTTTATTTATTTGATTTTTGATTATGTTGTTTTCTTATAACGAATATCATCAGTCACTTACCTACAACAGATGCAAAAACTTTTAGACAGAAAATCATCAATTAATTTGAAAATAAACTTGGAATTAAAATAAATACTGTATGTTTGGGTACAATAAAATAAATCTAGACAGAATAAAAAAGATTCAGAAGCAGAAAAAAATCTTAAAATTATGATTAAATGTTGGAGACTGTCCATTAAGACGACATTGAGCGTTACGACTCCTGTTAACTGTTGGTAATTGTTGCATAGGTAGGACATCAAGTGTGACTTAGAATAATAACAAATGAAAGTATTTACTTTTGGATTTTAACCAACGGTTTTGGATTTTTACTTCTGTTATGGGTTAAGCCCATACAATTTTCTTAGAATTAAAGTAAATATTTTCAGAATTTAAAAAGGGTTATTATTTTTATTTATAAATTAAAAAAAAAAAATAAATAACTGGCCATTTCAGCCCTTGAAAGGACTTTGACCTAGCTTCTTATGATCAATTGTGTTGTGCGTGTTATTAAATTTGTACACAATTGAACAGAATGTTCTTGTTCTCAAGAAGCTTTACATGGCATTTTGATAACTCTCTGAGGCTTGCCATTGTCTGCAGAGAGGTGGTGGCCGTACAGAAAAATTATTTAATTCAAATAATTATCTGTCGCTGCTGGGGTTCGAACCCGGGTCTCCAGGTTCGTTGACATAGCGGCCACGCACCTAACCAACTACGCCACGGACGCCACAATATTTTTATTTATACTTTAATTTATAAACCTGCGTAATAAAGAACTTCATTATAGCATGGCCTTATATGCATGGACTTGATGGGACGCTTAGTGCGTCAATGCTCAAGAGAGTTGAGAGAATAGTATCAAATAGTATCATGAAGACCAGCAAAAATGTGCGAATTGTACTCGGTATAGAAAGTGCGAAAATCTGCTGGAGTGACGATCCAAAGAAAATCAGATTGTATTGATATGCCCAGAACACCAGGCTTAATCCACAATATGTACGCTGTTCATATTGTGAGGTGTTAAGGGGCAATTAATTTTGTTGTGAATCAGACAACATTGTGCCTTGCTTGCATAAAACTCTAGTCAGTTATCAAAAACCCACTCGGAGATTTTTTCAGATCATTACAAAGCGTATATATCCTATATCTCCTTTTCTCGAGAGACGAATGGGAATGATGATTGCTGGTGTCGTCTGTAAATGAATGAATTGAGTCAACGAAAGAAGATCGCTGATAAAAACCGTTGAACGAAATGGGCGGTAGGAATGAACCTTGTGGTACTCCTGCATCGATGGCTTGTTCTCTAGACGAAATGGAAAATAACTTTTCCTTCGAGTAGTATCAATGACGCCAAAAAATATTTTTTTAAACGCTGAAATATCTTTGATATTACGCATTATGTTATAAGCCGATATTTTCGAATATCGGGTGAAATTTTAAAAGGATGCAATGTTGGCAAAATGTTGCATTCTTGGCTATAGGATACCAAAAGGACAAGATTGACTAGACATTGTAGTTTTCACACTGAGATGTGTACAGGAGAAGTAATCTGTAAAGTGTTTTTTACTGGAATACTAATGGCAAAGTTTTTTTTCCAAAGCCATGTTAATTTAATGACAAATAGAATACTGTCATGTATAAATATTCTTTTCTGGTTTTTTGGCTGGTGTCGATGGTATTAAAACGGTTTTTCTTGAAAGAACATTTTGTCGTATCGTGTTGGTTTTGGTAGCTTTATTTTGCGAGCAGACGAGAGATCTGCAACAAGTCAATTGAAAATGAAGTAACTTGAAAATAATCAAGTTTCGACTTGACTTGTAGAAACTTGATATGTGTCTACCCTACAAGCCACGACTTGCTTCTGAAAAACGAATCATAAGTCAGACTTGATTCTATTTTGTTTCTACCCTACATTAATTGATAGAAAAAACCAAGCTTTCTATTTTCAAGTCTATGCGACTGCGATACCACAGAAAGCCACTGACGAGCGTCTAAATATACTCTACTATACAAAGTGACAAAATAAAAAATAAACAACAACAAAAACAAACAAACATACTTCAATCCAATGCTTTAAGGCAGTGTCGACCGCGTAGTACACACGAGTGTGGAGCAACACTTCGTCTTTTTGCGTACACGAAAGAGTAAATGAGACAAATGCCGTTGCTGTGGTCGACACTGCTTTATAGATTAACGGTTTCCTCAACTCGAGAAACGAAGTTTGCACTGACGACACGAAATTAATTCCACGAACTTCGAACTTCCACTTTTGAAAATAAACGATTTGTAGGAAAAATAATTGCTTTTTCCCTACATTTCAAGTTTCTGCATTTCAAGTTTTCTACATATCAAGTTGATTTTTTGATAGGCAAACTTGATTTTTGCTGCCAATGATTCGTGCAAACTTGTTGTTTGTCTGCCTCGACTTGCAGGGAGTTGAAAAATTAAAAGAACTTGAAACAGCAAATGAAGCCATTCATGCAGGTCTCTGGAGCAGACCTACATTAGTGGGCATAGAGCAAAGATCTACAACGAGTACTAGTGAAATCAGTTTACTTAGGCATGAGCCATGACTATTGGTGCAAATGTGTACTCATACTTACTCAACAAAATACTTTGACTCATTCTCACTGTGTGCCGTTGCACCGTCCTGTTGGAACCACATGTTTTCCAATCCCAATTCATCAAGTTGCGGCAAAAAGAACTCGTTGATCATTGCTCTGTAGCGCTCACCATTCACAGTAACCGTCTTCGAAGAAAAAAGGTCCGATGACTCCTCCAGCGAAAACAGCACACCATACAGTGACTTTGAGCGGGTGTAATGGCTCTTCGTGGGTTACACGCGGATTTTCAGTGCCCCAGAATCGTAAATTTTGCTTATTTACGTACCCGCTAAGATGGAAATGGGCCTCATCACTCATGATTATTTTTGATGAAAAATCATCTTCCTCTTGGTGATGATTAATTCCGCGTTCTGGAGCAGTGTAGCGTAACATTGTTTATTAACGTGTATTTCGCATGTGTTTACTACACAAATGTCAAAATAGAACTGACATTAGGGGCCAATTGCAAAATTTATAGCATTTTCTGATAGGAGGATTACTTTTGCGCCACCTTGTATATATAACTGGGTGGCCCATATATTGGATTAGATTAGTCTCGATTTCAGCAAATGTCAATTGTAATCAACTAACTCCAACCACAACTGGCACTAGGAGTTCCAATATTGAATTTGACCCAGTATTGATATTGATATATTAAATATATGGAATAAGTTCTACGTTAGGGGACGGCGTTAAAACTCAAAAAAGGATACCGCGCTGGGTATTTTGTGACATCGCCATTTTTTGTATTGGCTAGACATTTGCGAATTTCCAGTAGAGTTATAGGCTTTATACAACTTTGGTGGTAGTCCATCAGGACAGGTTCTTTGTTTCTCTCGGTGCTAATATCTCTAAAGACTCGAATAAAACATATATTGAAATGATAATACATTTTAAAAAAGAATAAGTTAAGGAAGCTATTTAAATTGAATTTAAAGAAAAAATATTACATTTTTAGTAATAATGGTCGGTTAATGGTTAATATTTAAAGAAATTTTTTGTTTTATAATTTTATTAAAATTCTGAGTAACTATTTCATAGATTATGTTTCAATCGCTGGAACTAGTTGAAATCAATGCTATAAAACTTAAAATAGGATATGAAAACGAATCTATCTTTTAATTTACAGGCGAAGCAGCTAAAGGGGGACATATTTTTAGTAAAATCAAAAGAGGATTAAAAAATAATAATAATAATAAACTTGCCATTTCAGCCCTTAAAAGAACTTTGGCCGAACTTCCTAAGATCAAATTGTGTTGTGCGTGTTATTAAATGTTTGTACACAATTGATCGAAAACTGGACCTACTAGTTTTATGCCGACTCCGAACGGCTAATGTGCATCTTCTCAAGAAGCTTTACATGGCGTTATTTATTCACAGAGGTTTGTCAGTTTCTGCAGAGAGGTGACGGCCAAACAGAAAAATTAATTCAATTGAAAAAACTCTATGTCAGATGGAAATTGAACCAGGGTTCTCTGGAGCATGGGTCACGCACTCTACACACTTTTCAGTGTTTTTTAATGTTTTCGATTTATTTTTTATAAAACAAAAATGACTTTTATTCTATATCTTTAAAAACAAAATAAATAACTGGCCATTTCAGCCCTTGAAAGGACCTAGCTTCTTATGATCAATTTTGTTGTGCGTGCTATTAAGTTTGTACACAATTGACCGAGAAATGGACCTACAGGCTTAACGCCGACTCCGAACGGCGATGAACGGAATGTTCTTATTCTCAAGAAGCTTTACATGGCATTTTGATTATTCTCTGAGGTTTGCCATTGTCTGCAGAGAGGTGGCGGCCGTACAGAAAAATTATTTTAATTCAAATAATTTTCTGTCGCTGTTGGGGTTCGAACCTGGGTCTCCAGGTTCGTTGACATAGCGGCCACGCACTTTAACCAACTACGCCACGGACGCCACTCTTTAACCTCTTTAAATATCTTAAAAATAATGAAAATATAAACGGAAAAAATGTATATAAGAAAAAAAAAAAAAATAAAACTAAAGCCAAAACATTAAAATGTAATAAAATATCAAAATATCAATATGCAAAAAATACAAAAATAAATAAATACATTAGAAAATTTCTACTTACTTACTTATCTGGCGCTTACAACCGTAAGTCGGTTTTGGCCTCCTAAAAGAAATTGCGCCAGCCATTTCTGTTCTGCGCTTGCTGGCGCCAGTTGGAAAGACCAAGCGTGGTCAGGTTATCCAACATCTGATCCTTCCAACGAAGATGTGGGCGTCCTCTTCTGCGCTGACCACCACCGGGCACCGAATCGAATATTTTTTTCGCTGGAGCGTCGTTTTCCATTCGCTCAACATGACCTAGCCAGCGGAGCCGCTCGATTTTAATACGCTTAACTATGTCGATGTCAGCGTGCAGCTCGTGGTTCCATCGAATTCGGTACTCGCCATTGACGCAGATTGGACCGAAGATCTTACGAAGGATCTTTCTCTCGAAGGCTCCCAAAGTCTTTTCATCAGAACTGCTCAACGTCCAGGTTTGTGCTGCATATAATAGGACGGGCATGATTAGTGACTCATAGAGCGTGAGTTTTGTTCGTCGAGAGAGTGCTCTGCTTCTCAATTGCCTACTTAGCCCAAAGTAACACCTGTTGGCAAGAGTTATCCTTCGTTTCATCTCAATACTAACATCGTTGAAAGAGTTAATGCTGGATCCCAGGTAGACGAAGCCCTTAACAACCTCGAAGGGGATGTTGTCAACAGTGACGTGGTTTCCAAGACGCTGGGACTGTTTATTTGTTGACACTAGGTATTTCGTCTTATCTGCGTTCACTACAAGACCCATTCGACTCGACTCTTTCGCTAACCTGGAGAATGCTGCGCTGACTTCGAGCGTATTATTGCCAATGATATCGATATCATCAGCATACGCCAGCAGCGTACTTTTGTAGAATATCGTGCCACTGCGTCTCAAATCAGCAGCTCGGATGATCTTCTCCATCATTAGGTGGAAAAAGTCGCACGATAAGGAATCACCTTGTCTGAAACCTCGTTTGGTATCGAATGGAGGAGTGAGGTCTTCCCGATTTTAACTGTGCTGCTGGTGTTGCTCAGTGTCATTCTGCAAAGACGGATGAGCTTTGCAGGAATACCAAATTCAGACATGGTGGAATATAGATAATTCCTTATTGGACTGTTGAAGGCGGCTTCGTAATCGACAAAAAGATGATGTGTGTTGATTTGTTTTTCTAGGGTCTTCTCCAAGATTTGTCGTAGCGTAAATATCTGGTCTATGGTGGATTTGCCAGGTCTGAAGCCACACTGATAAGGTCCAATCAGCTGGTTTACGATGGGCTTTAGTCTTTCACATAGTACGCTCGACAGGACCTTATATGCGATATTCAGAAGGCTTATCCCACGGTAGTTGGCGCAAATGGTGGGATCGCCTTTCTTGTGGATTGGGCAGAGCACACTGAGGTTCCAATCGTTTGGAATGCATTCTTCCGACCATATTCTGCATAGAAGCTCATGAATGCATTTAAATAGAGCTTCGCCTCCATTCTTGAAGAGCTCAGCAGGTAAGCCATCGGCTCCTGCGGCTTTGTTGTTTTTAAGCCGAGCTATAGCTTTCAAGACTTCACTATGGTCGGGCAGCGGAACTTCAACGCTGTCGTCCAAAATTGGGGATTCCGGGATATCATCTCTATTGGCGGGATTGTTGTCGTCGTCACCATTCAGAAGCCTAGAGAAGTGTTCCCTCCACATCATCAGTGTACTCTGGATATCTGTCACTAGATTCCCATTTTCATCCCTGCAGGTAGAGGCGCCGGTCTTGAAACCATCGGCCAGGCGTATTATTTTTCGAAAAATTTTCGGACCTCATTCCTGTCACCATGCATCTCAATTTTCTCGCACTCACGCATTTCTGCTTCCCATTTCTTTCGCCTGAAAATGCGTCTCTCTTCCCTCCTCTTCTCTTTGTATCGCTCTTTAGCAGCACGCGTTACAACCGACTGCAGGATGGCTTTGTAGGCGGCGTCTTTTTCTGCAGTGGCGTCGCGACACTCCTGGTCGTGCCACTGGTTAGAGTGGGAAATGTGATTCCACTGCGCGCATATATTGTCGATCGGAGAAGTGCTTTCTTGAAGCAGGAGTGAGAGTCGAGTAGCGAAGTCTTCGGCTGTTTGTTTTGATTGCAGCTTTTCGACGTCTAGCTTTCTCTGTGCTGGATTGCGCGTATTCTTGGTTGCGCACAGGCGTGTACGGATCTTGGCTGCGACAAGATAATGATCCGAGTCAATATTGGCACCACGGATCGTGCGTACATCTAAAACACTGGGAGAGTGCCATCCGTCAATCAAAACGTGATCAATTTGGTTACGCGTCTTTTGATCAGGAGACGGCCAAGTTGCTTATGAATATCGAGATGCTTGAATCTAGTGCTACTAACGACCATGTTTCGCGCTACGGCAAAGTCAATCAGCCTCATTCCGTTATCGGAGGTATTGTCGTGGAGGCTGAACTTTCCGACTGTTGGACCAAAGATATTTTCTTTTCCCACCTTGGCGTTGAAGTCACCAAGCACGATTTTTATGTCGTGGCGGGGGCTGCGCTCATAGGCCTCTTCAAGGCGCTCGTAGAAGCTGTCTTTAGTCTCATCGTCCTTCTCTTCTGTAGGGGCGTGCGCACAAATCAGGCTTATATTGAAGAATTTTGCCTTGACACGGATTATGGCAAGTCGTTCGTTCACAGGTGTGAATAGCAGGACATGATGCCGTAGTCGCTTGCTAACCACGAATCCGCATCCAAATTCGTGCTTCTCCGCATGGCCGCTGTAGTAAATATCACAGGATGCTTGCCGTAAGCAACCCTGTCCCTTCCATCGCATTTCTTGGATTGCAGTGATATCAGCTTTGTATCTTTCTAAGATATCTATCAGTTGGATAGAGGCACCATCCCAATTAAGGGTTCGGACGTTCCAGGTGCATATCCGTAAATCATTGTCCGTTTTTCGTTTGCGGTAGTCGTCATCAGATTTGGGGATCATTTTTATCTTATTTCTTATATGTTTGTTTAAACATATAAGAAATAAGATTAGAAAATTTCTACATATAAGAAAAATCATATAAAAAAAGATGGTAAAATTTTCTATAATTTTGTGCTTAGTGCATTTCAATCCAATCAGAAATTAAAAAGTTACATAATTTTTTCTATAGCTACATTGAGATAGACAAAATCGCAAAAATATAACTTTCCTGACGATCGACGAACTGTTCAACTAAAAAAGTAAGGAAAATCCTAGTGCAACAAAAACCTACAGATAAAGAAAGAAGAGCAAAAACAAAAACCATAAAAAAAAAAATTTAAACAAACAATGTTTAGAATTCCAATGAAAAAAATGTAAACATTGCATCACGACAACTTGGTTGATAAGATTTTGTATTTTTAGAGTCCATCAACAAGTTCTAGCAACTTACTCGCCTTTGATGTTGACTTGCAACCTTCCGTCGCTTGGAACAATGCTCTTGCAACTTGTCCTGTTGCCTTTTTGCTTGAACTTTGTTTAATCCTCTTTTGATTGCATTAAAAATATGTCCCCCTTTTGCTTTTAACGCGTCATATGTACAATGCAAATATATACAGTTTGATGAGATTATGTGATGGATCGGTTGATTTCAGGAAAAGTATTAAAACTTGCAGTGATGCAAATTAAAATATAACTAACGTATCAAATATCGAAATATTCTAAATGCGAAATTATAAATTAACACAAGATATTCGAAATATATTAGATTTTCATAAAGTTTCTCCTTTTGTGCGTTCATAATTTTTTCTTTTAGTTATTTAATTATGAACGATTAACCTGCTTTTATTTTAAATATTCGAAAATAAGCTCATGAAAATTCGTCGTTTTGGGTTATTTGAGATACCAGTAATATACCTCATATTATTCTATTCTCTATATATTATTCTACTCTCTATATATTATTCTAAAGACCCCAGACCCCTTATTGTTATCATTTGAGGATTCGAAACAAATCCAACAATTATCTCTACACAATTTCAAACTTTTTGCATTCGCTTGTTTTCTTCTTTCTTTTCTTACTGGTTAAATAATGCAGTTGACTACTCTTCAATCTTGCATTTCGATGTTGGTTGTGAACCTGGGTTTAAATCCGTGAGCTCTACGGATGAGAACTATCTTTGAACAAAATTTAACAATAAAACTTCTTACCTTAGAAATCAATTTTTTTTTAATAAAAAATTGGCCGCTACACCAACTCATGAGTAGTCTTGCGTGATTTTCGTTATGATCCACTCAGCTACTTAAGTTTTACTTATTCTGCCAATTTGCCGAGAAAATTACTAGAAATTTTATATGGCCCAGAAGAAATCTTTTTATTAGCAACTAGATTTCTTATCAACTTTTGCTACATGCCATTTGATACATACATTTGCTACATGCCATTTGCTACATACATTTGCTACATGACAGAGGGCAACCCAATCGTATTATAACTATTAGGAATGGCTCTAATTATATACATTTCTGGAAGATCGATCAAAACTCAGCATTGACAGAGCTTGTAGTTGTGTGATTTGTTGTTATTCTTCTTTGTCCACGATTCCGGTTAGGCATCAGCGTATTTGGCTGATATACACCTTGGCGGTGTAGAGGTGCTGAAAACTTTGTATTTTGTGCTTTGTATTAGGTGTAGTAAAAAGAAATCCATTATTTTTCCACTAGATGGCTTTAGATATCTGTATCTCGCTTGGTATAAATGCTATCGGGTAACGCTAGATGGCATTAGAAAGATAAGATTTCGTACTAAAAAAACTTCTCAGACCGTTTTGTCAACGATGGACATCAGCAAAGAGAAAATACGCCATATTTTACAATTTTTCATCGATAAAGGCAAAAACGCAAGGCAGGCGACTGAAAATGTGAATAGTGTTTTGTCCTTGCCAAACACGCGCAATTTTGGTTTCGTCGATTCCGTTCCGGTAATTTAGGTGTCAAAGATGCACCACGTTCTGGAAGATGAAATGTCGATAAAGTCATGGAAATCGTCTAGTCCGACCATCATGTAAGCATGGTTTCGATTGTCTAGGAGGTAAAAATTGCACAAAAAACCGTTTGGAACCACTTTAATAAGGATGGATACAAAAGAACCTCGATCTCGATGTATGGGTACCACACGAGTTACCGCAAAAAAACTTCGTGGAGCGAATTTCCATCTTCAAATCGCTGCTGAATCGCAACAACATCGACGTGATGAAAAGTGGGTCACTTATGACAACGTCAAGCGAAAACGGTCGTATTCGAATTGAAGTGAGCTGGCGCAAACGATGGCTAAGGCCGGATTGACGGCCAGGAAGGTTTTGTTGTGTGTTTGGTGGGATTGGCAGGGACTCAAACTCTTTATTCGGACCTGTACTGTCAACAATTGGACCGTCTCACAGTACTTTGTCCCATAGGAATAAATCAAGATTTTTGTTGTAACAGAACCTAACAAATTTGGTACCGTTTGTTAGATAATACTTTCACTAAGAAAAATCCAAATTCTTATTGCAATTGAACAATTTTTGTAGCCACTATACCTCTTTAAAGTCAACCATTTTAATGTATTTTTATTGTTGTGGAATATTTGATTTTGTACATCTTACAAAGAAAAAATTACTGTAAGCGCAATTTTAGCCGAATTCATTTGATTTTTGATTTTATTTCAAGAAAAATATTGTATAAATAATTGACTTTTAATATGTTTTCAATTAAGCTTAAGAAAATAAATTGAAAAATTTCCATAAAAATAAAAATTCTTTTAAAAATTTTCCAAAACTTTGCAATTTTTGAGAGCAAATTAAAAAAAAAAAATAAAAAACATCTCTTCCATTTTCTAACTTCCCAGAAGGAAATGGTCATGTATAGGAATGTGTTTTAGAATGTATCGCCCCTATGGAGTATACATTCCAGAACGCGTGATTTTTTACACGGCGATGTCATAGGAAAATCATGCATCCTTTTTGTATTCCTAAAGAATGTGTGAAATATTACATGATTTTAACATGAACGGAATCTTTGTGAAAAAAATATGTACTTTTTCTTACATGAATAAAGAATATATGCAGAAGTCAACGTTTTTTATCATACATAAAAGTGTTTTTTATTATAATTTTTATTTATTGATATTATTTTGATGTAATCATTGATCGGAGGCTTGCTGTGCACTGTTATTTTTTTTTGCCAGATGCGTTTGTTTGAAACGGCGTGCTTTTGCACGTTTGAAAGCAGTACGCATATCACTTGCGTAGTCCCGTATAGTGTAGCCCTCCTTTGATAAACACTCTGCAAGAATAAACAAAATTTCTTAAGTTATGAAATATTTTAGAAATTAATATATCAATCAATCATTTACCAAATATTGCCGAATTTAAATGCTCATAGCTTTTAAAAGGCTTCATCTGCTTCAAACCATCGTAATTATAGTTCATTAAAATATTGATATCGACGATTCTGTCCAGAGCTTTTAATAAGCCAGGTCTTAAAATTCCAGCAAGAGTTGATATCTGGTTGGATAAATTGTAAAATTTATTTAATGTTTTGTTTTTTTATGAAATAAACTGATGGCGCAACTATAAAATTGGATCAGTCAGTGCATCAACTTACATAATCACTTTTGTTTTCCTTTATATCAGCTTCAATTTCTTTAAGTTGTTCTTCTTTTTTGATAGGAAATTTGAATACTTTTTTCTTTTGTGAAAGAATCCTTTCTAGAAGTATGGCGTTTTTTGATTGCGTCTTAATTAATTTATGCAACATTTCTTTACATTCATCAACACTCTCTTTAAAATTAAAAATTGTTAAAAGGAAAATACAAAACGTAAAGAACAGATCTTACTTTTAACTGAATTCAGTTCTGCTTTCAGTTCCTCTATTTCAGAAGATCCTTAAAATAAAATCGAAATAAAACTGTAAGTTTGTTATCATTATAAGCCATTTTCAATGCAGTAACTTACGTGTTTTCTTGTTTTCTTCATTTTGTGTTGAATGAGAGCCAAAACATTTTATGGATGCCTTAGTATTCATGTTGAAACTTGCAGTTATGCTATATGAAAAGATTTTGAGTTAGTTAAAAGTGATCAATAAAAACATCGAATCAATACATAAGAAGCATTACTTTATTAAATCCTTAAGTGATATAAGTTTTTTTTATTATTATAATTATTATTATAATTTTAATTTCATTACAATTATTATTTCAATGGTTTTGCTTTATTTAAATTAGTAGTATAAAATTAGTGTAGAAAATTTAATTTAATCTATTGAATGCAAAATAGGTATAAATAAATATTGGCTGCCATTAGGAAGGTGCATTAGCTTATATAAAATGAGGCTTGAGTCAAAAATTTCTTCGTTAGCACTCGATTCAATCTCTGCTACAAAAATTCCAAGATCTTCCATCGATCTCATTGGTTGAGTAAAAAAATTGGTGCAATTCAAAAGTCTTTTTCCAGATATAAAAATGCCATTATCTTCAGATATAAACCCTGTTATTGATATACCAAATCCTGTAGAGAGGTAACAGTATTTATTTGCAGTCTCCAAATTAAGAAAGAAGTCTGGTGATGCAAGTGATACTATTTTTCCATTGCGATTAGTTTTTACTCCAAAAGCTTTGGGTTTTTCTATCAGGTTCTCATAAAAAATTTTATTTTGTATTTGTTGCAAAACATCTGATGGCTTTTTAACCATGCGTTTTAAACGTTGCATATAATTTTCGAATTTATACGCTGTAAAAGTGTTAAGAGGACCAATTTCCTTAACGCATTGTGTGAGGTGCAGAAGAGAATGAACATTATAAGTCATTTGTTCTTCTAAATATACCTTTGGAAACAATTCAACGAAATATTGTATCAGATCTGACGCTGTTAAAATCTTTTCTGAAGAGGTCACTTTGGACGATAAAAGTCTATATGCACAATGAAGAAGACAAAAGTGATAATAGAGTTCATCATCTACAACGTCTTTTAAGACTGCTATTCCTGTATATAAAAGGAACTGACGGAACTCCACAGCTTTCCATTTCGTAATTTCTTTTATGCATCTTGGTTTTCTGTTGAATTCTTTAGGTACATATGCTACACAAGACAATAATTTGGTTGAAAGTATTATTTTGTCTTGCTTTTTCAATTTTATTGTACTTGTCTTACCGTCCAGTAAACATAATAGCATTTTTTTTGTGACGCCAAGATCTACAAGATGCATTGGATCAAGCGGAAACTGCGATACCATTTTAATTCCAATTTTTTCTAATAAAAGATAGTCATCAGGAATCGATTTATGGTACCCTTTTTCTTTTCTTGTGGTGAAATCTTCATCAGTGCGAAGAATTCCACATGACGTGCTATATGTTGTTGTCCTCTGTACTCTTCGTCCTTTTTGTAAGCACTTATTACAGCCTTGGAAGGAATTATGGCTCACCGTCCGACAAACAAAAGCTCTTGCCGGAGCGTCACAAATAAAACATCTTATCTTTATCATCACGGTCTTGTTGCAAATGTTTATACCAGTTATATTCAATCTTTCAATTTCTTCTACGAAGTCGTGTAAAAAAGAATTAATACTATGTGGTTTTTCTTTTCCTAAATAAACGCCAATAGGAAATACTTTTGTTCTTGACTCTTGAACAATCTTTCCAAGAATAGGCCACAATGCTAAATTTGAACTCTTATACAGCGGAAGTCCATCAATATTAATGTCCACTAAAACAGTTTCCATTTCTTTTATTACATCACGAGCTTTTAACAGTTGCTTTTCTAAGCCAATGTGTAGATATGAGCCAGGGGATACTGTCCTTAAGCAACATATCTGCTGTTTGATGATTGTTTTGGAAGAAATTGGAACATTTATATTTTGTGCCCTAAGGATTTTAAGCACATCATCAAAACACTGGCGGGATACATTATGGGTTAAGCTCCATTCTTGCAATTGTTGCAAAATATCAACTGGTGGCTCCAAAACATCATCACAACTTTCCAATATATTAGACGATGTGGTGCTGTCACCCTCTTCATTAATAATGTTGCAATGTTCCTCCGGATTTTGCAAATTTTCTTCAATTCTAGATAAGCGTTCTTTAATCAAGCGATCCCAATGTCTCTTGCTGTACATTTTTTTTTTAATCACTTAATCACTTTTCTTAAAATCACTAATTTACAAAAAGAACTAAATACAAATAAAATTTTAATTTATACTCACAATTTACTGCAAACAAATAAAACTATTCCGAGTGACTGACTTGCTTCGTTATTTTCAGTTTACAATTTAAAATCTACAGTTTTTAACACTTACACCATGAACTACCAAGACAAGATCAAGTAATCAAGCAAACTGACACTTATTTGAAAATATGTTAAACAGAAAGGAAAAAAGACCGAAAGAAAGAAAGAAAAAAAACGCAAAAGCAAACCGAAAGAAATGACACTCACACATAAACAAATTCAACATAACACACAAGTGTTCAAAGGCAATGACTTGAACGATTCGGCAACTTTCGTTCAAAATAAGAAATACGTTAGCATTCAAAGATACATTACTCGGTCATGTATCTTTTTTCTCTCTTTTTTCAATGAAGAATTCATGCATTCTTAAAGTCATGCATTCCACACTTTCCTTCTGGGTTATTATTAAACATGTATTTATCTTTCAGATTCCAAAATTCGATAACCGTTTTCAACCGTTTCTTGGAGTTATCGCATTTTGAAAAATAGTCTAAAAATCATATTTTCCTCTAATTAATGGAAATTTCTATTTTGCGCATCATTCAAAGAAAAAAATATTCTGAGCACATTTTTTTAAACAATTCGAGTGTTTTTTTTTTTTTTAATTTTCAAAAAATCTATGAACAAATTTTGTTTTTTATATTTTGTTAAAAAAAAAATTGGAAATTATTTTGAAAAAATTACTTAAATTTTTAAAAAATTTTAAAAAATATTTTGAAAATGTTCTATTTTTAGCAGCCAAGAAAGAAAAAGCTCCATATACCTCCAGTTTCATTTGTATATTTTAATTTTTTTTTTGGTTCTTAGTCTTTCAGAAACTGTTTTCACTTTATCCGACTTCTTCCGATTCTTTGAGTAATCGTTTTTTGAAAAATGGTCTAAAATTCATGTTTTCTCAAAAATTATTCTTTATTTTGTTACCATATTTCGTACACTCTACCGGAGTTTGTTTATAATTTTTAAAGAATTTTAAAAAAAAAAGTTTCTTAACAAATAAAATAAAATTCTGATGTTATTTTAGACAAAAAAAAAATTAAAATAAAGGTTATGTTTTCTTAAAATACTCTTTTTAGCACATGATAAGGGAAAAATTAACACCAAATGAAATGGACCGATTTTGTAACACAGAAAATCGATTTGTTTTTTTCAAATGGCCGCCATTTTGTTTTTTTTTTCGGTGGATAAAAACTATCTAGTTCAGGCGGTGGCCACTTAAACAAGGATTTATTCTTTTTATTTTTTCCTCAGATTTTTCAGACTGGTGATATCCTGCACACCGTCAATTGTTTTGGCATTTTTTTTAAAAAATCAAATAACGTCAAAAACCGCTTCAAAAATTCTGAAAAAATTTTTTTTGTATTTTTTAAATGTTAATAAATATATGTGCAAAATTTAAAAACGATATGATAACAAAATTCCCGAATAATTTTTTTTTTAAATTTGTAACCTTTATGTTGTGGCGTCCGTGGCGTAGTTGGTTAAAGTGCGTGGCCGCTATGTCAAAGAACTTTGGACACCCAGGTTCGAACCCCAGCCAGACAGAAAATTATTTGAATTAAAATAATTTTTCTGTACGGCCGCCACCTCTCTGCAGACAATGGCAAACCTCAGAGAGTAATCAAAATGCCATGTAAAGCTTCTTGAGAATAAGAACATTCCGTTCATCGCCGTTCGGAGTCGGCGTTAAGCATGTAGGTCCATTTCTCGGTCAATTGTGTACAAACTTAATAACACGCACAACACAATTGATCATAAGAAGCTAGGTCAAAGTCCTTTCAAGGGCTGAAATGGCCAGTTATTTATTTTTTTGTATTTTTTAACCTATATGTCCCCTTAAAATATTTTTTTTTTATTTAGTTTTATTTACTCATATTAATTGGATTAAAAAAAATACCAATACAAATATTTTTTTCTTTTTTGTTTTGCAAAACATTATTTTACATGCATAGTAGCATTTTTGTCGAAAAAGTGCATAGGAAACTATATGCTTATCTTTTTAAAAAAAAAAGATATTGCCAAATGGTTTTCAGTATTAAAAAGTTAAAGCCTTAATCGCTTAAAATTATTTTTTTTTTGTTTTTTTTTTACCAGGTCTAATAACTTTAATATTAAATTTAATTTAGGAAAATTTCGTTTTATTTTTTTTTATTAAAACCTAATTTTTGGCGCAAATACTTGATATACGTAAAATCTGATTCAATATTTGAAATCAGCAACCAAAAATTCATAAACATGCAGAATTTCATAGCAATCGAACGACTCCTTGTATTTTTTCCTCACTTTTGTATGGGCTCAAAGTGCTGTGCGTCTGAAGGAAGCAACCGCCCAGAAGCGGCCAGCTTTGGTGCCAATAGGAGAGAAATTTGTGTTCCAACAGGACAACGCCAGGCTACACACATCGATAGTGACTCGCCAGAAGCTAAGAGAGCTTGTTTGGGAGGTTCTTATGAATCCACCTTATAGTCCGGACCTGGCACCAAGTGATTACCACCTGTTCCTGTTCTTGTTTATGAGAGGCATAATGAAATTACCTTCAAAATGGCAACAAGTTGTCGATCAAAACGGTGCATATTTGACCTAAATCGGATCATTATAACCATGATAAATAAATCCTTCAATTTCATGCAAAAATAATGGATTTCTTTTTACTACACCTGATATACTACACTACACTACACATTACTTGCAATTCTTTAAACATTTTCAAGTTGTTTTGTTTTCATCCGATTTTTTTATGTTGACTTTTCATAAAGCTTGATAACGTCATTCCAATTCCAATAATGATTTTTCGGAAGAATTTGGAAAATGTTATTTTTTTTTATATTTAAAAGTAAGCTAAGTTATGAGCATAATGATTTAAAAAGTGTTTGCTTACTTCCTCAACACCATTAAATTCGAATTTTATGTAATTTGAAACACCGAAAAAGACAAATTCAGTACGTTGATCAACTTATATTTTTGCTATATTTATATTAATAATTGCTACTCTTATCCCATTATGGCAATTTTTCAAATCTAGTGGTTCCAGGGTACAAAAAAATTGAAAGCTCACGGAATTGGAGTACATACTGCGGAAGAAATCGAGGAGTTTGGAAAAAATGACCTTAAAGTCCTGAGTGAAATGTTGGATTGCAAGCCATTCTTTTTCGGAGATGAGCCAACAACTCTCGATGTGGTTGCTTTTGCTGTCTTATCACAACTACATTTCTTATCAAAAGAAATAACGTACCCTTTACGAGATTTTATGACAGAAAAATGCCCAAACTTAGTTGGGCATGTTTCTCGAATGAAGGAAAAGTGTTTTCCAGACTGGGAAGAGATTTGCTCTAAATTGGATTTAAATGCTCATCTACCAAAGCAGGAGTAAGTATTTAAGATTGAGAATAACAGTTAAAAAGTAACCGTATTTTTTTTTTATTTTACTAAAGGCCTGAAACAAAAGAAGGTAAAGAGGGAGAAATGGAGAAGTCAAATGAACAAGATGAAACTGAAAAAATCGATAAAGAATTAGAGAAAGACAAGGTATTTATTTCTATGCACAAAATTCTTATTTTTACCGCTCTGTTTTTTCTATGGTTCCAAATGAAAAATGTATAAAAAGTATTAATTAATTATTGTTATCATTATTTTGTATTATAAGCTTCAAGTTCCGACAAAAATAGGGTTTTGTATAGATAAATATACCGAAAATCGTCGTTAATGAATGGAAATCTTACAGCAGTTAATAATCCTTGCATATGAGACTGACAACAAAAGCCTAATCTACCAAATTTTTCAAGAAAAGACTAGAATATTTAAATGTCTTCAATGCGGGCAATAACTGTATAAGTCTTAAATAACCAGTACCTAGTATTCTCCATATCGATTATCATACGCTGATGGCTCGTAACTAAAACTATCTCGAAATCGACATTTAAAAAGTAAATTCGGGTAATTATAGATGTTTCTTTTTTGTTATTGTGTGTAAATAGTTTCGCTGATTACGTAGATACTAGTGGAATCCAGCGGCCGAAATCCGACCGCACTCTACTTAAATGAAGAAATTTGGGGTAATAAGGTATTTGGTTTCGATCAAAATTTTATCTATTAAGCCCTTCCACCAAAATATTCAATGTCGGATTACAGGGGGTGAGGGATTAAACAGGGGCCGGATTACCGAGGGTCCAGTGTATTTAAAAAAAAGAGAGTTGGCTGTGTCGTGGACACTACCTTACGTTTTGATGTGACGGTGTTTCTTTATGCTCCTATTTCATGTCAACATTCTTGTTTTAATCCATGAATAAATTCTTGACTTAATCAAATATACCGAATCCCTTTCCTAGATTGGAAAGGTGTGTTTTAGTACGTCTTAATTTTTGTCCTTATCCATATCCTAATTCATGTCATAGTCCTTTTCCGGTTTCATAGCCTGGTTTCATTGTTGTTTTTGTTGTTGTTGCTTTTGGTTTTTTTTATTTGCTTCTTCATTGATTGTGCTTTTCCTTGGTGCATTACCTTTTCCTTAGCTGCATGTAATTAATCCAGCAAAAGTGATGCATATGCGTCACATTAGACGGTTACCTGAGGGGCCTCATGACGCCGTAAATTTTTTTTTATTTTTATCATGTGCCCGAAGACATCACCTTCATTTTCGCTCCATAAAATTTACCGTTACACAAGAAGTCCTAGAGTTAAAATTGCATTCAACGATGTTTCATGGTTGTAGCATTTTTACTGCATTGTGTGGTTGCCACCCTAAAATCATGACGGTAAGAATTTTTGTGGGGCGTAATAACACATCTATGCTGTTGAAAAACAAAACCTTTATAGAAAAATTTCAAAACTACACTTTTGAATAAAAAACACGAAGAAAAACTTTTAAATGCACTTAAAATATTTTTTCTGAAAGTGTACCAATTTTTTTGTCCACAGCGCGTTGTTACTTCGTGATATATCTCTTCGTAACTAAATTTTAGATCGGTAATCGGGCCCCTGTTTAATCCGGCACCCCCTGTAATCCGACATTGAATATTTTTTTGACAATCTTCGCTAATGTAGTTAATGCATTATTGAACAGGTTACTTACTTGTACTTGTATTCATTGATTCATGTTATGATTTTTATTCAATATTTTTGATTATTTTAGTATGTACATTTGTTTGTACACAATTATTTCCAAATTGAAGTTAATCAGCTCTATTGTGAATAAAATTTCGCCCGGAATTAAAAAAGGGAATTTTCGTATTTTTAGCAATGTTTACTATTAAACTCTTGAAAAATTTGAACACAAATATTTACATTCATCGCCAATTTTACTTTATTTATAAATACGATAAACGTAGTTTCGTAACACCGTACAACAGAATGCAAGCGTTTATCGTGTATCGTATGAATTCATAATAGGGGTGTAAAATTCTCTTTTTCGATTCCGGGCGAAATTTTACTCATAATAGAGCTGATTATTTTTTGTAAGTTCTATAGTATTAATGACGTTAATTTTATAATAAAACTTAAGCTCTCTATTGTGTTGTTTAATTTACTAAATTTGAATTACATAATGAAGTATGATTTGTACTTCAGAGTATAACATATAAAATCTTATCATTGAATCTGTAATTTGTCGGATTACAAGGTACTCTTTGACAATATAAATTAAAATTCCGGAATATAAGAGGGTCTAGGCAGTACTCTATAATCCGACAAATTCGATAGTTCGACACTGCCCTGCAAAACACGGATTACCGAGGGTCCACTGTAATAGAGATAAAATTTTAAGACAACAACTTTTTCATTTCAAATTATTAATGACCCGAATTAGAATTTACGTTTTTTTTTATATAATAAAATCCTAAAATCAAAATAATATGAAGAATTTATTGAGTATATAATAATGGAAAATATGTTACGCAACGTGTGTATCGATACGTATCATATTTTGGTTTATATAAAAATAACTTCAAAGAAACAATTACGAATATATATGTAGCTACATTATTCCAGATTATATTAAAAAAAAATCTTAACAAAATCGTGCACACTTTTTTTTTTTTCGTTTTTATTGATGCAAACAAAAACCACTTCTATTTCCTGTTGCGTAACGCGTCCTTTTTTATTTGCTTGTATGTTTGGACCACTATTTCGATCGCTTCCATCTCTTATCTTATATATTAATACGCTAACACAAAACTTGAACCCTCTTTTTCTCAAGTTATAGACAACACATTTTAATGAAACTTGTATCATTTGAATCGTTGCTGTAGCGTACACGAGGAAGAGTAGAACGCGAGATTGATTAAGACACTTTAACAGAGCTGTCTAGCAATGTTGGTGTTGCTTTTTCTTAATTACTCTCTCTACGATAGTCACATAAAAAAAATAGACAAAATATTCATGCGGAGAGAGCCAAAACTCATTAATCATTCAACGCAGTGGCATAGAATTATTATTAGGGGTGTATATGAGGCACGATAAATGTGAAAAAACACAAACTATAGAGCTACGATAATTAACAACAATAAAAAGTGGTTCTACGTCCTCATTATGAACATTTTTGTAGATTAACTGCATCACATTGCTTCTCAGGGAACTCTTTAAAGCATCTAGAATGCACTAAATGCAAAAGCATAAAAAAAAGTAGTAATATAATTTTATGTCACTACTTATTTAATATCATTATCAACCTTGCTTATTTGCCCAAAACGTGTATGGGGTTTATAGGGGCTTTCACATGGACGTACATGTCATCCGACTTGGGCATGTCCGACGACATGTACGATCGTTCGAAAGCAAATGAGACGGTCGGACCGACATGTCGGAAGAAAATCAAAAATTTTTGATTTTTCTGCCGGTCGGTCCGACATGTCCGACGTGTGAAAGCATGTCGGTCCGACTCGCTGCATTTATCATTTCTATAAAGTTTTCATCGAGTAAACATCGGCTTATGCAAAGCAAAAAAGGTTTTTACTTCGTTTTTTTACCGATGTGTTACGCTCGAGAGTCTGCAAAAAATGAAGTCGTCGTACATGTCCGATCGTTTGAAAGCTAAAAAAAAATATTCCCGTTAGTTTGTCGTCGTACAATGTCGGCTGACATGTACGTCCATGTGAAAGCCCCTAATGTTATCAAAATAAATTACATAATGTAAATTAAAATAATGTAAAAAAATTGGCAACACTGCAAGATGGCGGGATTTCCGACATTCAATATTCGATAAGAAACCAGCGTGGCTGAAAGTCAAAGGAAATATAAATAAATATATTTAAAGAACAAACTGGATTACAACTTCAGATGTGGGGTATATCACCAATAAGAATGAAGCAACGACAGATTTTGCAAACAGTAAAAGATTTGCCTTTCACCAACGTTCCAAGGTCTGCCGCTGCTGTACCTGCAACTTCGGCTCCTGCCAACTTGGAATCCGTTGCATTAACAACTTTATCCGCAGACACCGCTGTTGCCCCATCCGCTGATAAAATGTTGACTAACTCTTGCTCCGCTGTAAGTTTTGATGCTTCATCAAACGCTGCTACTAACGATTCTTATGCCGCCGACGCACTTGCAGAGTGATCTAGTGCTATAGCCTCTGCTGAAACACTTACGTCTACCGCTGCTGATATGCATTTTTCTGAACCGTTGAATACCGCTGCTACAATTGAGACTGCTGTACATATGCACACTACTGCGACTTCTGTAACCGCTCCGCCGTTTTCCAACGCCACACCCTTGGCCACCGCCGTACCCTCAGTCATCGCTGCACCGCCGTACCCTCAGCCATTTTTTAATGATGATGCCCTATCTGCTGCTCTGCCGTCAGCTAGAAATGAACCTATGTATGCTGAAGCAAAGACGCTTAAAGAACAATTAAATATGTTGCGAATGCGCCGAGAGATACTGGAGCTACAGCAGCAGATTCAACTTGTGGAAGGAGGTCACCAGCAGTTGCCTGCTGTTAGGCACATTGTGCTTGATGAACTTGATGCGGCTCTTCCGAAATTTAGTGGCGACAATCACTACGACGCACAGTGGTTGAAAGGTGGAAATAAATACCAAAATTCATGTTCTCTTTTTAACATTTTTTTAATTTACATCGTTTAAGAATTGTTCAATTAGCATAAATCCAAAATATTTTTGAATAATATTCATTGGTTTTTTGTCTAGAAGCCCTCAAACTCGAACAATGCAAAAAAACTGGAAAAATTATGTAAAAAGTTGATATTTTTACAGAGTTACTACAAAAAAATGGGAAGAATTCCCCTCCTGTTTTTTTTATTTATTTAAGAAAATGTTCAAAAATAGTTCTGCGTATTTGAAATATGGCGTCCGTGGCGTAGTTGGCTAAAGTGCGTGGCCGCTATGTCAACGAACTTTGGAGACCCAGGTTCGAACCCCAGCAGCGACAGAAAATTATTTGAATTAAAATAAGTTTTCTGTACGGCCGCCATCTCTCTGCAGACAATGGCAAACCTCAGAGAGCAATCAAAATGCCATGTAAAGCTTCTTGAAAACGAGAACATTCCGTTCATCGCCGTTCGGAGTCGGCGTTAAGCATCTATGTCCGGTTCTCGGTCAATTGTGTACATTTATTTTTGTATTTGAAATATATTGTTTACCTCTATTTTTTAAAAAACTCATTTAATGTGGATATAAAAAAAAACGTAAATTTATTTTTTAGCAGAATGTTACTTTGTGAGCTCCAAATTGCGCCAAAAAATCTTTCAACGGAATGTATTTATTGATCTTTTACGTAAACGTTTCAAATAATAAAAGTGAACTCTTTTGAGCTTTTTTCACAAGATATGACAAGAACTAAATAAAACCGTTTTGGGAAAAATATAGAGTTGTTCAGTCTCAAGGCTTAGTAGTTCTTTAGCAATTATCCTTTCAGGCTTAGCTTGTTAAGCCAAACTCTTCGTTCAAAAGTGTGACATACTTTATCTTGTTTATTATGGACCCACAAAAATGGCACTGTCTTATTGGCCACTTAAAGCTCACAAACGAATTTTTATATTTTTTTGCGACTATAAAAAACTATAAAAAAAGATGAAAATCTTTCTGAAAGATTAGCTTGTGTTTATACGCATAAAAAGCTACAACATGAACTACGGATATGAAGATTGACAGCAGGTTTTACATTATCCCTAAAAGTATACTCAAGTAAATTGTGAAAGTTGCTATCATCGCTTATGCAATAATTATTAATTTGTTGCAGAATGCAAAACTTTCATTAAAATTTTTTTAAATAATAGCGAAACGGGCAGCTTTATTTTGAAAAATTTTTTTATTGTCTTATAAAAAACTTTTGAAATAATATGATTTATGATGCTATATCACATTAAAGTTTAAAATTTGGAAAACAAGTAGGGTGTAAAATTTTTTGCGGGAGGTGGGCATGGCGGAAAAAATGTTTTTTTTTTATTAAACACTTTAATTTAAGATTTCTGACAATGTGGTTTCATCATTAGATAAGTCATAGAAAAAATATAGCGTTTTTAATTTTTATGTTATATGGGAGGTAAGCGTGGTTGTGGGCGGATATCAAAAATTTTTGTTTTTATCTTGATACAGTCAAACTGAACTCATGTGCCTAATTTTGTTGATTTACGACGACTACTTTTATTTTTTATGACATTTTTTGTATGGGGCTCAACCACTGTGCGACGTCACGAAGTGGTTTGTACAGTTTGAAGATTACGCCACGATGTGCGGATATAATCCAAAGGAAATATGTCTTGGTGTGCGACGGCGCTTGGAAGGAACAGCCAGAGACTATGTATTCAATCTAAGCTCAGTTGAATATGCTGAACTAAAAACAGCAATTATAAAAATGTTCAAAAGAACAATAACACGTCAGGAAGTGTATCGTCAATTGCGAGGCCGCACATTAAAGCCAAATGAAACTTGTCTCAGCTATGTTGTAGCAATGCAGTCAATTGCTGCGAAATCGGATATAGCTGAAGCAGAATTGGTTGACCTTATTATAGATGGCATACCGGATAATTCAAACAATATAAGCTACTTGTTTGGTGCCAATTCAATAGATGAGCTGGTTAGCCGCATGGACAGGTATGAGCAGCGTCGCGTAAGAGGACTTGCAACGAAATCAAACGCTGCCACTTCAGCAACAAAGCCGAACTTTTGCTTCAACTTTTGTTAGTGATGTTCGTTGCTATAATTTTTCGCAGTTCGGGCATTATCAGAGCGCATGCCCAAAACCATTGCGACCACCAGGTAGCAGCTTTACTTGCCATCAAATGGGCCATCAACATAAGGACTGCTCAAAGCTGAAACATTTAAAGCTACGAACTGTTGCTGCTGTTGACGCTGCTGATGCCGCTGATGATGAATTTGTTGGAGCTGTTCAAAGGGTAAGGGTGGCATTTTATATTTCTAGTGAGAGTTAGTGCACTAACTTCTTAAATTTTTCCTCTCTTATCGATTCTGGCAGTCCGATTAGTTTATTCGCCGTTCAAGCATTCCAACATCCGTCAAATTAAATAAACAATCGATTTCAACCAGATTTACCGGTATAGGGGGACAAAAAATTTACACATTTGGCATGATATTGTCTAAAATAAAATTTCGAGAAGAAACTAAATTAATTCATTTAATGGTTACGCCAGACGAAACCATGACGATGCCTGTAATCCTTGGGCGAAACTTCATGCGCGAATTTAATATATGAGCAAATCCTGCGTATCGGACGTCACATTCGGACGCATTTTTTTCCAGTTTATATACTGTAAATGTTTTGTTTAGAAAAAAAGAACTAGTGCAACATTAAGAATTAAGGGGCTGCTATTTATAAATATCCGAAAAAACTACAATATAAGTGTAAGTACACGAACAGTGGTTTTGATATTCAGCGTTCGGACGTTATAAAAATATAGGTGGTTTTGATATTAATTGCAAAATCTGCTATTTGCAGCGAACTGATTCGAGGTACGAGAAAATATGATATAATAAAACGTTTAGAATTAACTGAAATATACAAAAAAGTAAGCATAGTCGTTAATTTTTATTATTTTTTTTATTTTTGTAATATTTATTATTGTTCGGACGTCATTTGTCGGACGTTATTAATTTTTCCATCATTACATTATTTTTCTTATAGATTTTTATACCCCTACGTTTAAAAAACGTAAACGGGGTATATTAATTTTGTAACTCCGTTTGTAACGCCCATAAGGAGGCGTGGTAGGTAGGTAGGTAGGCTCAATCACCACCCGAGTCGATTTAGCCATGTCCGTCCGTCTGTCCGTCTGTGATCACGATTACAGCCGTAATTTTCAAGCTTTCATAACAAATTCGATATTTCAGCTTTTATCTAAAAAATAAAGGTCAAGTTCGAAAATGAGCCAAATCGGATGAAAACCACGCCTACCTCCCATACAAAGTGACTATCAAAACGGTAAAATCTCTTAGAATTCCACAAAAATCAATATATGAAATTGAAATTTTGCATATGAGCTTTTCTCATTAATATACACTCTGAGTATGAAATTCAACCAATTCAAGCTTCCGGTGAAAACCACGCTTACCTCCCATACAAAGTGGCTTTACCAAAAATGTAAAATTTCTTTAAATTCCCCAAAACTTAATATATGGACTTGAAATTTTGCATATGAACTTTGATATACATATAACCTGTACTCTGTGTATGAAATTCATCCAAATCGAGTGAAAACCACACCCACCTCCCATACAAGGTGACTTTATCAAAAACAAAAGAGAATATTTTCTGTTAAAACTATGACGCAAATGTTTTTACAAATAAACATTTTTTGAAGACTTTGAATAAACTTTGCTTCGGACTTGGGGGTATTTTAACTTCGACCCAGTCGAAGATCATTTCTTACTAGTTTTAAATTATTTTTAATATTAACATCTACTCTACTTTTAAAAAATAGGCTGTTCGAGCAATATAAATGGAGGTTTCATTTTTGCAATATTTTTAATATTTTGCCATCTATTGTGGAGCGATGTAACGTAGTTTTCAATTTTTTGGTGTTTATGTACATTGCCTTCATTTTAGAAATAAATACCTTGTCTTTTCTTCACAAAAAACTGGCGATAAAAACCCATGTGTATCTTCAATTTTCGTTCCCTTTTGTCACCATCAATTCGCCGCAAATTGCCAACAAACTGTCCAAATTGCTATCAAGTCATGATGAATTTAAAAGGTGTCAGTGTAAATTAAATTTAAAAGATGCCTTAAAAAAACAAATTCCTGAAACCTCAACTAAAGACATCTACAGAAAGAATTCGAGAATTCATGCCTCGACAAAGAGCTTTATGTTTTTGTATGATCAAATTGAAGAAAGTTTTTCTATTTAAAATTTTTGGATAAGGGTTAATGGTATGGTATGATTATTATAATATGATGGTATGGTTTGATGAATACAGTATGATTAGTTGATGGTACGGTATTATGGTATGGTACGATGATATGATGTATAGATATATGATATGTTGGTAGGTATGGTTTGGTGGTAGAATATGACGGTATGGTATGATAGTATTGTCTGATGGTATAGTAGGTGGTAAGATGAGCATGGTATGATAGCAAGGTATAGTTTTATGATACATTATGACGGCATAGGATGAAATGGGACTTTTAATAAGACTATATTCAAGAGTAAATCAATTAACCACTTAAAAAAATCTCTATTTTTTCGGTTCAAGTTTCACTTCTACTGTGAGTGGCGACCCCACACATATATTTTTTTTAGTTAACTGGTGGTCGTTTTTATTTTTTTCTTTACCTTTTTGCGATAAATACGCTTTCTCTCCGCTTCTTTTCTACAAAATTCGTCATCAAGTTTTTTTTTTTAATTATTTCACTAATTTTTGGATCTTTCGCACTTTTTTTTTAATATTTGGCTTACCATCTACAAAAGTAATATACAAAAGTTATTTCCACGTTAATTCTATTTGAAAAGATCGCCTACCGTTCGGACTTCAATAAATTTGCCCAGTTGATATGAGCTGAAAATTATTTATATTTTAAATCAGCAGTTATATTCCGGAAAATGTGCAAAAACTTGCTTTGCAACAGGTTTCAATTTTTGTTTTTAATTTGATTTAAAAAAATGTATCTAAATAAAACCCTTTTTATGTGTCGGACGTCAGAACCGAGTTAATCATATTAATTTTGCAAAATACACCGTTATGCACAAATTTTGTCGAATCTATTATGGCGCCAATTTGCGAAGAAAGAAGTGCAAAGGGAAATAAAAAAACTTTTATATGTAAAGTTTGTATATCAATAGCTTTCTTAGATCAGTAAAGAACTGGAAAAAAATTAAAAAAAAAAACTTAACTCGAACATTGACTGTGAATCACTTATATTTTTATTACGTAAAATCTCAAGAAAAAAAAATTGATTGGGAACTTAAATGTAGATATATTAAGCTTTTAATAAACAATAAAGCTCTTGAAAAATTAGCATCTTTAGTTTATCACACTTGGTGGACTATTTTCGGGATTTGCCCATATGTTTAATAAAAAAAAAATCATGTACTAAAATTACATCAATGAATTTAAAGTTAATAAAAATGTATGTTTAATGAAGCCTTCTGTAAGTGCACTCAATAATAAGGATCTTAGAGAATTTTATTGTAATAAACCGGCTTCCTTGTTGCCAACTATTAAAACGTGTAGAGTAGTAGATTCCACTGCGGTCGAACTCGATGTCCCTAAGCCGAAAGGTAGAGAAATTTAGCACGGTGCTGTGTTCAAGAATTTATTGCGGAACTTTGTGCAATTGACATGGTTAAAGCTAAAATTGATATCGACATGTATCCTCGATTAAATAAACAAAAAAAAAAAATGTTAAGTAAAATTATTTCCGACTCATATTTGAGCCCAAAGATTTAAAACAGGAAGCGTACGATTATAAAATGAAAATCCGATTAGTAGATGACATTCCATTCCACTGTGCACCATGTCGGTTGTCTTTCCAGGATAGGGCTGAGGTTCGTAAAATAACCGATGATTCAATTAAATTTTATTCGTAATTCAATTAATAGAATCTTAGATTTCCCTTTATTAAATAATTCCATCCATCATAAGGCACTTAACATCACTTTTGATGTTCTTTCAGTGAATCTAAGCGAATTTTTAAGTGATTCATTTGAGTTTAATTTTTATAAAGCAAATTATGGTGCAATTAACGATTTCCTTGCAGGTGTAAATTGGATATCTATTTTCACCAATAACTTAACTAATGATTTTAATTCCTTCATTAATGTTGTTAACGAAGTGTTTTCACGGTTTGTTCCGATCAAATGTATTAAGAGGAGCAATAAGCCAGTTTGGTTTTCGAAGCGTTTGATCAATTTAAAAACTATTTTGAACAAAAAGCATAAATTAAGTTTAAAAAACCCAAGTTTTCGTGAAGATTATGTTCGGTTTAGAAGAGAATATGAGTTTCTTAAGAAATTTCTGTATAAACAGCATACTTGAAATTGAGCCTAATATAAAATCCAATTCTAAGGCTTTTTGGTCCTTCCTTAATACTAAAAGAAAGACTTAAGGGTTTCCCTAAAAATATGGCTTTCAATGGTGAAACTTCTAATTGTGAATCTAGAATTTGTGACATGTTTGCTTCATATTTTCAGACTAACTTTGTTACTGAGCCATACTGCTCTAATACGCTTGTTTATAATGCTCCTCAAATTGGAATTGGGTCTCTTGTCCTTTCGCAGCAAGAAGTTTTGTGTGAGCTTTCCCAGCTGGATATAAACAAATCTTGTGGCCCAGACAACATTCCGCCAATATTTCTTAAGACGTGTGCAGTTAATCTCAGGGACCGTAACTGTTATGACTTTTTTAAAAAAAGTCAATAAATAACAGTTAAAATTTGACTTATAATTTTTCGGTCAAAAATAAAAGTTAAAATATGACTTTTATTTTTCCGATCAAAAATAACAGTTAAAATTTGACTTTTATTTTTTCGGTCACAAATAACAGTTAAAATTTGCCTTATATTTTTTCGGTCACAAATAACAGTTAAAATTTGACTTATATTTTTTCGGTCAAAAATAAAAGTTAAAAATGACTTTTATTTTTTCGGTCAAAAATAACAGTTAAAATTTGACTTTTATTTTTTTGGTCAAAAATAAAAGTTAAAATATGACTTTTATTTTTTCGGCCAAAAATAAAAGTTAAAATATGACTTTTATTTATCCGGTCAGAAATATAAGTTAAAAT